>CM049595.1:535648-998041 GCA_026979955.1 Megalurothrips usitatus
CCGTCGAGGGCGGAAAAGAGAGAGGAGCCGCGCAGCGCGGCAGCAGCGGCAGCGGCAACACCGGAGCCGAAAATCTGATGGCGCGTCGACGGCGGCGGCGGTGGCGTTCGCGAGCGTTGATACGTCCCGGAAGGACGGCGGCTAGATAGAAGGCGGCGGGGAGGGCGGGTGTATGATGTGAGGGGGGGGGGGGGGGGGGGGGGGGGGGGGGGGGGTACCGGAAGCTTCCGGAAGTGGGTGCGATAGTGTCTCCAGCACTTCCGGCCGTGAGCCATCGTATGGCCCCGACTAATTCACTCCAGAGCGGCGGGGGCGGCAGCGGCGGTGGTGATCGCGACGATAGAGATTGCCACTCACACACACACACACACACACACGGTATGCAAAAGAGGCGTGCAATAACAAAAGGGAGGGGGGAAGGAAAATCATCTTTTACGGAGGGGATATGTGAAAAAAAATTGGGGGAGATTGTGTCTTATTGTTTCCGACGGCTTGTGTGGTTTTTTTTTTCGCGCATGTAGTAATCTCCTTTTGCGATGTGGAAAGTGGGACTGTGTTGTCGCGGGGGATCACTACACGGCCTGCGCGCCCCTGCCTGCCGGCCTCCCCTGCTGAGTGGGCTATCGACGCGACATCCCTCCCATCTCTCTCTCTCTCTCTCTCTCTCTCTCTCTCTCTCTCTCTCTCTTGCTCTCTGTTCTCCCCTGCACAGCGCCGCCACACGAGATTTCAAGACAACCATTACGGTGAAGGATGAACACGACCTGCGACAGGAGCCAAGAAGAAGAAAGGGGGGGTGGGGGACTGACTCTTACATTCAGCGCAGAGAGAGAGAGGGGGGGGAGGTTGATAAAGAGACACAAGAGGGACAGAGAAGGGTGAGCGCTAAGGCGGAAGAGAGTGTCAATATTTGTCCGGGCACCGCGATTGCGCAGTGGATAGTAAATACCTTGGAAGGGTAAGTAGTCGTTTAGTGCACGAGGGGAGGGCAGGTGTGTCGGTGGGGTGCAGCGGAGGGCGTTATATCAAGCCCCGCGGACGTTCCGTCGAGGGGGCGCAGGCGTGCCTCGGCACAGCCGCGCGCAGCCGCGGGCACACTCGCCCCCGAGGGGGCTGAAATATAATTGGATGTGTCATTCACTGCCGCTGAGGCGGCGCGGCGGTCGGGTCGGGGTCCGCCGTGGCGCCGCCGCCGCCGCCGCTGCTGCCGCCGCTGGGGGTGCGCCGCCGCGCATTAATATGTGCTCGGCCACCTACACGACGCCTGATGTGTTTCGCGGGGGGTCGTGTGGGGCCGCCGGGCCGGCGGGCGGCGTCAAAGAGGCGCGGCGTACCGCGCGGGGGCGCCCACGCCGCGTGAGCCGCGGTGTACACGCGCGCGCTATCGCACGGCCGCCCAGTTAGCTCGTGTCGCCCGTCTGGATTTATGGCGTCGCCGCATTAACGAGGACGCGAAAATGAAACCCTCGGAGGAGGAGGAGGTGGAGGAGGGAGTGCTCGGCGGCGTGTGCGTGGCGGCGGACGCCTCAGTCAGGGCTGCGCTGCTGCTGGCGGCCCCAGCGGCCCCGGCGGCCCCCCGGTAGGCGGTCCCAGCACGGCCATCCCATACCTCGACGCCATCACGGCGGCTTGCCGCTTCCGGCCGGAAGACACTCATCTCTCCGTCCCACTGGCTGCTGCGGGGTCCCGCGGGTGCGGCCGCCCGCCGGGGGGCGAGGCCGAAGCACTACAAGGGGAGGGCGGGCGGCAGAGGGTGGCGGCGCGGCGGGGCGAGCAGTGGTCTTCGGCAACGCTCCGTCGCCGTGGGGGAGGTTTGGGTGGCGCCGCTCTTGCGGCAAACCAAGATTATTTTTCCCGGAGTGTGGGGATGCTCTGTTTTATTTTCTTTTAATTCACCTTTCATGTTTTATATCAAATTTTTTCTCTTGTATAAAACTTCTCTCGAGAAGAAATCACATCACACAAGCACATTATCTGCCGTTGTAAACCGACATTTGATCGCAAGTACCCCGAAAAAACGGCCAGCGGTACACGCGGCCGTACCAGAGGGTCACCTTGGGGGCGCCCAGCCGGCCACGAAGAAACAAAAGCGAAGCGTAAAACAGTAAAGAAACAGTCGTTCATTATACGGGCCGCGGCGGGACTCACATCGGCCGTCACTGAAAGGATAATGTTAACCAAGGACCTCATTGGATATTCGCCCGGCGCCGAAATACATTACCATCCCTGATCATTTGGCCCTCTTTATTCCACTAACGCTGTCTGCAGCGTACTTTACTCGGGCCGAGTCCGCCGCCGCGGGTGGGCCGCCGCGGGTGGACCGCCCTGTCGGGGGTCAGCAGTGTCGTCTCATTAAGCATGCGTAATTTCTCTTCTTAATTGTCCCCCCTCCCCCCCTGCATTCTCGTTCGGCCACGCCTCCGATGCACTTTTCATTATGCCTCGCGGGTTATAACAACGACGCAACGTTTTCTGTAACCCACCTCGACACTAGCGCCACCGCCAGGACCCCCCGCTGCACCTCACAAGCACCGCACCCTTCCCCTCGCCGTCGAACCCATTTATTCCATTGCCGTAAATCAACACCTCTTAGGCCGCGCGGTAAATACGACTTAAGTGCGATACATCCGCAAGAGTAATTCATCGCTTCATGTTTCCGCCCGTTCCAGTTTACGTCGATTTAGCATATTTTACGAGTTGCTCCCCCCCCCCCCCCCCCCCCCCGCTGCCGCTGCCGAATTTATGGGCTCGGCCGGGCGAAAAGCGCGGGGGAAAAGGGGTGTCGGGCCCATCGGCTCATCCCGAGCCGGGCCGAGGCCGAGGCCGGCGGCCGTGCGTGCGGCGGCGGGCCGAGGACGGATCCGAGGCCGGAGCCGAGGCCGGGCCGCTCGTCGGAAGGCAGCTCATAACTTACCAATGTATTACTTTGGCATCCATCACCATGAATCCCAATGCGCACCTGGCCGCAGAGCACAGGGATTAGGCACATTCTGTTTGTGTGTGTGTGTGTGTGTGTGTGTGTGTGTGGCCGAGCGGCTGCCTGACGCTGGCCACTGGGCCCCGCCGCAAAGCCCCACATTGCCACACCCCTTTGTGCATGTTCGCCTTGTGTGTGCGAGGCCTACAGGGCGGGGGGTCCCGTATCCGTACCCAACACACGCCCCCCCCCCCATACACCTGCCGTCACCAATTATTTTCACCCCCCCCCCTCCCTCTCCCTATAATAACGGAGTAAAAGTATAAGGTTCACATGGCCCATTCCCATAGCAGTGACAGGTGCCGGCCGCCTCACACCCCTCACGTGCAGCGCGGCGCGGGGTACCCGGCTGGCTGCTCCAAATCAGATGGTTCCGTATATTTCACCGAGCAGCGGTTCCTCCCCACCTCTGTCTGTCTCTCTCGCCCGGGAGGGGTAGGGGGTGCACCGGCTGTGCCCGACGCACACACACACACACACACACGCGCGTTGATTCGCTGTCGCAACCCCCCCCCCCCCCCCCTCCTCAACCTGGCGACACACGTCGACGCCCGACCGCGGCCTAGACTTCCTGGACGAGGCAGTCGCCGTCCAGGACTACCTCACCTGCGACCGAGGTCCAGCGCACTTCTCATGGCCGAGCTACCATACCGATATGGAACCACAAATGGGAGCAAGCCGGCCGCCGGCAGCCGCTCTGAGAACCCCGTGCTCCGGGCGGAGGCCCCGACACGAGTGATTTCGCAGACGCGTCACGTCGTCTGCGCGCCGCCGCCGCCGCCGCCAGGGGGGTCCTGCGATTCACGACTTCACGACGTGCTGGGGGACCGTGGGAGTTGGAGTTGGCCGCCGCCGCCGCCGCCGCCGCCGCCGCCGCCTCCGCGGGGCAGCAGGGCTGCCTGTCGGGGTGTGCCGGCGCCGTGCCGGCGCCGTGCCACCGCCCCACGGCCGCCGGCGAGTTAGTGGCTTCGCAACAAGTCCATGTCGCCGGCATAATTTACCTAATGAAATTAACGGTCGCGAGACTCGAACCCGCGCCTCTCTCTCTCTCTCTCTCCCTCTCCCTCCCTTCCCCTCCCCCGCCTCTCTCCCTTTCCTCCCCCGCTCCAGCGCACAGCCCGTTGACGGTCTCGGGCCGCAAGGCTGTACGCCTTAAAGGGCGCTCCCGGCCAAGGTTAAGCGCCGCGAGTGTTAAACGGCGGAAGGGAAGCCCGGCGCCGGCGGTCGGTGCGGGCGCTGCGGGGCCCCGCCGCAGACCGCAGCCATACCTCCCGAAGTCACGCATCGCCCGGCCCTCGCGGTCAATACGTTTCTTCGCGGGAGGAAGTGACCAGTCACCGCCCCTGCCCCCCAAAAAATAAGTAATGAAATAAAAACTAAATGTCAGTGGCCGCGTGATTCATTTCTTCCCGTGACCAGCTCAAACTTTCTTTTTTTTTTCCTTTTTGAAAATTCTAGTGATTGACAACAGGGCATCCACTTGTCGACTTGTCAGTGGTCGGACCAATTTAAACACTCGGAATCTGTGCCGCGGGCGACACGTGTAACCTTTGCAAACACGACCGCAAACTCTGTGTGTGTGTGTGTGTGTGTGTGTGTGTGTGTGGCTTTGTAGCCTGGAGGCCGATCGCTGTCCAGCCAATCACCCCATATCACGCCAGTGGCCGTGCGCAGCGGGGTCACCCCCTCGTGTATGTGTACGTGTGTGTATGTGTGTGTGTGGGTGTGTGTGTGTTCTCGGAAAGCACTGTGCAACCGGTGTAT
Organism: Megalurothrips usitatus; assembly: GCA_026979955.1. Lineage (NCBI taxonomy): Eukaryota > Metazoa > Arthropoda > Insecta > Thysanoptera > Thripidae > Megalurothrips > Megalurothrips usitatus. The sequence goes on from CM049595.1 coordinate 540,390, forward strand.
ACACAGTGTAAATTTGAGGCGTGTACATATACAACAAACTACGCCCGCGCTTCGATATGCAAAACAATCAGTAGCCAAACCAACCAAGACGAGCCGTAAATGCAGACTCCGAAGTGTGTTAAAACATAATTTGTGTCTGTTAGACAAAAACAAGAGTATCACGAGAAGGAATGCCTACAAGTTTCCTGTTTAGGCAACCCTCTTCCCCTAAGCGGTCTCTCTCTCTCTCTTGTCCCGCTCTGTCTCTTCTGCTAGGCCTCCCCCCCCCCCCCTCCCTACCTCTCCCTCTCTCACTCTCTCCTCAAAGTGAAACCATGGCGGCTTTAATTTCCTCAATTTCTCTCTCTCTCCCCCTCCTTTTATTTTTCAAAAAAGCCGTCCGCGTTGCCCTTGGGGCTCCCACCAGCCTGTTCACTCACTCACACACACACACACACTCACACAGACACACAGCGCGCAGAGTATGCTCGCATCATCACAGGGTGGTTAGCCGCCCCTAGCTCAGGACCCCACCCTCTCCTACCCCTCGTGCTCTCTCTCTCTCTCTCTCTCTCTCTCTCTCTCTCTCTCCCTCCCTCCCTCCCTCTCTGTGTCTCGTCTCTTTCCTCGCCCGCACCCATATACTTCATTCGCAGCGGAAATTAATTCCCAATGAGGACAACTCCCGGGGAAAAGGGAATGTTTGCGCACCGGAAGCAAAGGCGGTGGGCGGCGGTTCTGGGCGGCGCGGCGCAGCGCAGCCGTGGGGCTGCGGAGCCCGGGCGGGGCGGGGGCCCCACTGTGAGCGACGTGAGCTGCGGGATGAGCGCACGCAACATGAATAAACACTTATCCGGCGGGACCGTGGCAGCGGCCAGTTTAAGATATGCGCCTCGGGCGGTGGGGCGGCCAACTGACACCGCACGGTCTCTGTCACCGGCCCGCAAACTGAAAGCGAATCAGGAAAAAAAAATATAAGTCGAAGGAGGGACGTTTCGGTGGCGGCGGGAGATGTTCAGAAATGCATTGGGGTCGAGCCGCTGCCCGCCCCTCCACCTACCTCAGTTCCTCTTCCTGCATGCACCACTGCCTCCCCATTCCACTCCACTCAGACACACACACGCTCACACACACACACGGATCGGACTTGACCGTGCGGAGGCCATATATCCGGAAAGTAAAACAAATGGTGGCTCCCCGTATCGCCACACACACGCACACACACACACACACACACAGGCGAAATTTTCCGGTAACGATTTATGGCACGGAATCGGCGGGGCTGAGCCCCACAACACGCACACGTGTGCGCACGCCTTGGCGCGCGGCGGCGGCGGCGGCGGGCCCCATGGGCGGCCCACACGCCCCGTGTCACGTCCTGCTAGTAGAATTCCGAGGGTCCGGAGGAGAGGCAGGTCCTATGGAGACGCACTGACTTAGTCCTGCTCAGGTGGAGCGGGGCTCCGTGCAGTCCGCAGCGGTCTGCAGCCCGCCCGGCACCACCATGCACCGCCAGACCAGATCATCTCCGCACTTAACGGCCGGCGCCGCGGCATTAACTTCACGATCATCGCTGCACCTGTGCTGCGCCTCCTTCGGCCGCGGCGGGGGTCCCATCGGCGTGAGCGTCTGCTGCCGCCATCGGAGCGGACGTGCATTACGCTTTCATGGACGCGTTGGGTCCGGGTGCCGCGGCGGCGGCGGTGGCGGCGAGACTGGAGGGTGCTCGCCCGGACCGGACGTATAACCGCCGCTGGGAGGGGACGCCGTGGGGTGTCGGCCCGCGGATGCGGTAAGGCACGGAGTGCGCCGAGGTGCGCGCGGCACGGGACCGGGCCGTACACACACGGCCTACTGTCGGCAGCGAGGAGCGCGGCGACAAAAGACGGCCGCTCCACCCCGCTGCACATCTAGCTGTGCCGACTCCACTCTCCCTGATACTCATCAGCGTGAGAGGCATCGGCGTCCTGCCCGCCCCCCGGCCGCCCCCGCAGCCTCCGCCTGCCCACGCGCCGCCCCCAGCCGCCTCCACGCGACGCTGACCTTGCGTCAAACCTGTCAGGCCCGCACCTCTCCGCGCACTCACGGTTCTTGTGGGGGCGAGACCTCTGCTGCCGCCGTGCCGAGGTGTAAGCCGGCCAGCGCGGCCGGCGGTGCGGCGGGGCACGCCCCCGGGCCCCGGGGCAAAAGAAAGGGGCTATCGTGCGGCGGTAGACTTGCACGTCGTTCCACAAATCCCTGTTGGTGCAGGGCAGGGCTCAGCGAGGCCTTGCCAGGCCTGCGGTCGGGGCCCCATTGCGGGGCCCCCGCCACCGCCGCCGCCGTTGGCCCGCCTCTGTGCATTGGCCGGCCCACTTGGAGCCGAGCCACCGCCCTACTGTATTTATCCTGCGTTAGGCAGAGGCCCCCCTCGCTTCCGTAGCTCCAAATCGCTACACTGCGGAGTAAAAACCCGTATTCTCTTTGCGGTCGCGTGGTGGTAGTGCCGCAATGGTTTACTCGTCGCCACTAAAAAGAAAAAAAATGCAAAATAGGGTATTCTGGGTGACGAAAGGGACTTTCTTATCAGCGGCTGACAACTTTGCCGAACGCGCCTTGCCTTGAAAGCCGTGCTTCAACATCTGATGTGCGGACAGAGTTACCAGCACGAGTATGTGCCGTGGCGCAGCGCGCGCGCGCGTTTGAGGCTTGTTTTTCCTCCGCAGTGACGACAAAAAAGATAGGCACGCAGCCGGCTGGTATAAAAACAAACCGTGTGCCAAATCTCTACGCCTGCATCCCCCTCCCTGCCTCCCTCCCCCCTCTGTCTGTCTCACTCACTCTCCTCGTGTTTCCGTTGGTGATGAATCCCAAATTGATGATGCCCCCCCCCCCTCTCTCTCTCTCGCTCTCTCTCTCTATCTCTCTCTATCCCCCTTCCTCCCCCGCCGCACCGCTGTTGCCGGTCCGGGGAGTCCGTATCCGCGTGCATGGATAATAGCCGATAGCAGCGCAACTTGGCGGTAATTAAAAAATATACAGCGTGAGCCGGACGCGTGGGGAGCTACGCTACGCGCGGTGCGCTTCCGGACCGGCGAGCGCCGGCCGGGGGGAGGGGAGGGGGTGATAGCGACACCAGCGCAGCGCGGCGCGGCGCGGCGGGTATTCATTTCATTCATATTTACCGCCGCAATCAGGAGGAGGAGAGGAGGGCACGCGGCCTTCGTCAGGACCCCACACATCGATGACGCTCCGCACTCATGCATATGCGGCTGGTGGCCGACCTGACGAGCTTCGAGAGGCAGGCGGTGGAGAGACGCGTGGAGAGACGCGCGCACAAAGGGCAAATGACGCGCACAAGAGCCGTGCGTCACGCTGCTGGACGCGGACGCCGCAAACGAGCAGCGCCCGCGGCCCGCGCGGCAAAGAGCAGAGGAGGGGGAGGGGCGTGCGGGGAGTGAGGGGGGAGTATTTGTGGGAGGAATGAGGGACGTTTGTGGGGGATGAAAAATAAAGAGGGGCGCGGCGGCGGCGGGGGTGGTGGTGGCGGCGGTGCGGGGGGAGTGGAGTCGTCAAGAGCGGACGTGTTTGGAATGGCGGCGTGTATGATTTCGGCGCCGCGAGCTGCCTGCGTGTGTGGCGAGGATGTGGGGCGGGAGATGCGCGGAGATGTGGTTGCGGAATGCAGCGTCGCCGGCGTCCCTGTGTCGCCGCGCTGACGATAGGATGTGGGAGGGATCGTTCGCATGCCGTCACCGCGCTCCGCCCCCACGCGCCGCGTCACTCTGCAGTCGTCGTGCGGCTACAGTACCGAGAGCGCACGACCGCCCCGCATCGAAGCTCGGTAGCCGCGTGGTTAGCGAGTCCGACCAGCGTGCCGCTGGTCGGGGGTTCGACCCTTTGCCGATTCGCGCATTTTTCGGTCGGCTCAGCTAAGACGACGGCAAGACGACGACTGCAAAGTACAGGGGGCGCGCCGCCGACAGCATCGCTGCTCTGGGGCCGCATCGGTTCGATCCTCGCCTTCGAAATTTTTCTTGTGTCTGCGCTTGGAAGGCAGAGGGTAAAATATACTTTCGAACGAGGCGCCGGTATGGCTGTCTGAACGGCCGTGCGCGCTGCGTCACTGAGAGATGCAAGCGTTGGGTTTCAACTTGAAGATTCCCGCAGCACGGTCGGGCTTACCCCCGTTCCCGGGTCCGAGGTTCTCTCGGTCGCCCGGGGTTTCCGGCGGGGGGGCTCTGTGTCTACCAAGGAAACTTGGTTCGGAGACTCGGGTGTATGCTACGGGGGTACCTAGGGTTTGGTGCCTTCGTTTTCGCTCCCTGTGAATCTGGCAGACGAGGACACGCCGTCGCGACTAGGGTTCGTCGTGAAGTACAGCAGCTTCGGCTGTGTACGATATAGGAAAGCCTACCTCCCCCCCCAATCCGCTCGGGAGTGGCCGCAGTGCCACAGACCAACCAGCCAGTCGAAGGGAGTTGATTCCGGAAATCTGGCTGGCGGAGGGGGCTACATCGACCGTTGCGGAAGCGTGCCCCTGAAAAAGGCCGCTGCGTCGCGCCCGTGTCTTAGCGGCGGTCGATACCTGGTACACCGGTTCCCATTCGAACACCGAAGTTAAGCAGGAGGGTTCCAGGCGGAGGCCTGGGACGAGGTAGTGCCCACCCATTTTTGCATTTTTTTTTTCAAAAGCATCCAAAGATCCACAGCCGTTAATATGAATGTAAACAACGTGAGGACAAGCAAGACACTTCTCTGAAGAGCGTTCCCCCTGCGGCCATGGACCCTCACCGGGAAGCCACATCAACATGGACCGCGATCACGATCGATGTTGCAGGCAAACACGCAGAGCAATCTGTCTGCACATTTTTTAAATGGAAAATTAATTGACATTCAAATTTAAAAAAAATGAGAACAATAAAAGATTCTCTTTAAAAAAAATTTACAAAATGTACATTTAGACTAAGACTTATATGTTTGAGCATACATAGTGACCGAGCCTTCCAAGCCGTCATGTACAAGAAGTATCGACACCCCGAACGGAAGCCCATTCATTACGGACCGGGCGCTGCGGCACGGCCGGGTACCGGGGGCTGCTGAGGGGTACCCGGCGGTGCCCGGCGGCGGGGAGGCGGGCGCCCGCGTACCAACCAGTGCATAATTCATTGAGTGACGTTTAAGGTCACCCGGCGCGGGTATTCAAGGGACGACGAGAGGCACACGGCGCAGAACGGCGGCGGCGGGGCGGCAGGGGGGGGGGGGGTGCGGCACGGAGACGGCAGGAGCGGGGCAGGAGCCGGAGGAGCGTGCGAGGCAGCGAGCGAGGCCGGGGAAATGCCGAGCGGAAACGGAGAGGGAGCGAAGAATGTGGGCGTGCATGGGGACGGTGGCGGCGGGCCGGCGGCGGGCCGACGGCGGCGGGGCTGCGGGGAGAGAGATATGGAGCACACCTGGTGACTCTGGGACACGGGCCCGTCGGGACGGGACCCCCGCAGACCGCAGCACCGCAGCGACGCGGAGCCTGATAAGACAGATGACAGCGCCAACACACGACAACGAAAGAAAAAGAAGAGTAGTGACAGACGGGGAGGAGCCCGCGTCTCTCCGCTGCTCCACAGCAGCCGGGGCTCCATCCTCAAGGCCACCCGGTCAATTTGTACCTCCGGAACGCTGTTCATTTTCAGGGGTGAAAACCTCAACGACTTTTCTGGCGATTTTTTTTAAAGGGCCGGACACAAGCTGTGCCCCGAGGTTTGAGATTTCCCCTTCCGGCAGCTGTGACGTTGACGTTCCCCGCCGTTCTGGTGTCCCTTTTTTCTGCCAGTGTAACGCCGGCAGCCGTATTCACAGACGGTACGGCGAGTGGGCCAAAGAGGAGTGCGGACAATAGTGGAGTAGGACCCCCGGCGGGCGGGCTGAGCGCGGGGGCCGCGGGGGCCCGCGGGGGCGGCGGGGGCCCAACAAAGGGTAGCAGGAAGCCCCGCGCTGCACCAGAGCACCTCTCCAGCAGAAGCGGCGCCTCCAATTGTCCCCCGGCTGGATTCTTTTATTCGCGGCATTAAAAGGGCACGGGACTTGAACCGGGGGAGGTAGTCTCTTTATTTTCGTTCTCTTCTTCTTTTTTTCCCCGCCCACCCAAAACATCCTGGGTGCCCGAGGACGTGAAGGACAACACCGTGTTGAGCTTCCTCTGCAAACCCCCTCTGTCTGTCTCCCTCCCCCCCCCCCCCCCCCCCCCCTCGTTTCTTCCCGGACGATACCCGGCTAATCATGGTCACTAAGCAGAGTCGCCCGAGAAAGGAAGCACGAGTTTCGGACAGACGACAAGCCCACCCCGCCGGCCTTGCTCCCTCGCCGCCTTCAGCGTCCCCGTACCGGGACAATCGACGTTGTTTGGTCGCGGGACGGTGCTGGGAACAGGCCGGCAGAGCTCGTGGCGGTGGGGCCCGGGTAGGTTACGGAGGGAATGTCGTTCACACACAGTGTCCGACACGACTCTGTTGCGACCACTATGTTTCCTTTTCATGTCGCAGTTTTTAAAAAATGTCAGCGGTGTATATAGAGGCGCGGGCCGGGCTGGCTTCATTGCAGTGAAAGCCAGCAGCACTATGAATGGGGCACCACTCCCGGCTCATGCTCCCTCTCTCTCTCTCTCTCTCTCTCTCTCTCTCTCTCTCTCTCTCGCTCTATTCCGCATACGGGGCGTCCGTCTCTCTCACTCAATATTTCCCTCTCTGTTCCCCGTCCATAACTGTCCCCCTGCATATTTATTTTCTTTTCCGAGCGGCGCGAGGGAAAAGGTGCGTTTGTCGGCGCAGCCACATTTCATCGACCGGATTCGAAGTGGGAGGTTGAAAACGATGCTGAACTTGGGGATGAGAAAAGGGTAGGTATCCGACGCACGCGAGCTCTCCCGCTCATCCATCAAGGCCGCACAGCGAGAACTAGAAAGAGAGAGAGAGAGAGCGAGAGAGAGAGAGAGAGAGAGTGAGAGTGGGAGGGAGAGGGAGGGAAAGCAACGGAGGGCGGCGGGAGAGGGAAAGAGGGTGGTCGCCCGCGGTCGTCACTCTCTTTTTTCCTTTCTTTTCCTTTTTTTCTTTTTCCTTTCTTTTTTCCCCGTGACAGTATGCCGCTGTGCTATGCATCCAGGGCTCAGATTCCAAGATTGATAGGGGAAAAACATGCGTATTTGTGCTCGGCAGAAATAATTCTCCAGGGGAGGGGAAGTGGGAAGGGGGTGCACTAGCTGGAACGCCGTCGTGGGTCAGCAGGGCCACTTCCCTCTACACTGCTCCCTGTCTCCTCGCCGGCATCCAGACTTATGTGTGTGCGTGTGTGTGTGCGTGTCGCCAAAAAAGAATGTATCCCCAGGAACAGGAGGGCCGGCGGCGCAGGAGCGTGGAACGTGAGGCGCGCACGTAGCAGGCCGTATACGCACGTGTTGGCTGGCGGGGGGCTCCATCCGTAGTTATGTCGGCCTTATTTCAAGCGGAAACAATGGGGCTGAGCGGAAACACACACCCTTCCAGCGCGGCCCCGCTCAGCCCCACCGCTCAGCCGCTCCACCCCCCGGCACTGCCACCGTGCCTCCGGGCGGCCGGGCGGCCGTCCCTCCCTGGGCGTGGCTCTGCTGAGGGCCCCCCGACAGCAGTGATCAATCGGACGTGCTCCACGTCTCCGCGGCCATTGACACGCACACACACACACACACAGCGAAACTAACAGGTGAAGTTCAGAGTACTTCGGGAAATGAGGCGCGCGCGGTTCGCGTGGTGCGCGCGGCGCCCGCTTTCGGGGAGCGCTCGGAAGTATCTTCGCCTGGGAACACACGGGTAACGATCAATGACTTGCCCTCTTCCCGCGCCGCCGCCGCCGCCGCCCCACCACAGGCCTTTCCATCATGTGCCACTTTGCGCAGAATCTGGACGGGGCGCTCGCGGTCGTTTACCTCCGCTCAGGTGGGCGGAGGCATCAGGAGTGTCCCTTGATGTCCTCTCAGAGGCCCCGCCGCCAGGGGTGGCCGAGCCGGGCTGTGCGGACGGATAAGGGAGTAAAACGTGCGTCAACCCCCGCCGGGGCCACAGGCAAAGTACACCGGCCTTTCGGTGTGAAATGGGGTAAAAATTCGACCAGCAATTTACGCGATAATGTAAAAAAATTTGGAAAACACAAAACAGAAAAATATAAAAATTTTCGTTCCTTCTACATTTTATATCCAGGCATATGTTTTGGAATCCACAATGAAAAAATCTTTGAGGAAAATTTTTCTGACGGCAACGGGCCCCCGGCGAAGTGTTGCTGTGCCGTTCTCTCCCCGTATTCGCCCTCCGAGACGGCGCGGTGGTAGTGGCGGTGACGGCGGCCCAACAGCAGCAGCAGGTGCTTGGCGTTCACCGGCCCATTGCACCGCCGTGCGGAGCCGAGCGGAGCCGTGCGCGGAGACGTGGCCACGCGTGCATGGAAGCGGCCGCGCCGACTTGACAGTTATAGCCGTACGGCGCGCACGTTAGTCCTGCTGGTCCCCGCACTGCCTCTGCGTGGTGGTGTGGACGGACACCACGTCCGTGGCCGCGCGTCGCCGCCGTCCCTCCGCCGCCGTCATCGTCATCCTGGCCGGGGGGCCGCGCCGCCAGAACCGGGCCGCGGAGATAACAGGCGGCCGTAAAGCCCGCGTCCCCGGCGGAGCACGGAGCGCGGCTCGCGGCGGGATGGCCGGCCCGCGGCCGCCTATGGCCGCCTATGGCATGGCGCAGCCTATGACGGCGCTATATAGTTCGGACCGTGCCTTTCGGCGGCGATAGGCGGCGGCGGCGGCGCGCGGCCGTGCGGCCGATAGACGGCGCCAGAGGGTGCGCAAAAGGGTGGAGGCGGCAGTGCGGGCTCATCGCGGGTATAAAAGAGGGGCGCGCCGCGCCAGCCGCGCCTGCCGCGCGCGCTCACCGGCCGGAGTGCAAAAACCCGTGCCGACGCCGCCGACGCCGCCGACGTCGACGCTGCGCCGTGCTCTCGTTATCGACCAAAGTTTTCCCGGTGTGATCACGGCTCATGGCGGCGGCGCTTCACGCTCCGCAGGACTTTGGTGCCCCCCCCTCTCTCTCTCTCTCTCTCTCTCTCTCTCTCTCTCTCTCTCGCTCTCGCTCTTTTGCCCCCCGCGAAGCCTCCCGCCCCCTGCGGGGCCCGCGGCTCCCCGAGGGGCCACGGCGAGGTGAGACGCGGAGCGCGGCTCGGTGTGCGGCGCGTTCAAGACGTTTGGTACTCTCTGTACGGGGGCCTCGGGGCCGCACGAGTCCTCCTCAGACCCTTCTCAGTGAGCCGCCGCCGCCGCTGCCGCGAGTCCCCCGAAGGAGGCGAAGGTCCTTTGCCGGGTCCCCCGGCGCAGCCGATAGTGGGGGCGCTCTCGTCGCAAGAAAGCTGTCCGGGCATTTCGGGTGAAATGGGGCGAACTGCCACCGAGCTGCCACCGAGCTGCCTCCGCCGCCGCCGCTGCCGCCGCCTGCCAGCAGCCTCCGTTTGGGAAACACTTTTCCGCGACGTCCGCCGGCGGCAGGGGCCGGGGGAGGGGGGACTTTGCAAATAAGCGCTCGTCTCGGAAGCCCGGCCGCCCGCCGAGGGGTCGCCCGTCTGCCGACCGTGATGTATCGCAATCAGCCGCGCCGGTACTTCCGGTCACGGCGCGCCCCGCACTGCACTTCCGGTTGTGCGGCGGCGGCGCCGGACCGGAAGCGGACGGCCGGAGGAACACGCCGGAAGCGACAGCGACAGTGCAGTACATGGGTGTGTGTGTGGGGGGGGGGGGGGGAGGGCGGATATAAACAACACGAATTAGCGTGCAACGATAATAACAGGCAATTACAGATTTATCGGTACCGGCCGATACCCCCGACTGACAAGGGATAGGGACCCCCCGCGGCGCCTCGCGGGGGGTCGATACCCGTGGCGCAGGGACCCACAAAGTACACGCTAATTACAGAAGAGGCAGGCTCCGGCGTGCGGCCGTACGGTGCGGCCTCCGGGCCACGGTGGACACGGTGGCCACGGGATCTTGATACTTAATTATCGCCGCGCGTCGCCTCACCTACACCTGGGCCGGGGCACTCCGTATCCGCCGTCTCGGCCTCCACCGCCGGGAGGAGAAAGAACATGCATGATTCAGTGGGGCGCGACACGATCGGCCCGACACGCGTGTGCGTATTTTTTCTCCGCAGGCGCGTTGTCACACGGCCGGGACGGCGGCGGCGGCGGCGGCAGCGCCGAATCAGAATATTACGAATTAAACGGCAGCAGCCGCCGCGCCGCGGGGAAATGCGGGGCGAAATAAACGCGTGCGGCGAGAAAACGGAAACGTGGGGGTCGAGGCGGCCGCACACTTTATACGCCGTGACGCTCGATATGAAAAATGCGTGCGTGTGTGTGTGTGGCCGCGCTTGAAACGTCGCCCGGTTGATCTATACACCGCGCGCGCGGTGGGAACGGGTAAGTGAGGGGGTTTGGGCGGGGGAGGGGGGAGGGGGGGGGGGGGGGGGGGGGGGATGCGCGGCCCATCACCTGTGAGCTCTTTGCGTGCGGTTAGCCCCCCCTGCCAGGCCCGCCCGGCCCCGCGGGTCACCCACGCGCGCACATGAACGCACGCGAGCCGGGCGGAGGCGAAGGCAGCACACACGATACGACACTCACGCCATGCGGCCCATGCTTTTAGTAAAATCCGGCCCCTTCGCGCGGCGAGCTCCTGTACCCCCTCCCTTCCACTTTCCCCGAAGCATTTTTATACTTTTCCTTTTTAATTTTTTTTCTCTCCGGATATGGCCGGGCGATAATATTTTATCTTTAATGAGTGTTGCCTGGACGCGGCGGGGATCTCTAACTCCCCCCCCCCCTCCACTCCGTCGTTCCTTTACCAACCTCCCCTTAAGGGACCTCCCCCCCCCCCTTCCCTCCTTCTCTAAACCCGGATCGGAACCGTTTATATAAAAACCGGGTTGGGGCAAGATCTGTCCTGTCGATCAATGGTGTCCATTTCGGCACTGTGGCACGCCAGGGCGCAGCTAAAAATATGCGGAAACCACAAACAAGGGCCCCCAATATATCGGGCATCACGGCCTTTGAACGTGCCGCCGCACGGCACGTCCTCCGACCTCCGCGACGCGGAGGGGTCGTCAGGAAGCAGTCTGCCGAGGGTTACTAACTACACTCTCTGTGCGCCGGCCCGCGCCGTACGTACGGCCGCCATTTTACCAAACTGCCCTCGGCCGAGGTTAAGTCGTGCGATACTCCCGAATCAATACGGGGGCTACCAACGTCATCGCGCCACCCTACCGAACACTTTGCCCCCCCCCCCTCCTCTCGGCCCCTTCATTTCCTATGCCCCCCGACAGAACACAGCGCGCGGCCGCCCGCTATGATTTTATTTCCCCCGCTTCGCTCTCTCTCTCTCTCTCTCTCTCTCTCTCTCTCTCTCTCCAGCGCGGGGGTGAAGGCAGCGTACTTTGGGCGTGGTTGTGGACAGCGTCGGGGTCGGCCGGCCGGCGGGGCCCCGTGTCGCGGCCGCACGCACATGAGGCCACACGCCGAGCCGTGCCGAGCTCCCCGTGCTGTTGGGACGCGCCGCCGGGCAAACCTCCGGGCCTCCGGGCCGCCCTCCCGACCTCGCCACGCACAGCGTGATGCCGCACACAGGGGCCGTGATAGCGCACGGCATGCCCACGGCCCTCTGCAATCGACAGTCTCGAGTGGAAATTGCCGCCCCACTCCCCTCCGCCCCCCTCCTCCCCCTCTCTCTCTGTCTCTCTCTCTCGTCCTCTCTGAAAATGCACACACAACCCATTCCTTTCCAGTGCCGCCGGCGCCGCCGCGCACCCTACCGTTCTCTCGGAGAGAGAGAGAGAGAGACAGAGAGACACAGAGAGAGAGACAGACAGAGAGAGACAGAGAGAGAGCGAGACAGGAGGGGGGGGGGGGAAGAGGCGCGGAGGATAGAGAGGGAGAGGGGAGGAGTCGTCTTCCCACAAAAGCGGTTAGGGAAGGACCGTAAAAATGGAGAAGGCCTGTGGAGAGGGGGGGGGGAGGGGGTAGAGGGGGAGTAATGACTTGTCTAAGATGCGGAACGGGAGATTAGGGGGAGGGGATAAGGTTTGTGACGCCATCTTGGTGGGCAGATCTTCGAGCGACTCTCAAGACGGCCCGCCACATAGCAGACCCCCCCCCTCCCCCCCTCCCGTTCTAACCCCCTCCGCGCCCCGTCTATCTCCTTCTATCTCCTATCTCACACACGCTTGCCGCCCCCAGGCCGCGCTCGCCTCACACAAAGAGCGGAGTACAGACGAACGTGTCAACTCCCCGATCCTTTTCTCTCGCACATACTTCGGGACCGTCGTCGCCTTCGATTGCTTCCGCCCTTGATCTTCCCGCGGCCCTCCACGCCGCCGGCCTCGCACGCCCCCCCCCCCCCTCCTCCTCCTCCTCCTCTTCCCCCCCCGGGCAGCTACTTTTGGCCCACTTCACGGAAGGATAGGATTTGTGACGTGACACTTTTATCGTCCATACACACTGGCACACAATCCTCTGGGCTAACTTTATGTCTCGGCACGGCCCTGCCGCCCTTTCACTACCTCCCCCTGCGGAGTAGTTGGGACTTAGGAGGGGGCGGGGAGGGGGCGGTGAAGGGGGGCGCGGCGGCAACGCATTCGCACCGAGGTTCCTCGAGGCCGCGGCGGAGCCGGCACAGCCCTAACCGTCGCGTCGGCCGTCTGTAATATTGCTGTTAGGTCCGTTTCCCACACCCACCGAGAGCCGGGCGGAAAGCAAATCGAAATATTGTAATTTCGAGAGGCTAGTTATGACTGTTTGCATTTTCCTTTTGGCAAAATTAAAATATTTTGGGTTCTTCTAGATATTTTTGCGCCTCGCTCACAGCTGGGTCCGTGCCGCCAGAACACTGTCTGTCAGCACACTGCGTGTCAGCACACGGCGTGTCAGCACACTGTGCCTGTCAGCACACTGCCTGTCAGCACACTGCCTGTCAGCACACTGCCTGTCAGCACACTGCCTGTCAGCACACTGCGTGTCAGCACACGGCGTGTCAGCACACTGCCTGTCAGCACACGGCGTGTCAGCACACTTTGTCTCAGCAAACTGGGCGTGTCAGCACGCTGCGTGTGTCAGCCGGTCCAAAACTTGTCCGACATATCCGCGTGCGGAGGACCCTGGGGAATGCGCCGCGGCTTATGGTGCGCGCGACGCGCATTTGCGGCACATAACGTTTGCGGATCGCTTATTTGCATACGTCAGGCGTCCATTAGCTCCGCGCGCCGTCGCGCCCCGCCGCGGGGCCCCGCCGCCTGACACCTCGCAGCGCCGCGCGGAACAGTAACAGACAGGCGGCGCCGCTGTGAGCGTCCCGCCCCCGCGTCTTGTCTCCTCACAGCGCTGCCAGCGGCCGCCTCGCCTAACAGGTGCGCACTGCAGGGGGAGCGCCCGCCAGCGGCAGGGTAGGCCGCCCGCACCACACCCGTGCTCACCGAGGGGTCCACGCGCCGGGCGCTGAGGAGCGGACGGACTGCCTAGGGCCGCCGTCGGGGAGGCCGTGCTCCTACATCCCTGCGAATACAGCTTAGGACGGCTGCGTGCCCGTCGTGCTGCCCGTGGACGTCTTCAGTGTGTCCAGCAGCGCTGCCAATAGTGCGGTGGGGAGAGAGAGAGAGTGTGATGTACAGCCGCGGTACACCAGGCCGTACCGTATCTATCGCTATTCTTTCCAGCCCCCCCCCCCCCAAAACGGCACGTGCGGATCGAATTATATACCGCGACGCCCTTCTCTGCGAGAGCAACTTCATTTCGAAACCCGCCACCCAGAGAGCGCGCGGCGGCGGCGGTGTGGGCGGACGATCAAATTTTCATACACAGCTGATACGTGCATGTGCGACTCGGCGGGTCCGCCTCGCTACCACGCGGGCGCGCGGCCCGAACGAGACGGCAGGGATCGTCATGAATTTTTCGAATGAAAAACAATTTGATTGAAACGAGCGGGAAATGATGAAAAAACACCGCACCGCGCGCGCTCTCTCGCTGTTTACTTTTTCATTCGCCTGTTCTTTATTCCATTTCGGAGGGGGGAGGGGGGGGGGGGGCGGCTTCCCGAATGTCGTCGGCGACTTTTTCTTCCGCCCCCGTGAACGAAGCCTGGCCACAATGCATACGGTGGCGCGCTTGTGTGAGTGAGTGTGTCCGTGTGTGTAAAAGCCGTGTCTTGTTGCACACGTGTGAGGACGTCCACGGTGTCCATGAAGGACGGAGTGGGTCACACCGGTGAGAGGCCAGCGGGTTTATCCCCCTGCCCTCTCTCTCGGCCCTGCTCTACAATCCGCTTCGCTCTCAGCCCATCCGTTATTGACAACCCTTTGCCTATGTTGCCAAGGCTGTCACACTGACATGACTACGCATACAACAACGGCGGCTACGATGGTGTCTTCGGATCCACCAAGGAAATTATGAGAACACCCTCGTTTTGAAAACGCTGTCAAAATAAAATGCTCTTGATGGAGAGTGGTGCTTTTATGGACATCTCCAGCGTCGCTGAGAGGATGCTCACACATCGACGTGAAGACCCATTTTTTTTTTTCGTGGACTGCCAAGCAGGGTCGGTCAGCGGCGCTGGAATTTTTTTCCCCCCCGCGACCTCGTTTTAGTTTACTGTACGCCAAAACTCCACTTAAGCTGCTCATTGCGGCCGGCCCCAACGTCTGTTAATAATAACTAAGTTAACGGCGACAGGGCGTCAGGAGGGGGATCTGCCGGTGGCCCGCGTGCGCACCGCAGCACCGCCGCAGCGCGGCAGCGCGGCGCCGGCAGCGAGACAAGGACTAAACGTGGTGCCGAGCCGCGGAGGAGGCGGCCGCGGACAAACTGCGTGAAAGCGATACGTATTAAGGGTTTCCGCGGCCGCCCAATTTAATGAGGCAGTTTAGCCGGTGGAGCTGGGGGAGCCGGGGGGGACGGAGCGCCCCCGCCTCCTTGACAACGGCCGCAGTTTGTTCCTCTTCTTACTCCCCTCCGAGGAGGGCGGTGGGACCTGCTGATGGAGCAGCGTGCCGGGCCCGGCGGCAGAGCGGCCTGACTGTTATGACGTGCGGAGGAATGCCGGCGAATTTGTACACGCCACCGAGACTTGAGGGGCGCGGGGGGTGACGGGGCCGGCGCTCAGAGCGGGCGCAGCAAAGCCCCGCGCCCCCGCCACCCCCCGCAGCGGCGCAGAAAAGTGTAAGCGGCACGGTGACATCCTAGTGAAGAGGGAGAGCCGGGGCCGCAGCCGCATCACGGACAGCAGAGCGGCGGCGCTCTCATTTCACTCAACAGCGGCTCAGCCCGCGGTGCGGTGCGGGGGGTCCACGGGAAGCCTGTCGGGTCCACATGCACGCGCCGGGGTGGTGTGCAAACATGTAGCGGTGCGGGTAAACGTGCCACACCACATTACACTGATTAAAGCAATTCAAGGTGGGCGCACTCGCGATACTTTTTTAGCAGAAAAAATTTCAATGTTATGTTACACACTGTTTACGTCATTGAATAAAAAATTGGCTGAGCAGAAAAAGGGTTAAAGAAATGTCGAAAATACATTTCGAAAAGATTTACCGCAGACGCGCGTCGATTTTAACACGCCAGGCACGACCAGCTCCGGGCTCTTGCCCCGGCCGAGTTTTCTGCATACGCCTGCCCGACCCCGGCTGCCCCCGGCGGCCCGCCATGTACCTTACACGGCACGTACTATGCACGCTTCGTGTTCGTCGCGCTTACGCCCTTTACGTAACGCAATTAATTTCGGAAGCTCGGCGAGTCATGAGGAGGGTGGAGGTGGAGGGGGGGGGGGGCTCTCGAGCTGCCACCCCCGGGGGCGGTGAGCCGTGAAGTAGCGGCGCCTTCATGTCGCTGTATGCCATTGCTCAGTGGCACAAGTGAGCAAGGGGCGAGGCGAGCCGACGGGGCGGCGAGCCGACGCCGCCGCTGCCAGCTGAGCCCGACGGGCCCGACACCTCGCACACCCGGAGCACGGCCACTCCCACAAAACCACGCACATTTTCCGGAGGACCGGCGGCGCTGGGGAGCAAAACTGTCATGGGTACGGACCCGGAGTCACCAGCTCGACTCCGGGCCCGGCGTGGGTTCGATTCCCACGGGCGGTCCCCCCCCCCCTGCGACGGCACGCCTCCGGGTAGCGAAATATTTTCGTTCTGTAGCGCGATTGTGTACGGGGACCCCGTGCTAACCCCTGCGGTGGGAGAAAAACAGGAAGGGGAAAAGGGCGGGGAAATAAGACGTGAATGTTCAAGCGCAATGCTGCGCTTGCAGCGGTCCGAATGGAAGCGGCACTACATGCAGGCCGGCCGCGTAGCGGGGGCCCCGCCGCCACCACGCGCTCCGCTCCTGCCGCGGCGCGCGCCCAAACGGCGAATCGTCCCGAGATGAAAACTTTGGAAAGCGAACGGCGGCTGGGAGCAATTGAGGAAACTTTACAACGCAAAAGTCAGGGCGCGCGCGCGCGCCGCATGGCGGCGGGGGGTGTCCCCCTAGAGGGGCGGGGAGTGGCAGTCGGGAGGTGCTTGGGGGCGCACGGGGCCGCCGCGGGGGCGTCCCACGTCAGGCGCCGAGGCGTGCACGTTAATCAAACCCCGGACGAACGGCGTGAACACGGGCGGCGCGCTGAATTAAAATCATGCGCCGCCGGGTTGGGGCAGACTGAATGCACTCAAAGGGCCGCGGGGCGGGCCGAGCGCCGCGCACATTTATTAGCGAAATAAACTCCGACGCACGTAAACGCACCTGGCCAAGCACCTGGCCGCGGTCCCACGGCAGGCGACACTCTCGACTCGGAAAAAATGAAACGGCATGACACCACTTGGAACACAATTTTTTGAATTTTTTTTATTGTGCTCTTTCGTCTCTCTTGCCCTCCCTGTTGCTGCGTTGCGGCGCACTGCTCCGTCTCACTCTGCAGCACGATGCACGATCGGCCCGGTTATCGCGCGGGAGAGGGACCGGCGCCGACCCCGCCGCCGCAGCCCCGCGCGGAATGTATAAGCAGGTGGTTGTGATCCGAGCGGCGCTGTGATCGAGGCGCGTCGACGGCGGAGTTTGGTGATAACAAAGTGGAGCGAGCAAGGATTGAGTCCCGCCACACCTGGCCGACCCCACCGCGCACCGCGGCCCCGGCCCTCGCCGCCGCCTACCCGTACCCTCTCTTGCTGTGGCGCCGGGCGCGCTTCTTAACGCTCTCTCCCTCTCTCTCTCTCTCTCTCTCTCTCTCTCTCTCTCTCTCTCTCTCTCTCTCTCTCTCTCTCTCCCTCTCCCCCCTCTCTCCAGCTCACTGTCGCTCTATGCGCGCTCTTTCACGCCGCGTAAGGCCAGCGGTGCATGTGGGCGGCTCGCGGCGGCGGCGGCGGCGGCGGCGGGGAGTGGCGGCGCACACCATCACATATCACTGCCTCTAACTTCATCTCGTGAAAAATGTGTCGCCGCGCGTGGCGCTGGTGTTGCCTCTCGTGAGCAAAAAGGGGGAGGGCGAGCGCAGCCGAGAAGGACGACGAGCACACGATGATGGCGGGGAGAGAGAGAGGGAGAGAGAGAGAGAGAGAGAGCGATGAGGGGGCTAAAAAAAAGTCACTGAGGGCTTTGGAGATGCAACCCGTTGGCAAGCGCAGACATGCTAGGTAGAAACTGGAGCGCCTACCCTGCAAGACTTAGCAACAGCCCTCGTTAACTGAAAAACGAGTTTTTAACTGTTCTACAAACAGAAAATATATTCGGTATTTAGAATTGGGATGATAAAAAAAAATGAAGAATCTCAAACGTTCACAGTGCCGAACGGGGTAGGTCCAGGTAGGGGTGTGAGTTTGGCCCCGCGATGGCGGTGGTGTCCACGGCGGGAGGGGGGGGGGGAGGCACTCGTGACATGAAGGGACGCGAGCAGCGAGTTGTTCTCGCGGGCGCTGTTATGATGCCGCGTCCGGGACGGGGCCCACGGACCCACCCATCACGGTGCGGAATGCGGCGCGCCGGGCCCCAACTACATCCCCATTTCCTCGTAGCATTGACGCCAACGGCACGCTGGAGCCGCCGAATGTGGACGCGGCGGCGGCGGCCCGCGGCGTGCACGACACGGGGGTCCGCGGGGAGGAGCAGCGGCGCGCTGTGAGCCTGTTGTGTCCGCGTGTCCTTTCGTCCCCGCTCCGTGCGACATCCGCCCTCTCCGCTGTATTCCCCCCCCCCTCTCTCTCTCTCTCTCTCTCTCTCTCTCTCTCTCTGTGCTTTGAGGACGTTGAGCCTAATTGAGCCCGAGAAGCTCTGGCCGCCGCTGCTCGGTTTGCGCTGCCAGCGCGCACAGCGGCGGCAGCGGGCGGCGGCAGCGGGCGGCGGCAGCGGGCGGCGGCAGCGCGGCACGCCAGTAGTTGTAGACGTGCGTCCCACCAACTCCGCAGGGCCCGGCGGCCGGCGGGTCAGCGGACCGCTGGGCTACTCTCGGCTGGGACCGCAGCGCCGCAATGACGGTTTGATTCGCAGGGAGCGAGTTGGCCGGGCCCTCCGCCTCGGCCGCCGCCACTGCCGCCCGCCGCCCACCGCCCGCCCGGGATATTGCTGCCGGAGCGCGATTAAGCCGTCTGACAGGGGGACCTGCAGCGCGAATGCGAGGAACAGCGAGGAGCCTCGGGCCCGGCCACTCCGGCTCCTAATTAACATGTGATATGCCGGGGCCGCCGGGCTCCGATCCCTTTGGTGTCCTGCCAGACCTTGTGTTTGTCCTTGCACGGCTAATGAAGCGTTCGTCGTCGCGGTCAGAATCTATTCCCCGGTTCGTTAGGGGCTTCGGTCAGCAACGGACCGGGATCACACTCGGAACGGGGACGGAGGGCACAGATAGATGGATAGATAGATAGATAGATAGAGGGCGTCCGAGCAAGATATATGCAGAGGGAGGAGCTGCGAGAGCGAGAGAGAGAGGAGGGAGACGTGCGATGCAAAATAAAAATAAAAAGAATACCGTACGCAGAATTGCGGCGGCGACACACCCACCGCAAACAACGAGGAGAGACGAGAAAACCCACATACTCACATTCTCATATCCAGCCGAGTAGTCGGCAATTTCGTGTAGTTCCGTGTAGTCCCGTGTAGTCCCGATGTGTAGACCTGATTACACAGCCCGCACACAATCTATGGTACGGCGCGGGGCCTGCGGCGTCGAAGCGGCACAGCGCGGCGGCGCGGCGCCGCGCCACGGCCCTTCATTAGGACAGGCCCTTTATTAACAGATACCTTGATGCATAGGCAGCAATATACGGACCCCCCGCGAGCCGCCCGCGGCCCACCGCGGACCCCCCGCGGACCCCCCGCGGACCCCCCGCGGACCCCCCGCGGCGCCTCCCGCGGTGGGGACTGGTTATTAGCCGCGCGTTGCGTGCAGGCTGCCGGAGGCCTGTAGGCCTGGAGGCTCGCCTGGAGGCGCCTGGAGGCGAAAGGCCGCCCATACCGTTCCGCGAATCTACTCCCCCACACCCTCTCTCTCTCTCCCTCCCTCCCTCCCTCTCTATCTCCTGGTCGGGCCGTCTACCCTGTAGCAGGAGGGGGCGTCGCCGCACAAGTCCGACGTCTCGAGCCCTACTCGTAGCCCGACTCGAATCCCTTGCCCTGGCGGCCCGGTGCGACACCGACACGTTAGAGGAGGGGAGGGGAGGTGGGAGAGTGACAAGGGAGAGGGGGGTGGGGGTGATGAGGTGAGGTGAGTAGTATGCCAAGGCACGCTACGCCAACGTCACAAGGAGGGGGGAGGGAACGCTTTGATCAAATGAGCGATCGCAGATAAGGCGCGAGAAGCAGCCAATCAGCCCTCTCCGACCAACATAGCCCCCCCCCTTTCCAGTTACACGGGCGGCAACAGCGCTGAACTCGCCCCTCCTCTTCTCTGATCTAAAATTACATACCCACACGCTTATATGGAAGTAGGTTAGATTCTACGAAATCAGCGCGGCTCATGGATGTGAAATATGTATGAAACACTGTAAGGGATTGTCGTTTTTAAACGACTTTTTAAGGAAAATAAATTAATCAAGGAAACTTCGTAAAATAACGAAATTTTCTTGCGAACGATATCCAGTCATCAGGCATGTATGGTTGGCTAAATTGACTTCCTCATAGTTAGGATGAAATGAAGAAACGTAGCGCAGCGGTATCCTCTAAAATTGAGGCTATTTGCCGTCTGTATTATGGAAGGGACCTGCAAAGTCTTCATGTTTTTCGTTTAAAAACGAAGAAATCTTCGTAAAAATATTCGTTTAAAAACGAAGGACTTCAGTTCCCAATTAATCAAACAATCTTCGTTTTCAAACGACTGAATTTTTTACAGTGAACGTTCCACGCATCGCATCGAATCGCCTCATGACGTGTGTTGCATATTGCAGTCCTATTAAGCAGAACGGTCCACTTGAAACACACTACTCACTACACAGTATAGTTACGTCGTACAATGAAAAAAAAAATCATTAAGAGTTGAATAGCGCACGAATGAAATTCCGGCGCACGGTGCATCATGAACGGCGCCGCAGCTGCTTGCAGCTGCTTGCAGCTGCAAAGAGGCTCAGGGCTCAGCGCAAGGAGGAAGGCAATAGAGGAAGGGGGAGGGAGACAACGAGTGCGCAGAAAATTAAAACTAATAATGCTTTATTGCATCCGGCGCTCGGCTCTTTGGCCGCTCCGCGCCGAACTCCGAATGCAGCAGCGGGGCGGCGGGGCGTAGCCGGGAGCGCCCGGGCCCCGCCGACCACCGGCAGAGCGGTGCCCTTCGTGACCGCAGACTGCACCAAGCCGCAGCACAAAATTCTACGCAACTCGGCGGCGGGCGGGGCGAGCGGCCTGTGCGGTGGCGAGGCGCGGAAGGGGCGGGAGAGAGAGAGAGCGAGAGAGAGAGAGAGAGAGAGAGAGCGAGAGGGAGAGAGAGAGAGAGAGAGAGAGAGAGAGAGAGAAAGAGAGGGGGGTCGGTCCCCCATTGTGCGCGCCCTGCAGCCACTACCACCACCACCAGCCGCAGCAGCAGCCTTCGACCCCCCCTGACGCGCCCCCACCCTCTCCGTGCTCTCTTTCCCTTTTCATCCCCGCGTATGCATGTGCGCGCGAGTGTGTGTGTGTGTGTCTGTGTGTGTGTGTGACGCAGCCGTATGCCGCAAGTAAGGAGCGGCGGCACACATATGCAGCGTGTGAATGTGGACGTGAACGTGAATGTGGGCCAGAGCGGTGCGGCAGAGGCGGCGGCAGAGGGGTGGTGGGGGGCGGAGGTCCCCCATCCCGCGGCCGATACAAGTAATTGGGAAGGGTAGTGAGCCGGCTGGGCCGGGCTAGTCGGGTTTGACACGGACCCGCACCGCCAGTGCCAGCCGCCGCTTGCCGCTCGGCGTGCGGGTGCCACACCCCCAATTTTTTTCCCTTTTCTTTTTTTTGTTTTTCACCCGCCGCCCCGCTTTGTTCCTTCTTTTGTGCAGAGCGTGCGGGGGGGGGAACGGGATGGCGGACTGGTCGGTGTGTTGCAGGTTGAGGTAAAAACGTGTGCGCCTGGAGCGCAAGCTCGCAGCTCGCCGCCGCGCCACCCAATTCGCTGAAGGTGAACTGCGCTCTCTGACATTTCGAGGCGGGCGCACCAACCTTAAAAGAGAGAGAGAAAAAAGAAAAAATAAAACAAATACACATAAAAATAATAAAATTTGTGCAATAGAACCAAATAAACAAGTGCAGTAACACTAGCTGAAATGGTGCAACGCCCCCCTCACACATACTCTGCATGCATGCAGAGGGGGGGGGGGAGAGAGAGAGTGAGAGGGAGAGAGAGAGAGAGAGAGAGAGAGAAAGAGAAAGAGAGAGAGAAAACATGGGTCCCGACTGCACCGCTCTGCGGGATTAACAGAGAGCACCAGCATATATAGATGAGGTTATTATATTTATTTTCTTGTATCATGTTTCCGGGACACCCATCTCACAGTTATTAATGCGGGGTAAATATCTATGAAAAGTTTAGATCCCCGCCGTTCTCCTTGTGGCCTCTCTCCCCTGCTGTTGGCCGCGTGAGGCAGTGAGATACAAGCCGCCGCGGCCGCAGCGGACCCAGAACTATCCCGAACGGATTAATCCAGCTCCGGGCGTGACAGCCGGGCGCCGCTGCCGCCGCTGCCGCCGCCGCCGCCGCTGCCGGACGCGGCTCTCGCAGCGCTCCTAAACTTTACCTGGCGCAGCGGCGGCGGCGCGCGTCTCCCGTGAATAAGAATCAGGGCCGAGAATTATACTGCAAATTTGCTTCACGACTGCCAGAAGTCTATCCTGGCCGCAAACTTGCCGCGCGCTGCCGCCGCTGCCGCTGCCGGGAGGGGAGGGGCCCGCTAGAGGGGCGTCAGCTGGCAGAGCCGCCGGCACGATGGGGCGTGAAGATGCTGATGCTGCAGCTGCCGCCGCTGCGGGCGGCCCGGCAGGCAGCTGCAGCTGCGGGGCCCGCGCAGGTGAGAAGAAGGCGGGGGCTCTGCACAATAATTATGTTAATTCCACTGACTGGAGGTTGGCGGGTGACGCGTGCGGAGCAGCGCCGGACGCCGGCGGTGTCGACGGCTTCCGCTGCCCCAAGCACCCGCGCCGAGGTCCGGCCCCACAAACTTTACCGCCACTCTGTTTTCTTCCCCCGTTGATCACCATTGACGATAGCAATCCTGCTTCGTATTCGAGAACACTGTGCGATTGACAGAGACGCGGCGCACGTGGGAGCGAGAAGGATAGGAGAAGTACGCGAGGTAGTAGCGGCGCCCAGCCGCTGCTCTGCTACGTCCTCGGCGAGCCCGACTTTCCGAAATGATGAGGGGCGGAGAGATGGGCAGCAGCAGGGCCGTAAGGGGGGGGGGGGGGAACGCCGCTTTATATTTGTCCAGAAAAGAGAGAGAGCGATGGAAAGGGAGAGAGGTGAAGAGAGATAGATAGATAGATAGAGAGAGAGAAACTAACGTCTTTCTTCCCCCGACGCGGCTGTTAAAATAAAACTTTACTCTTTCTCACGCGCGCCCGCCCGATTTCACCACGAGTCTCTCTCTCTCTCTCTCTCTCTCTCTCTCTCTCTCTCTCTCTCTCTCTCCCTCTCCCCGCACGGCCGGCCATCCGGACCGCTCGAGCGCGATTATTGCAGGAGAGACAGAGTTTCCATCATTCCGTGCCCCGAGGTACTACTGCCCCCTCGTTGCGTTCCGGTGAAGCGGGGGGAAAGTGCGGGCGTGGAGCGGAAGGGGAGACTGAGGGGTGAGAATGGGGGGGGCGGGGGTGCAGAGAGAAGAGAGACAGAGAGGGCGAGAGAAAGAGAGAGAGAGCAGGGCCCGAGTGGAGGGGGGGGGGGCTGGAACTCTGTCGGGGAGGATGCGAAGCCATGCGACGGCCTATAGTAATGGAGGGCAAGTTGACAGCCCCGGGAGTTCCCCGTGATTATCGCTATGGAATGACAAGTGACAAACGGGAGGACGCGCCCGGTGCGGAACGAAGCGACGTGGCGGGGGAGAAGGGGGAGGGGGAGGGGGTGGAGTGGTGGGGGGAGGAAGAGCAGCTCGCGCTGGTGTTCCGGTTTTACGATCCTGGAACAGGAAGGCGATACGGCCATAATGGGAGGGAGCACAGCTTCCCGTCCGACTGCAGCAGCAGCCGGCAGCGGCAGCGGCGGCCCTCCCCCCACACCGCCAGCCCGCAGCCGCAGCGCCTGTCTCACCTTCCTCCCCAGGACTGTCACAGTGTCGCGGTGAGCGCTGCCCCGCACCGCCGCCCGGGAGTGAGAACCGCCCCAATCTGTCCGCGAACCTCGTCTGTCAGCCGCGCGGCGCAAAGTGTCGCGGCGCGCGAGAATGAAGGGGAAACAATTCGGGAAGGCGGTGGCGGCGGCGGCGGTGCTGGTGAGCCGCGCGGGGGGCCGACGTGACCGCGAGCCGCCGCGTGACGGAGCATCACATTTTCCCGCCGCGCCACAACGGGAAGGCTGTGAGCGCGGAGGGCCTGCCGCCGCCGCAGCCACCGCTGCGCCCTTGCGCCGCAATATGTATAAAAGGTTTGCGGAGAGGTAGGCGGGGGTCCGGAAGCGGACGTAAGGGCGATGAAAGAGAGAATGATAGAGAGAGTCAGAGAGCGGGAGAGAGATAGATAGAGAGAGAGAGAGAGAGAGAGAGAGAGAGAGAGAGAGGGGGGGGGGGGGGTTCTTGCCGTAAGGAAGGTAACCCGCTGTGGACTGGGACACACGGCACACCTGCCGGCACCTGCTGCAAGCGTCGTGTCTCGCGGTTGCCTCGCCTCATCTTATCCTGGGGACGCACACACGCATGTGTCAACATGGATATTCGCAGCGCGCGGCACCCAAAAAGAAAACAGAAAAAATGTCACACGGCAAAAATGATTTTTTTTTAGATGCTTGCTGTGCACCGCTGGGCTGGCCCCTGGTCCAGGAGTCTACGGTTCTCTCGGCTTCGAGTTCCCAACCGAGGGGGGGGGGGGGGGGAATTTGTGAGTCTGCAGGCTACGGCCTCGTAGATGATGTTTTATTAATTTTTTCCACGAAGAAATCTATGAGCGTCATTCCCGGGGGACCACGGAGCCCTGTGCTCGCTCAGCTTCGCGCCCTAATCTAATAAGCATTGCGGGTACGGGTCCGCGGGCCATCTGATGAGTAAACTTGTGACAAACGGCTTCTTCATAGCTCGGCGCGCGGGGGAGCGCCGTGCCATTTTATTTATGGCCGCTTCTGTACTTGTTGCTGTGTCGGACTTTGCCACTGATTGAGACGAGCGCTCGCTGGCATTGTGGTCACCTCTCTCGACCTCCTCCCCTCCCACCCACCTCCGCCTACCCCCTCCTCCGAGGGGGTAGGTGGGATTATAGGGGATGGAAACTCCTCACAAACAACAACTACTACCGGTAGTTTGTCAAGTTTGGGACAAATTGTCCCCCGCTCTCTCTCCCTCCCTCTCTCTCTCTCTCTCTCTCTCTCTCTCTCTCTCTCTCTCTCTCTGTGATGCTGGGCGCCGCTGCCTCGCGGAGACACCTCCGCGCTTTAACGAACGCCTCTTAATAAATCTCGGGCAGGTGCAAACATTATTCTTTCGCGCGGCGAGCGGCGGCCGTTAAGGGCGAGGGAGTACGGCTCTGCGGAGACCGCGGGGCGCGTGTGGCCCAGTCTCCGTGTGATCATTCTATGAGCAGCCTCCGTTCCACTTCGGAACGAGTCCTGTATCTCACCCCTACCACCTCCTCCTCCCACCACCCTTCTCTATCTCTCTGGAGCGGCAAGCCTGCGTACACATGCACTGCTCTCCCTCTTGCTCATAGGCACAGGCGGAACTCTCTACTACAAACTCTCTCTCACACACACAGCCCAGCCATTACATTCCTCGTGTAATTAAAAGCGTCCGTCACGGATATCGGCAAACTCGTTGAACCGGCCGGCTCCTCGGGGCCGCGTCTTAAACGCCAGAGCGTGCGTCGGCGCGCTGAATGCAAAGTGGGCTCGTTAATTTGTGAGGTCACGTAGTCGCCATGAATCATTCCGTCAAAGATAAAAGAGGAAGCGATAGCCACACTCTGCCGCGGAGCCGCGGAGCCGCGCGCGCGCCGCCGCTCTCCGACAAGCTGTTGGGCCCGACAGGATTGGGGCGCGCGTGCTGCGGGGCGCCTGCGAGGTAGGCAGCATCTCACACCGGCGACACGGGTGCGTTCACGCTGCCTACCCCCACGGCGCCTCGCGGTGCGAGCGCCTGCTCGGCACGACAGTGACCAGGGTGAAAATACGTCAAATACCATAGAAATCTTTGAAGTCGAGATAGATTTTTTAAAAGTTGAAAAAAAATATGAATAAAAAATGTATAAAATGAGTGAAAAATTTTTAAAAAGAGGTAAAAGGGGAAATGAGATTCCAAGTTCTGGTAACGTTTGAGGAATTACAAAAAAAAATTGTACTATGAGAATTTATCAAGCGTTTCCTCCTGACCACTCCCCGAGTGAGGTAGGCAACACGGCATGACACGGGTGCGCCTTGCGTACCGTCCGGGTGCTCAGACGCGGCTTAAGGTACGCACCGCGCCCGCTCAACTTGACCATCACAGCGCCGCGGCGCAACAGCCCGGGGCCGCAGGACTTTGTTGCCACAAAGGAGGGAGCATAGTTGCGTCCAACCTGGCTTGAGCAGTCGACAGCGGCGCGTTTAGACATTCGTGTAAGAGGATAGAACGCCGCAAACTAAGGCGGCCAGCAGGGCTTCAGGGGCCGGCGAAGCCCTGCGGCGGCGGCGGCGGCGTGTGCGGCACAGCGCAAGAACTCTGGGGGAAACGGGCGGCCGAGAACCGTTCGCGACCCGCGTATCACCTAATTCGCTGCATTGGAGGGGAAACGGAATAAAAGAAATACGCCACCTGTTTTAGAGGAAAGAGAGCCTCGCTTTAAAAAAAAAACTAAATAAATAAAGCACAAGAAAGCGGGTGTGCGCCAAGGTTGGCTTGTTTTTATCGGGCTGGCAGGGCTCGCTGGGAACGCTGCTTTATCTCGGCCGTCACGCATAGCTCCGGCCGGCTCGGCTCTTCCCGAGGCTACGCGAGGCTCGGCTGCGCTCGCCCCGCGCCCGGCTCGGCTCGCCTCCGCCGCCGCTGTTGGCTCCTTAACGCGGCCGCGCCATTTTCACGCGCCACACAATGGGAAGAGGAGGCACGCCTTATTATTATTTGCACAGTGTTTTTGGAAATGTCAACACAATGGCGGTTCGCTCTAATTACTCGTTTCCTTTTCTTTTTCCCCGCCCCGCCGCCGCCTCCCCGACCACTTTTCTCCTCCTCCTTTTCTCTGCAATTGGTGCTGCTGCTCCTCCTTCTCCTCCCTCTTTGCTCGGCGCCACGGGCAGGAAAACAACCCCGGAGCTAAATGTCTTCCCAATGCGGCGGCCCTGCCTATTCAAACAGAGGTGGCGGGGACCCCCCCGGTCCCCCGGCGGGGCGAGGGGGCGCGGGGCCGCGGTGATGACAGCGGCTGCAGCATGCACAATGCAGGGCCCCCAGTCCCCCTGTTCAATGAGCGAGCTAGAACAACAATTGCGAGCTGATTGCGCCAGTTTGCGTCAGTATGCAGAGACAGTTAAGGCTCCGCTGTCCGCTCGTCTCGTCCCCGGAGAGAGACAGAGAGTCAGCGACCGGGAGAGAGAGAGAGAGACAGAGAGAGAGACAGAGAGACAGAGAGAGACAGAGAGAAAGAGGCGGGAGGGGTGAAGGAAGGGGTGGTGGTGGTGGTAGACGATTCGCAAAATGCACAGTGTCGGCCCAATCGGGCAGGCAGTAGACGAGACAGGACTGACGCATTGTTTGTGTCGTGAACGCCGGGCTTTTGTGGAGAGTTGATGAGTTTAAGAGATACAGACGGTGAAAAAACGTCGGCGGCGGTGCGGGTGTTTTTTTTTTTGTTCGCTGTTTGCGCTGCATGATGCAGGATCCGCCGCACAACACCATCGCGTGCGTACACTCTCGGAAAAGCTTGAACTGACCAGATGCGCCGTATTAAAACTTTCCGTTTTGCCACTTGATCCACCCCGGGCGAAGACTTCGCTTCACCGCCGCCCTTAACTCGTGTCGAACACAACTCGAGCCGCCATCGCCACCTCCGCACAGAAGAGCAGACTTTTCTTTCACCCCCCGCGGCGCTGTGCGCGGCTGCGTGCTACTTACTGCCGCGCGCCTGTGAGCCGCGGCCATCGCCTTGCCGTGCGGCCGCCCCGCCGCCACCACCTTGGAGTGCAAAAAGGAGAGCGCCGGCGCCCACTTGGCCGTCCAGCACGGATGTCCGTCTGAGGGAGAGCTCCACGATGGTGGCTGGCTAGCTCAGCCCTCTCCCTCCCTCCACGCTCTCTCTCTCTCTCTCTTTCTCTCTCTCGCTCCCTCTTTTCGGGCGGTCAGTGTGAGGGGCGTGGGCCCGGGCTGGGTGCGGCGCGGTCGGTCTTTCGCTGACCGTAGCAGCCAGCTTTGGGCTTTTGCCTTCCCTGTTGGCGTCTGCGCGCCGCCGCCGGGGGGGGGGGGGGGAGGGGCGACCCCCCGCTGCCGCTGCTGCGGTTCTTTGTTAACATCGGCAGCAGGGCGTCATTACGCTGAAATAAAACCCCCGTGTGCATCAAGGGCCTGACGAGGTTCGGGTGTATGCGCTTCGTGCACTTCGATTGGGTCAACCCTAATGTGTGTACACTCGAGAGATAGAGAGAAAGGGAGAGAGTAAGAGAGAGTAAGAGAGTGAGATTGCTTTTCCGTTCGATGGATTCGACGCCACCCGACGATAGCAGTCTGGCCCCGTTTGTAAACGTAGTAACGTATGCAGTCCGATGGCACATGCGGACGCGAGTGCTCCCGGCGGCCCCCAGAAGTGATAGCCCTGCTGGAGGCCCGCCTTACACTGCCCGGCCTGTCCCCGCAGCAGCGTCACCCGTCCCTCCGTGGACGGAGCCGCAGGACCGGCCGGCGGAGTGGGAACGCTGGATCGAGAGCACAGAATCGATAAATTGCTGTAAAGGAGAAAATTAAAAATGAAATCGGGGCCGCGATGTTTCCGGAGTGACGGTGCTGCTGTGTCGTTGTGCGCCCTGGCGGGCCCCGACGACGCAGGTGTAGCTGTGGCTCGGCACGGCCTTGGCTCGCGGCTCCGCCCACGGCGACATGCGTCCCCCATTTATCAAAACCGTCCGTTCGTCGTCGTCGCCGGCCGGCCTTGGCGTATCGGCGGGGGGCGCGGTCCTGCAAATGAGTCACCGGACCTCGGCCGCCGGCGGCCCCTGCGGCCCCCGTGGCCGGCGCGCTACCTCGCCTACAGTACGGCGTACCGCACGGCCGCCGCCTTTCGGCCGCCCTCCCCGACGCGACCACACCGCGTGTCATCGTGTATTTCAGTCCCCATTCCCACATATTTTGTTTCGGACTGGATTTCCAATTAATGCGCCGCTCTCATTTCTCGCCGCGCCTTTTATCGCATTTGGCACACAGAGAGCGGCGGCCCGGGCCGGGCCGTGATACTCCCCGCTGACGATCGAGATATTCATTGCGCCCGCCCCGCCGGAGCGCACACACACACGCACACACACACGCACACACACACGCACACACACACGCACACACGGACGCATATTAATTATTCCCCCGTTTTGCCGCGGGGCTGATCAGCGCGCCGTCGGCGACCTTGCCGTGTCGGTGGCGGCCGGGGGGTCCGCGGGGGTCGGCGGGGGGTCCGCGGGGGGTCCGCGGGGGCACGCCGTCCTCACGGGTGCGGCCGCGCCGCACACACATCAAAGCGGGCCGTGTCATCGACTGGGGACGTCCCCGTCTGTCTATCCACGCGCCGTGCGTGCCGCGTGCGTGCGTGCGTGTCGGGCCCCGGGGAGCTGTCTGTCGGGGATCCCGCACACTCACCTTGATCATCGTCGCCGCGGTCCCAGTTGGCGGCGAGGGCGGCGCGGAGCACGAGGGCCAGCAGCAGCAGCGGCGGCAGCGGCGCCCGGCGTCGCCCGGCGGCCATGCTGCGTCGGCGGCGCGCGTCACCGGGACCACATCGGCCTGCCCCGGCCCGGGCCCGCGGCGGCTCACGCAGTCCGGTGCCGCATGGCCGATCACGAGGACCGCGTCGGCCCTGGGAACAGAAGAAGGCACACGTCACATACATGCATCCGTGCGGTGAGGGCGCCTGGTGGGTAGGCCAGCGGCGCGCCCGGCGTGCACGGGAGTCGTGCGGGCTGGCCTACCCCGGCGTTCGCAGGCGCACGTCATGGAACCGGACGCCAAGTATGCACGTCCACACGCACCGGGCAGGCGGGCCAGGCATGCGGAGTGCGCGCAGGGCGTCCTCCTCGGGCGTCCAGCGGGACCCCGCGGCAGCTCGCTGGAGTCCTTTCACCACGCCCGGCGCGCCCCCGTGAGCGGTGCCCGGGCTGCCAGCCCCGTCTGTCCGCCCGCCTGGCTGACGGACTGGCTGCTTGGCCGCGCTCGGCTGGAACAGCCGTCAGTCACGTAGCGGTACGGGACGACCTCGCCCCCTGCGCAGGTGGAAGAGAGACGGGGATGGGGGTGGCTGTCGGGAGCGGGAGAGGGAGAGAGACGGACTGACGGACAGGCTGACTGACGGAGAGAAAGACGGACACGGCCGGAGAGATGGCCATCAGGACGTAGACCGCCGCGGCAGGGACACTCGACGGAGCGGCGACACGAAGGGTGTTCGTTGGAGAGAGCGCAGGAAAAAAAAAAGGAGATGGAGAGATGAGGAGAGGGGTGAGGAGGAAAGAGAGAGAAAAACACAGTTGTGTGTGTGAGTGTGAGAGAGAGAGAGAGAGAGAGAGTAGAGAGAGAGAAAGATAGGGTCAGAAAAAGGAGAAAAAAAGAAAGGGGCTCGGCAGTGTGACAATGATCAATTTCGTCCTCCTTAGCGCCCTTGGTCCCCGGGCCGGCCCCCGTTAGGGCCCAGGAGAGCTGCAGCAGCGTTGCCACGCCCCCGGCGGCTCCCGCAGCCCCCCGGCGGCCCGCTGCGGTGCGGTGCGGATGTTCACATCGCTGTAAAGCTCCAATCGCCGAATCCAGGCCGACGCCACGCGGACCGGACCAGTCCGCCCAAGTTTTCGCTGAGCCCCCCTCGCGCCGCCGTCGTCCCTCGCGAGTTTTTTTCTCCCCTTACTTATTTCTGCGGCCCCCCCTTTCCCGGTCAAAAAAAAATAATTCGTCTCGGCACGTAACTGTATCAGTTCTCCCCGAGCCGTTACGAGGGTACGGCGCGACGCGGGTGTCGGATACTTTGGCCGGGCCGGGAAGCCTTCGGGGCTTCAGCCGCTTCAGCTCGGCTTCGGCAGCGGCTCCACCCGTTTGGCGTTTCGCCGTCACGATATCGGCTCGCTTTTTTCGATCAATCAAGGACTTTGTGTGACTGACTGCGACGCAGGCGGGCCGAGCGGAGCCGCCGGGCAGAGCAGGCCAGGCGGAGCCGCCGGGCGCGGCCGACACGGCGTCGCAGACTTCCGCCATCCGAGACAGTTTTTTCCCGGCGCCACTCCTTTTCCCTTTTACTTTTATACACATATATATGCAATATTATCTCTCTTTTTTTTAGAGTGAGACAAACGATGGCAGTCGATGGGGGCTGTAGCACTACTAGAGAGAGGCTGTTCGGGCCGAACGAGCCTTCGCCTCTCTGTACCCAACGGCAGCGACAACGTCAAAGCAATACGTGTAACGCGAGACGGTCCGCCGAACGGCCCCGGCCGGCCCGGACCGTGCCATCAGCCGGCGGCGGCGGCGGCGGCGGCGGCGGCGGCGGCGGCGGCAGCGGCGGCGGCGAGTGTCGTCGTCGCCGTGTGCGATCGCGTCGCGTACCACTCGAACCAAAATGAAAGTGAAAGCGATCGCGGGGGGCCGCTGCTGCGCGGTCTGCGGGAGGTCTGCGGGGGGTCTCCGAGGCCTGCGGGGTGGCGCCGCCGCCGACGCCGCCGCTCCCCAGAGGCCCTCATCCCATCCCATCCCCGCGAGTGAACGGCCGCCCGGGCCCGCCGTCTCTGCAGCTGACCCGGCCCGGAATGCCTTGCCATGCCGCGCCCTTCGCCAGTTTGCTCTACTCTTCGGCAAAAAATTTTATTTTCTTATCCCCACTTTCTTTCCCGTACAGGTTTTCTCCTTTCTCCCCTTTTTATTTTTTGCCCCCGCGCCGCCCGCAAACAGTAGGACGCGGCGCGCGCGGCCAAGCGGCCAATAGTATCGCTCCAACGAGGCACCCCCGCCCCGCCCCGCCCCGCGCCGCGCCGCACCGTCCCATCCATCGCGGGGATAAAATACCTCTCAGAGGCTCGTATAATATCGATCGCCGCAAGAAAACAACACACAAAACGCGGGGCACAGCCGAAACGGGCGGCCATGAATGCCGTCCGTAGTGGCGGCGGCGGCGGCGTGGAGTGTCGCGGCCTCGCCCGCTTGATGGCCCCGGCGAAACGCGGCGCCGGTGAAATAAAGGGGAATAAAGCCACCCCCCGATTGGAATGATTCTGCAGCTGGGCGGCGAGGCGGCAGGGCGGCAGCCGCGGCGTCCCCCTCCGCGAGCCGCCGACGGCGCGCCCAGCTGCGGCCCACCTCTCCGCGCGGGCCTATCTGTCAACGGAGGGCCGCCGCCGCCGCTACCGCCGCCGCTACCGCCGCCGCCGCTGCCGCTACAGGGCGGATCTTAGGCCTCACCGCTGAGGCTGGGGTGGCAGGGGCGGCGGGGGCGGCGGCACCGGCTCAGCCCGGCCGCCGGCGG
Source organism: Megalurothrips usitatus (assembly GCA_026979955.1). Lineage (NCBI taxonomy): Eukaryota > Metazoa > Arthropoda > Insecta > Thysanoptera > Thripidae > Megalurothrips > Megalurothrips usitatus. Next base: position 572,664 of record CM049595.1, read on the forward strand.
TGGGATGAGAAAAGTTGGCCTGCATTTCCCGTTTAAAAATTTCCAGCCCCAGAAACAGCCCCGTCACGGAACAAGCCCGAAAACGACTCCGTCGGACTAGCCCGCGCGTTGTCCCAGAATGTTACAAATTCAGCACTGTTCTCGGGTGTGGCCCGAGAGCCCGGCTCCCCCGTCCGGGTGAGTCCGAAATGAGTCCGAAGTCCGAAATCGGCTCCCGGCCCAGGGTAAAAATAAAAGCAGTAGAGATCCGTTCCGCAGACAGTTCACTCCTGAACCTCGCTCGCTATCCGTTAGGCTGCGCGCCTCGCTTGTGAGAGAGGGCGAGCCGAAGGGGTCCCACTCGACGCCAGGACACACGGCGAAACGATTCTAAGTCCCTGCGGGCAGCGTGTGAGAGGGGGGATCCCACAAAATGCTGTCGCCATCTTTGAATATGTTGATCAGTGGCTCCTGTGGACACTTTCTGACTCGCGTTTCAAATGACGTAACCTATTACTATTTTCTCCCACACCGTCTGCCGCAATAGTCCGTAGCTGGTCAATGACAAGAAAGAATAGATTAGTTATTGCACTTTTTTTAGACACTTGCGTGTAGAATAATGCAAATTTCATAGATGCAGTGGGACCAAATTCAATTTTTGAAACTTCTATTCGGCTTTAGGTACCTAAATTCACTAATATTAACACAGATTCGAAAATTTTTTTAAGTCCTGATAGGTGGGACAGCACCGACAGTGGCCCGCAATCTCGCCTCGGGCTTGTTCCGGAACTGAGGTCCAAGGCGGAGCCGATTTCGGGCAGCCCCAGAATAGGCAGGGCTGTTTTCGGGCTGATCCAGTCCCAACCCATGCACTGCCGGACTTATAGCGGGGCAGCCCGAATACGCATCGGGCCGTTCTCGGGGTAGCCCGCGGTACGCCGGGCTTTTTCGGAGCTTGTTTCGGCACGATTCTGGGACTAAACTTTTTTAAACGGGTTTCAGCAGCAAGAAAAGCTTAATTGGCACACGCCCGACAGTGAGAGAGAGAGAGAGAGAGAGAGAGAGAGAGAGAGAGAGAGAGAGAGAGAGAGAGAGAGAGTGAGAGAGAGAGAGAGAGAGTGAGAGAGAGACGCCTGGTTAGGGCGGCGGTGAAGTTGGGCAGGCGCGGTTGCGGCGTGGCCTCCGGACTAGACTAGGGGCATGGCGCAGCGTGCAGCAGCGCAGTGCAAGGACGCCAGAGAGCGCCCTTTCAGTACGGCTCCACCCGACCTGCGGCGGTACCGGCTCTGCGGTACGCGGGCCAGTTTGCCCAAAACTCCGTGGTCACATGGGAGTTACGGTGCTCCACATCTGTATGACGATATCGTGTCCAAACACGCCACACGCACAAAAGTAATTTATTGTATCAAAAAATTGATGTCATTTTTTTTGTGGCTGGGATTTTGTGTTCCGGACTTTTAAAACTGCGGAGAGCCGCGGTAGCATGCGCAGCCCGCGGCGTCTTGTTTGCGGCGGACCGAGTGCACGGACACAGCCCCGCCGCCCTCTTCACTTATTTATCCATTTTATTTATTTTGCCCTCGCCGCAAAGCTCCGCCCGCCCCCGGCGGCGGCGTCCCCGACTCATAGAACAGATCTGTCCACCCGCCGCCACCGCTGCTGTTCGTCAACACAATGTTCTCAGAGTCCCCCGCCGCCGCCGGCCGCCTTCCACTCCACCGGCAGCGTTATTATGCGCCTCAGGGGACGGTTTTATTTGCTTCCCGCGAAAGGCGATTGCGGGGGGCGCTGTGTGTCGCAGGTCGTGTCGCGGGAGCGCCGTACCGTGACCCCAGAGACCCCGGACCGCGGGGAGCCGTGCCCGCGTGCGCCGCGTGGGAGAGTATTTCTGTCCCCATTTTCTTGAGGTGCGATTCGCGGCCGTGCAAAATCCCGAGTGCGAGAAACGAGAATGCGCGGCTCAAACATCGTCACCCGCGCGGACACGGGCGCCGCGCCGCCGCTGGAGCGCCCGTTTCGGCAGTGGATGTGGAGTCCCCTCGGCGTAGGCCAGAGCGCGTCGGAAACGCGCGGCGCGAGCGGGCGGCGGCTGCCCGAGAGCCTGCGGCAAACGCCGCGCCTCCCGGCAGGCAGGCAACCCCCATCACGCGGCTGTGTGGCGGGCTGTCCGCGCCTACCTCCCAGGGGCTGAGGGGGGAGGGGGGGGGGGGGGGGGGACGTACTACAGAGTCCCGAGAGATGGCGCTGCCGGTCAGCGGCGGGCCGTTCGCTCTCGCGGGGTGCTCCGTCCGGCGCCAGCACGACCTCCCGGCGGCTCCGGCGTTTGCGCCGCACCGCAATCAGAGGCGGTCCTACCTCGGTGTAGGGTGACGGGTTGGTGATGATTATTTGATATAATATGGTGGGCGGTGAGTCGGTGACATTTTGTCGACCTTGGTGACCGCGCCTCACATGATGGCGTCGACGCCCATCTCCGCCGTGGCCCCTCCGCTGCAGCAGCGCATCGATCAACTTGCTTCTGGCGCACCGCCCGCACGCCGCCGCCGCCTCGCAACTTGATCACATTACCACATAAATTACGGCGCGCGGATTCGCGCTCGGCCTATAAATGCAGCAACGTGTTTATGTTGGCGCAGGAGGGCGCGCGCGGCGGGGAGACGTGTCGGGGGATGAAGGGCGGCGGCAGTGCCCTGCTCTGATACACGAGAGGGGGAGAGAGACAGAGAGAGAGAGAGGGAGAGAGAGAGAGGAGGGGCGCTCCGTACTTCCCAAACAGGATACCGTTAAACACCGCGACTCGGTCGTAATGGCCACCTAATCAGCCTTCATTATCAGAGGGTCGAATCTCTGGCGGAGGAGGAGGACGACGAGATGCGGGAGGGAGAGGGGAGGGTGAGGGAGAGAGAGGAGGGGAGGGGAGGGAGGGGGAGGAGGGGAGCGGCACAAAGAGCGTCGCGGGGCGGCGGGAGATGAGGCGTTTTGGCGGCGAGAGAATCACCGGCTTGTTCCCGGGTGACGCGGCGACGGCAGCGTCGCGGCCCAGGGAGAGGGCGGCGAGGGAAAACTTTTAGCCAAACATTTGCACCGCGCTGTGTCGCCGCACACTTCCGCAGCAGCGTTTGCCTGGGATCACCAACGCAGCGCCCCGCCGTCGAAGCGATGCGCGAATCCGCTTAAACGAGTGCAAGAAAAATAATTATTAGACTTAAGACTGCCCCTAAAAAAATAGTTAAAACTACTTTGACGATCGTGATTACATTTTTACGGATTTCGGTGTGATGACGTGAGATCCGTAAATAATTGTGCAAATATCTAACGCGGTGCGGTCACTAGCGGAAGGAGCCGACGCGCGGCCCTCCGTCACGCACCGAACCTCACGCGCGAGTGAGAGAGCCTTGCCGCGTCCGGGGAGCAGGGCTGGGCCTCCTCCAGCGGGCCGCGGCCGCGGGGGCACGACGCAGAGGGCCCGCACGCGGCCGGTCACGCACGGGGAGGCCGGGGGCCGCGGGGGCCGCGGCGCCGCGCGGCAGCTGACCAGAAATAAATACGCCGAAGCGGACCGCAGCCGGCCACCGCGCCGCACGCCGATGTAGGGCAGAAAAAGGATCCTGTATGGTAATGTATGCCACGCTTGTGCAGGCCGGTGATACGGGCCGGGCGGGTGGGCGGGCGGGCGGGCGGGCAGGAGGTTTCAGGGCTCTTATCCCCATCACCTCCCCTCCCCCTCCCCGGCCACCTTCGGGCTGGTCAGGGAGCCGGCCGCCAGGGCTGTTATTCTAATGGCGGCCCGTGTATCCCCTCCTCCCTCCCCCTCCCCCGCTGCCTCACGGCCCCCGGCGGCGCCGCCTGACGCACGACTCGCGGCTCACAGCCGCGCGGCGCGGCACGGCCAACTCCTCCGCGGCCGCCGGCGGGAGTGAAGATGTCGGGAAATGACATCCCGTCTGACGGCCGGCGGCGGCCCCGGGGCGGCCCTGCAGGAGCAGCCACTCTGCCGCCCCCACTTGCACGATTATGCCTCGCTCTCTCTCTCTCTCTCTCTCTCTCTCTCTTGCGAGGCACAAAATGAATATGCAATGAAGCCTTGGCGCGAACCAGTTGACTCGATAGAAGTCGGTAAGTTGCGTGGAAAGTGGCGCGCGCGGCGTGGCCGCGGGTGAGGTGGGAGGTGGGGAGGTGGGAGGTGGGGAGGGGGGTGGAGGGTGACGAGGAGGCTTTTAATCTGCTTTAGTGAGGGGTAAAGTGTTCTAGAGCCGTCCAAGTTTTCCGGCGGTGCGGAGCAGGGCGGCCGGAGGGACCGGAGGGGCCGGAGGGGGCGGAGGGGGCCCCCGAGTGCGTCGCCGCGGCCCTCTACTGTGCGCTGCTGTGCTCGCCCAGCCGAGAGATATTGGTTTATGGAGGGATGATTATAATTTTAATGACAAAGAATCACACATAATGACGGGGGGAGTGGCGCGCTGGGGCGTGCCGGGGCCGGGGCGACGGGTCGGGTCGTGGGAGCCGGCGGAGGCGGCGGCCAGGGTGACCGCGGCGGACCCCCCGGCGCCGCCCTGACGCAGCCGGACGCGGCACGCACCGCCCCGATGTACGCAGGCCAGGCCGCGCGGCCCGCTCCATAAGCGCATTTATCGACTATCACGGCCGTACCATCCATCGCACACAATCCCCCGACATCCGGCCGTGCCGCCGTGCCGCCGTGCCGCCGGCCCACTCCCAGAGGATCCAGGGGAGACGGCTTCCATTCCGCGGCCCCCGAACGGTTGCGGACGGCTCAGGGCCCCGCGAGAAGGGTCTGGGGCGGTACGGGCTGAGGGCCCCGGTCGCCAAGGCTCCAGCGCGGCTCCAGCCGAAGCTCCAGCCAGCGCAGGACAGGGCCCTCCGCCGCCGCATCCCTCCAGCCCATGGCAGGCCCGGGACCCCTGTCGGGGCCGACGCGGGCGCGAGTGCGTGTTACCTAAGCCCGGCAGCCCCTGCAGCCCCTGCAGCCCCGGCGGAGGCGCGCTAAGGCCGCTGCACGCGCCTGCAACACCCCGCTCCGCCCTGCCCCGCACCCCCCTAATTCATTCCGACCCGAGCAAGTGTCGCTGCGATCGGAAGCTTAGCGCCGAATTTGATCCCAAACATTTCGGTACGGCTAGCGCGGGCGGAGCGGGGACAGCGCTCCGCACAGCACAACAGCGCGGAGCGCGCAGGGACCGATTATTGGAGGCCCCGCCCTCCACTGGCTCTGGTCCTATCCGAATTTCAGGGCGGCTGACGCTCGCGCGCCCCTCTGTGCCGCGACCGGCACGGCCCTCGTCGTACTCGGTCGGGGGTTCAATTACCGATCGCATCTGTGGGCGTTCGCTTTTATGTCACGGCCGGTAATCACACGGGCCCCCGGCGGGCCCCGCACCCACCTTAACCTTATTTTTAGCGCGCGCCAACGGCTACCCTCCCCCGCCCTTCTCTCCCTCTCTCTCTCTGTCGCTCTCGCACACACACATAAGCACCACATGCGATGACGTCAGGTGCAACCGCTTTCGAGAACGGCATTGCCCTCTCACCAACCTCCGCGCCCCGCCGCCCTCTCCCAGCTCCCACACTGCTCACTGCTTTAAGGACTAGACGCTAAGCAAGGCCGGCTCCACGCGGCCTGTTCTTGCCACGCTGCCGCTGCTGCCGCTGTTTTAAACATTTCCCTCTTCGCGCTGCGAGGGAGTGCCAGGCTGCCAGCTACACGGGCACTACTCACCGGTCGCAAAAGACACCTGGGTTTGGGGCGCGCGGAGGTGGGTGGAGACTGTGCGTACCTAACTACCGCCCCCGCCCCTCTCTCCGTCTCTCTCACGCGTGCTGCGCTAGGACAAGATTGCGCGCCGGGACTCTACCGAGAAGCACCGTGTGGAGGGAGAGAGCAGACCAAGGGCGAACACGCAGCGAGAGCTCTGTATCCATCCTCTCTTTCCGCGCGCGGCAATTGTGTGTATACCTTCTGAGAAGGACGGAGCGCGGGCCGTGCTCCGGGAACCGCGACAAAGTGATTGCCGGGTTCGCAGGGACTCGCTTCGCCTGCCGCCGCGACGCCGGCTCGTGAGCAGCGCACGGCGGTGGACAACGAGGGCAGTCCGCGACGACCCTCCGAACCGCTGCCCAGGTCGTGTGTGTGTGTGTGTGTGTGTGGCGGCTCACAGCTCGCGGTGGGGGGTGTCTTGCCGCGTGTCTCGCCGGGGAGGTTTGAGCGGCGGCGGCGGAGCACGGCCGGCCCCCTGAAGGTCTGCTGCACCCAGCTTGGGGCCCCCGTGAGACAGCCGTAGGGATTTATCACTCCCAGTTTGCGGGGCATCCTACCTCACCTGCCTCCGCCGCTGCCGCCGCTGCCGCCCTTTCACCCGGCCTCTGTGTCGCTGCCGCTCATTTGCAGCGGGAGGGCCTAAGCGTTGCTGCGTCCCATTGTGGGGCCCCGACACGGACAGCTGTCGGGGACACGCCCTGCCCGCTCTGCTCTTTGTGCCCCGGAGCACGCCGCCGCCACCGCCGCCGCCGAGCGCACATCGCGGCCTGTTTGCTCGGCAGCAGCCGAGTTGCGCGAAAGGCTGTCCATCATATTTCCTTCACGGTTACGACATCGTCTTCACCGCGCGACAACGCGACGGCGGCGCGCACTTGATTGTCTCCCGCCGCACGCGGCCCACCCCCCACTCCTCCTCTTTCTCCGAATTCTCCCCCCATTGATGCGCAATATTTGCAAGCCCCTAACGATGCCGGCGTCTCGCTATACCGCAGGGTCCTCAGGGCCGGGCCGGCCGGGGCCACCGGAGGGGTTAAGCCGTCCCTTAATAAAGGGCCCTCGAGCAGCCCTTCCGCGCCGCCCTCGGCTCCCCCGCTGCGTCCCCGCCGCGTCCCCACGGGGGGCTTATGGCACACACTGCAATAAGAAACGGCGCCGTAATTGATTCAGCGTGAAAAATGAGGCGACGACGAGGCAGGGTGCGGCTCCCCAGGCAAGACGACCAGAAGGACCCCCGGAGACAGTGTGGACGCCCCGTGAGACACTATGGAGCACTTCGTGAGACACTGTGGAAAACCCCGTGAGACACTATGGAGCACTTCGTGAGACACTATGGAGCACCCCATGAGACATCAAGTGGTGTTGCCTGCGTCTCACGCTACGTCCACTGCCGAGGAGAAAGTCCGAGGCACATCACTTGCCACGCTGCCATTGAAGAGTTCGGCGGCAGCGGCGGCGGCGCCCTGCAGGAATTAAGTCGCCCGCCTTGACTCTCCGGCAGCACAGGGAGCGCGGGGAGCGAGGGGGGAGGAGGGTCGACGAGCTAAAGTCTTCCTGTGAAGAGTCCTAATGATGACTGCCAGCTTGGGCGGCGCCGGCGGGCGGCGCCGGGCGGTGCTCGGGGGGCTGTTGAAGCGGAAGAGGGCGCCAGGTAAAAGGGAGCAGGACGGAAGGGGGCTGCAGAGCGGTGAGGGTGGGGGGCGCAGGGCTGCCCGGGGCTCCCGTGATCTTGATTTACTCGGCGTGTCTGAGGGCACCTGCCTCCGTTCACATCGGAGGGGGCCGGCAGCGGCGGGCCGGCGGCGGGCCGGCGGCGACAGCATGGAGAAGCGGGGCCTGTAGCTTGCCTGCCTCGCCCTCCCGCCACGACCCCTGTCGGCGCCCCTTCTCCCCAGGCCGGACAACACCTCACTGGATGGTGGTGGTGGTGGTGGAGGCGGGTAGTTCGATGGCTCGTCAGCAGCGGCCTCTTCGATTGCCAGCAGCCGCCACCCCAACCCCACCACCTGTCCGCCCCCGCCTCGTAACCAGGATAAACTGCACGCAAAATCACAGTTAAAAATCCTTCTCGCCGATTTTCTCAGTGTTGGCGTGGCGTTTCTCACACGTCCGTCTGCCCCTCGCTCACACGGGCCTGGTACGGCTGTCGACGATCTGAGCCTTGTGCACACAGACGGACAATAACGAGTGTGCGCAGTCCTTTGACAAGAAAATCACCCAGCAAGCAGGGGACGTCACTCGTTTTCTCTGCGAGTCAGAGAAACATCGGAGTCAACAAAAACTAAAGTGTCATCCAAACGCACCGTTGCCACCGTTCTCGTCATTTATTCGCCCACACGAAGCGTAGTCTGGCTCGAAAACTGAGAATAGAGCTTTTGCTCCTCGGTCCGACCACACGCCCCTATTCATCCAACCATACCCGCCCCCTACCCTTTTTGCCGCGTCGTTTTGAGGAAAACAAAATCTCCCGCCGGATCCGGCGTCCCCCTCCCCCACCACAGTCCGTCGCCGCCGTGCGCGGAATAGGAGGCAGACAACGAGCGGGCGAACGCCGCGCCCGGAAAGAGAGAAGGGAGTTGAATAAAATACAAACGATCGAACAGAGAGCGGCGTTGTGTTGCCTCCGTGGCGGTTGCGGGGGCCGCTCGTGTACAGTGGAGCATTACACGGGAGTCAATCCGACGAGCCGTCTGGCTGCCACGGCTCACCGAAGCTGTTGGCGCGATCCGAACACGATGGAAGATATTCAGAAAATGCAGCATCGAGCGATTTAAAGTGCAGGAGCCCTCAGATCCCAAGAAGCTTGCCGGAGATTGAACCTCCCCCAAGGCAGCCTGCTTTCACTCCGCAGCGCTGGGTGCGGCCGGGTGGCAGACTTACACGTAAAACACACACGTAGCGGAATCACGCGCGTGGCATGCAGAGGAGCCGAGGGATGAGGGCGCGGCACGGTGCGGCACGGCGCGGCACGGCGCGGCACGGCGCGAGAGGGACCAGAAAGTTGGCGGGGAAAGGGAGGAGGCGGGTGACAGGAATGTAGAGCGGGTCGCCGCTGTTGTTGTCGCTGAGTTGACATGACTTCGGCAGAGGCGGTGGCTTCCCGCCGCACTGCCGGTCGCTTTTGATAGAAAAGGTGACAGCGACATCACTATGCAAGGAAAACAACGGCTGATCACCCGCTGCCGTGCCGTGTACTCCCCCGCACCCCTCGCCCCCTGCCCCTCACCGTTTCCCTGCACAACTTGCCTGCCTGGGAGGATAGAAATAACAGAAAAGAAGGAGAGGGTCCGTACAGGAGAAGGGGGGGGGGGAGGCGAAGGAGAGAGAATAGCGCCGACATGACTTGGCAAGCTTTTAAGGAAGTTGCGTAAGGGTGGCGGCAAATCGCGTGTGAATATTGGCTTTATCTCCCCTCTGTTCCTATTTTCCTTTGCCGCCGTGCGTCAAGCAGTGGTCCGCGCCCGCTTCCCTCGTGTTTTCCTAGGTGGTTACTACCGTATAACTCATGGTGACTCGGCGGGAAGGCGTGCCTCGCTTCTTCCCCGGCCGTTCATTGTTTCCGTTCCGTGACAAAGGAGGGGGCTGGCAAAATAGCGGGGCCCGGGCTCCAGTAGTAGTTCTTCGTAAGGGAAGAGAGGAGCAAGAAGTCCGCATCCCGAGGCAGCGAACCGCGCCAGCAGCGACCGATCCTCTTGGTGAAACTGCGCTACGCTACGTCGTGTCCAGAATGCGCACCTGTCAATGTGAACATCTTCTCAAGCCTGTGGATGTTATCAAGAGAACAATTAACAAATTACAGTTCCCAAAACTGTAGCCGTGGCTGCGATGAGCCTCAGAGGTATGGAATACAGAGGGGGTGCACTCTCCCATCCTCGCAGCCCCCGCACGAGCCTTTCTCTTCATCGCCTCGCAGCCTTTCGCCTCATCAGCCGACAAGGCAGTCACGCTTCAGACACATCGGCCCTCATCAATGACGCGACGCCAGCGAGGGCAGAACAGATCGGCTCTCTTATATTACAGCCCGGCGCCTTGCCAAAAGCCGGCGGCGGCGGCGCACGGTAGTCACCGCCCCCTCCTCCTCCTCTTTCCTCTCTCTCTCTCTCTCTCTCTCTCTCTCTCTCTCTCTCCCTCTCTTCATATTCTCCTTTCTTGTTGACGGGATGACGCCGTGAAAAGTGGCTGCGCTAACAAAGGCGGCTGCCGGCGAATAGACAGGCGGATGAGGTCGATCGTGTCGGATCACAGAAGGCGAGAGGCTCCACAAATATTTGGCCGCGCGCTCGAAATGATTATCGCGGCCGCATATTCGGCCGGCAGTGCTCCATAAACGTTTCCGGTGACAGGACACAATCCGATAGCCAATATTGGATGCTGGGAAAAGGCTGTGCGGCGGCCATCACAGCAGGGCGCAGCGGCAGGGCCGCAGGGCCGCCCGCCGTTCTTCGACTCGTGTTTTTGATGGAAAGTTTGGCTGCGCGCGGCCCTACATCCACCACCCTCTCCGAATCCCTCCCCGTTTCCCCCTCCCGGCCCTGCACAGCCTCCGATGGTCCGCAGCAGCGCAGCCCGCCGTTCCATCCCTCAAACTTTAGAAGGCATAATCAATCAAAACGTATCAGCCGAGCCGTAACACCGCCGCCGGTGAAATAAAACGAAAGCAAATAGGTGGCGGGGCGGGGGGGGGGGGGGAGGGGATGATGGAGAAATTACACAGCAAGACCACTCGTCACTCTGTTCGGACGTCCCTTTGAAGGCGATCTCTGTGGAGAGTAATGTTTGTGAGAGGAGAGGGAGGTGAGGAGGAACAAGCGAACCCTTCTTGGAAGAGATTAGTTCCCAGCAATGTGGTAGCCCTTACGCTGAAGTGGCAGCGTCTCTCAAAACCGTCTCCGGACTGCGAGGTGTTATAGTGGGGGTTAGTTGTTCTATGGCGGGGGACCGGTTACACAGCCAACGCACGATGAACCTAACAGGACTATAAGAGTGAAGCCGTGGCACGCAGCTGCTTTGTTTGTGCGCTCGTTCCATGTTTTGACAGGAGATGAGGCGGAATAGGGTATTCGCCGGAGACGGGCATCGCCAGGGGCTCGTGGCGCTCGCGTACAGCGGCAGTGCGACGACCTACCGATGATTGAGTGATGCCGGGGTCTACAGTCTGCTCCTCCAGCCCGACGAGTTCCCCGTTATTGTGAACAGCGTTCGGAGTTCCCGTCTATGCAGTATCAGCACCGACCACATCACCACGAATGGGAGACAGCTCAGAAGCAACAAAGGGTGTGGTCCGAATTTCCATTTATTTTCCATTTATTTTCATTTCGCTTTTTGTTTCTCCCTCTGCGATCAGGTGTGCGGTGCGCAACCCTGCGCGCCGTCGGGGCCACCGCCTATCACAGACTGACATGCGGGAATAAAGAGGGAAACAACGTTTTGCATGCAGCTCCGCTGTCTACATCCATTCATTCCCAACAGAACAGTGTGTGACGTCGGGATAAAGGTCCAGGAGCGGGGCGCCGGCGAGAGGGGGATGAGAAAGTGAAGAAAGTAGTAGCGGACCGAGCCGGACAGGGCACTCGGGAGACACGGAACGGACGCCCTGGGAGCACCCCCGGGGAACAGAGATACGGGTGTTGAAATGTCAGCCATCTCCCTCCCCGCTTTTACGCCCATCTGCTTCTGTCTTTGGCGCACTCCGGGTCGTAGCTTCCCCTCCCCGACACCCTTCTTCGCCGCTCCCCCTCCCCCAGCCGCCGCCCCACCCCACTGGCCCAGACTGCTGCGCCGCTCCGCACGCCCCCGTTTCCCTTCGCTTCGCGGTACTTTTTGAGGCAGCTGTGAGGAAATCAGACCCGAGTGGGCGCGATGCGCATAATGGTTATCGCAACCCAATTTCGTTAGTTTGAGTTTCTGTTTATTTTTAAGAAAGCAAACATTAAAACATTGTGGTTTTGCAGAAGGGATGCTATTTTTTGCAGACTTTACACACGGCGGGCTTGGGTACTCGCTGAACCGGGGGCTGGGCAAGAAAACGCCAACACCGCCCGATCGTAACTCCAACCCCTTACTCTCTCCATCTCTCTCCCTCTCTTCTCCCCACGATGCACGCACGGCGATACGAGACCCGGCGAGTCGCGGATTTCCAAGGCCACCCCTTCTTCCTTCCGAAGACAAAACCCTTCGATTGAGGCACTCAAACCCCCTTTATTCTCACATTTTGTTTTTACTGCTTTGTTGGCGCGCTGCTCGTGGGGGGCGTGCGTGTGTGCCGCTCGCCCCGGGGGGTGTGTACACAGTAGAACCCCCACGGCCGTAAAATTGAAATTTTTATGAACGTCAGCTGAGCTGCTTTACGATCGAAAAAATCGGGTTATGTATCTCTCTCCTTGACGTCCGCCACACGAGACATACTGGGTGCCTTGTCAGCCCGCACCGATTTTTTTTGTTGCGCGCTGTCTCTGAGTCCCCGCGCGTTGTGCACATCACAGGCGCCGTGCTAGCTGTTCGAGGCGACCGCACCGCCCACGGGCCGAGGCCGGCCGGGGCATCCGCCCACCGACGCAACAACCTTTCCTCGTTCACATCGATCACAAACACCTTATTTTTACAAGGGCCCCGCACGACGTCCGGCCGTACGCCCTGCAGCCTCCGCCGCGCCGCGCCCCTGACCTTTCCGCATCGGAGCAGGACGCCCACCGCACCACCGGCTGACCGCGGCGGGGGACAGCCGTCGTGGGCGCGCGCCGGGGCCACGGGTCAGCGGAGGCGACCCCCCGCGATGCTGAGGCGTGGCGGAGCGTGGCGGAGCGTGGCGGAGCGTGGCGGCGTGCCACTATCAGCCCGCCGTGGAGGACCGCCCCTGTAAAACCCTAATGGACGCCTACTGCCGGTGCACCGCTATATCAGAGCCGAGCCTAGCGCTGCACGGCGCTGCAGGGCGACGGTGCCAAGATAGTCCTCATTCATTCCGCCGAGGGCGTAGAATTTCTAGACTTGTTCCTAAAAAATGAAAATGAATAAATACGCGTATAAACACACGCCCTCACATGCACACTACACCACCACCAGCCGCACCCCGGCTCCTACAGTTTTATGGCAGGGGAGCGGGTGCAGGGCGTGCCGGGCCAACGTCGATACCGGCGGACGGGCGGGTCGCGGCGGGGCCGGCTGCACCTTGGGCTCGCCCGGGGCCCTCTCCGGCCCGCTGGGACCGGCGGCCCTACAGGCCCTCCGACCCTGCGGCCCCTCCGGCTCACTCCACAGGGCCGCCTCCAGGGTGGCTGACCCCCAGACACGCAAATAAGTGCACCTCACCCAGTACGTGACGGCCCCCGCCCAGCCTGCTCGCCCACGCCCCCGGCTTTTTGTTTTTCTCCTCTTCGTTCTCCCCAACGACAGACAATAAAAATTCTTGCATTTTCCCCGTCCCTTTTGCTCCAATGGCCGCGCGCGGCGCGTCCTTTTTCTTCTCCTTACTGGCATCGACCCGATACTGGGTACCGGAAATAAAGAGCGGAGACATTACAGCGGGCTGCTGGCTGGGGGGCGGGCGGCGGCAGCGGCGGCGGCGCCAAGGGCTGTCCGGCGGCGGCCGTGGCTGCCAGCGGGGCGGCTGATTAACTGCAATGACAGCAGCTCCTGTGACAGCGATTGTCTTCGCCCGACCCTTCCGCCCGGCCCGGCACCCTCCCGTGGCCGCCCCGCCGCCGAGGAACAAATAAACCCTGACGGGGGAGCGCCAGGGTGTGCCGCCGGGGGGCCCCGGCGCCGCTCGCGAGCCGCTCAGGAGCCGCGCCGCCCGCCGCGCCGCCCGCCGCGCCGCCCGCCGCGTCGGCACCGCCTCCGTGCACGTCAAGCCCGCCGTCGTGGCGGCGACAGGTGCGGTGCACTTGGCTGTCACGCCGCCGCTGCACCAGCCCGTCTGCACCGGCTCTGCCGGCGCTGCTGCTCGGGGTCGTGCTTGTCGGCGGCGGTGACGGGTTGACGCGGCGGCGGCGGCGGCGGCGGTGCGCGTTGACGGCCCGGCCGGGTTCATCGCCTTGCTGTGTGCAGTAGCTTATGGAAGATCAACAGCCCCTAACATCCCCCTCCCGCCCCTCCGACCTCACCTTTCCCATTGCGTTTCGGTCGCTTAACATCGCACCTCCGCAAACATTTACCCGACGCGGCTCCCCAGGAATACGCGGCCGGCTCCGGCTGCCTGACACTCGAGTGAGGGAGACGGGCTGCTCCGTCCGCCAACTGACGCCGCGCGGTCTGCGTCAGTGTAGGGATGCCATGCAGACGACCCGCGCTGCCGCATGAGTCGTGTAGGCGCATCAGCCCGCATGTTGTGCTGGCCTCCGTGACCTGGTCGGGACGCTCTGCATTAGCGCACGATGCAGTTTGCAGCGGCTCGAGCTCGGTCGCGCCTGCAGGGCCGAGGATAGGCCACACAGTGCACACGCGCGCATGCCGCTGCCTGCCTGACGGGCGCTATTTCAGTTCACACCTTGCGGCCCGGCCAGGACAGCCTCCGAGACGTGGGGATTATTGAGTATATCGACAGGTTCGGTGCGAGAACGGCGCTGCCGCGGTCATAACGCCAGGCTAACAGCAGGGCAGATCCGAGCAGGGCACGCAGAGAAGTCGCCTACCTGTGCGGGGGAAGAGGAAAGCGGTGCTCCAGAAACAATAATTAGGGTACGTTGGGAAGAGGGCCAACCAAGTCCAGGCCGAGCCGGGCACTCCTTGCCGGGGCAGTCGACACACACACACACACGCGCACACGCCCACGCGGGCACACACACGCACGGCACACGCGCACGACAGACACGGACACGGGCCGTGACACCGCGGCGACGAGATGAGACACGAGAGCGCGCGGCGGCGCGGCGGCGCGGCGGCGCGAGAGCGGCGACGAGCTCGGAGCTGCGCGCGGGGGCCTGCGGTGCCTGCGGGGGGCGGGACACAACGCGTGCGACCGGCGCCCTACCGCCGACTGAGCGGCCGCCCGCCCCACGGAGCCGCCGCCGCCGCCGGGCCCCCGCCACCCCGCGCACACCGCGCGCGCGCGCAGCGGGGCCGTGGCCCCGCGGTGGAGGGGGGAGGGGCAGAGGGTACCGGCAGAGGGTACTTGCAGAGGAGCCTCGCACGGCCTCGAGTGGCGCGGCGGTTGCGGTCCGGGGATGCAAGCTGGTACGTTGCACGCGCAAGAACAGAGGGTTGTGTCCGTGGGTAACGGGCCGGGCTGCTGACCAGCCCCAACGCACGGCGCCGGCGGGCCTGCAGAGGTCATCAGGGACGACGACGGCGACGTCACCGGGGCCACGACGGACGCGGCAGCGCCGGCAGCAGCAGCAGCAGCAGCAGCATCGCGTCGAGATAACCTTTTGTGTGTCCGGGCGGCGGCGCATTCACGGTTATCTGCCGCTGAAGAGCCACGCCGTTGTGCCGCACAGCAACAACCGCGCCGTCTTCCTGCCCCGCGCCGCTCCCCCTGCCGCCACGGGCACGGCCGGGTCAAGGTACGGCGGAGTGAAAACAATCCGCAATGTCGCAATGAGCGTAGCGACGACCGTGTACTGTCAGTATCACAGCACGTTCCTGAATTTTTCTTTTTAAAAAACTGTGATAATTGGATGTGCTATTATTGTCTTCTTGGGGGGCAACCACTCTAAAAATACCATCGCCCGAATATTAAGTACTGTAAACATCTTGCTGACATCCGAGCGCTGCATGCATCGAGGACACTGGGTGACGCACGGCCGCGGAGCCTCGCGGACGGGGGCTGCATTCGCACGCACACGCGCCCTCCGCTCCCGTCCCTCCCCACTCCTCGGCCCCCTTCCCTTCCCCTCTCACCGCAGCGGTGCCGGAGAGATATCGCTTCCAAAGCGGATACACAGCTCTGTCGGCGGCGGCGTGCACGGCGGCGTGTGCGGATGCCTCTAAAAGCAAGTTTGTGTGTACTCTGAGGGGGACTTCTAGCCCGCTAGGCTGCCCCCCCCCCTCTCACCCCTTCCAGCGCGCTCTGTCTCTCCTTGTCCTTTCTTTCCCGCCCCCCCCCCCACCCCTTCCCGCGCCGCCCCGCCGTGGACAAACTTGACGGAATAATGCCAAGTAATCGGCGCGGCGCCGCCCCGCGCGACTTTTGCGGACTTGAAGGCGGCGGCGCGCAGCCTGCGCCTTGTATAATGATTCCAGCGCGGCGTCGGCTGCCGCGGCGCCACACTCGGGGGGCCCTCTACTCCTCTTTTTCTCTCCCGCCCGCAGGCGCGGCAGGAGCGGCGGCGGCTCCTGCTGCGGCGGCAGCGGCGCGCGGAGAGTGGCTGTGATTCATGGGCCAGATTGTGGGGCCCATTAGGGGGCGCGCCGTGTCTCATGTGTACCAAAGGTAAGAATATTCGCGTGAATTTGTCAAACTCGCTTGCAGCCACCGCCCCGGGACCTGCGGGCCGGAGGAGGCCGGAGGGTGTGTGCGGCGGGGGGTGGCGGCTCCTGGAGGGGAAGGAGGAGCGGTCCGGGACGGGTCGGGGCGCGCGGGCCGGCTGCCGCGGCAGCGGCGGCGGCGGGCTCTTTGAAATGGCGCACGAGTCGCTTGGTGTTTACGATCATATTTATGGGTGGTTGGCAGCGGAGGGTCTGGTGTAGGGGCGGGGCGGCGGGGCGCGGGGACTGCCGCGGCTGGAGGTGCGGAGCGGCGCGGGGGGGCTCTGAGGGACAGATTAAGTTTGACGAGGCCATGAAATACGGCACGGGGGATTAACGGTTAGTTTGTCTTGTTGCGGTGGCGCGCCGCAAGTTACGCGTACCGTGGCGTATCACTTACAGATTGGGCTTCGCCAGGGCTCCGCCCGGAGCGGGTCGGCGGGCGGAGGTGCACGCCGCCATATCCGTCACCCTCCTAGAGCTGAGCTCCGGCTGGGATGCGCGCGGCGGGGGCCGGATGGACGTCGGGGAGCGCGGAATTGGAATGCGGGGAAAGTATGTCGTGATTTCACGGGTCGTGCGTCCTTATAATGACAGCACGAGGGAGTAGGTCAAGACCATCAGAGGACGCGCGGGAGAGCACCAAGAAATAGGACGGAATGAGCGAGAGAGGGCGCGGCGCGGAGGCGGGCGTGTGAGAGAGAGGGGGCGTATCTAATACCGGGACCACGCAATAAATCTTGCCCTGCGCTACACACCTACATCCCCGCGCTACCCACACCTACACCTGCTTCCCCCCCCCCCCCCCCATTTTTCTACCATTCCTCTCTCCCGCTCTCCACGCTCCTCCTCCTTCCTCTACTCACCGAGCCCTGCGCCCGCCCTGCCCGCTCTGCTCACCTTTGTGTGGCACACACTTTGCCTGTTCCAATTTCCCCTGCCACGCTCGGCTCCACCTCAACAACTACTGGCCCTTAGCGAGCGGTCCCCCGGGCCCCCATCCGGACTCGAACGCGTGCCGGCAACTCAGCTGCTCCCTTCGACGACAGCCCCCGAAATTCGAAAGGAAAAAAAAAACATCACTCTTGTAACAGGATTTTTGTAAAATGTGGTTTGTCCTTGGCCATTTAGTGCTTTCGTCGTAGCACACTCCCAGCTGCTCGCCATCTCTCTCTCTCTCTCTCTCTCATGTAAGTACCCTGCTATCTCTCCGTCTCTCTCCCCCTCTCCTGCTTTTTATATATCCCCTTTAGAATTCGTTATTTATGCATCCTCTTTAGCATACGTGTATGACTGCTGTCACGCCAGTGGGACGCAAAGCCAACCCTTGTCTGCGACCTAAGCGAGGCGCGGCCGGCGGGCGAGGCGGCGGCTCGCCCCTACTTAGGTCCCACTTCGGTCCCTCGGACAGACAAGGCTTCTGGGCGCCTCCTGAGTGAAAACGTTACAAACGCGTGGCAGAAGGATCCGTGACAACGCGCTCGGTCTGTGACAGAACGAAAAAACAAAACCATTTTGCCATCACACCGCTACTGCTTGAGTCTCTCTCCTAGCGCGTGCCGGCTCCAGCGGCGGTGACCACGGGTCCCACAGCAGCTCACCATGGCCTCACCATGGGCTCACCATGGCCTCACCATGGCCTCACCATGGGCTCACCATGGGCTCACCATGGGCTCACCATGGCCTCACCATGGCCTCACCATGGGCTCACCATGGGCTCACCACCGTGCCAGAAGAGCGAGAATCACATCGGAGGTCGTTCATCGTCGCCGGATTAGGTCACGTAACGTCCTTGTCATGTTCGATATCATCCATCGGGCACGACGTGACAAGTCCCTGCTGCTGTGGCGCCCGCCTTCATGTTGTCGCGGAATAAAATACCGTCAGCGCGGCACACGTACTGCTGGGTGGTGGGAGAGAGAGAGCGAGCGAGCGAGAGAGAGGGAGAGAGAGAGAGAGAGAGGAGGGGGGGAGGGGGAGAGGGAACGAAAAAAATCCTCCCAAATAAAAATACTGTACCATAGGCACACCAGAAAAATGTTACAAAACGTATTTGAGCCCGCGAAACAAAAAGAGATATTATCCAGTCTCGCCGTAATCCAGAGGAGCGCAGAGCTCACTGCGAAAGAGTGTCGAGCGATCCAAGGAAATGACATTACGCTCCTCTTCCCTGTCCGCGTGGCGCGCACGTCTCGTCGTGTCAACTACCGTGACAAGGCGCGCGCTCGGAGCGTGTGTGTGTGTGTGTGCGTGTGTGTGTGTGTGTGTGCCGCGTCCTGAAGTCACCAAAAAAATAAAAGGAGAGCCGCCGCCGAGGTTGAGGCGAGTGAGAGAGAGATCAGGATGCCTCCTCAGCTCGCCGGCAGCTCGTGCGGCGGCGGTATGTACGTGAGATGAAATAATAAACACGGCGCTGCGAAGGAAAAAAAACCTATTTCCTGCGCGAAATTGCTTTTTATGCTGCATAGCTGGAGAATATACTGGAATACATCAGGCTGAGATGACATCGGCGGGGCGTACCCGCCTTTGCCCGCTGGATGACTCCAGACATACGAGCTTTCTCTCTCTCTCTCTTCCGCTCTCACACACCCTCTCTTTCTCTCACTCGCCCTCACTCGCCGCCCACCCTGACGTCCGCCCTAAAACTCCTGTTCAGCAGCTCCCGGCTCCCGGGTGGCTGAGTAGCCGGCGGGGACATGAACGAGGCTACCGCTACCGCACACACCCTGCTGGGGTCGCACAGAAGGACGTGCCGAGTGACCCCTGTATACTACTACTGTCCGGATCATATCATCAGCGAGAGCTAAGCACCAACTCAAACTGTGGCACGGCTCGGAGATACTCCCCGCGCTAAGGGTCCACACCCTGTCGGCCCCACAGCGCCTTCTCTCCATGCGATCCCGCCACGGTGGTGCCCGCCTCCACCTTGTCGGTCGCCAGCGCCGACAGCGACTGCCGCCCCGCTGCCGCCCCGCTGCCGCCCCGCTGCTGCTGCTGCCGCTGCCACGCACTCAGATGGAGTGGGCGGTGCTCGAGCACGGTGTCCACGTGGATGGCGCCCCGTCCGGAACCGACCGCAGCGGCCCCCGCGCCCCGCTCCGCCCGCGCGCACTCGGAACTGGCCTGGGAGTTGGGGGGACGGGGGCCGGGAGGGGGCCGGGAGGAGGCCCGGAGGGGGCTCGGAGGGGGCCGAGAGGGGCCGGGAGGGGAGACGCTTCCGTCGGGAACAATGCAATAAACATGTAGCATTCGAAGCACTCTCCGCCGCTCATAAATTCCCGTGCGTGTGCCGCCGCGCCGCCGCCGCGCTGACTGCTTGGCTGCCACCTTGCTCCGGCTTCCGGTGCCGCTGGTGCCGGCGGGAGCGCGTCTCATGTGGGGGGTCCGGTGACGAATGTGATTTTCATATGGCATCAAAATATAGGTAGAAGAATATTTTTTCGTTCTTGGAACTGAAAATATGATGATCGCTAGTAAACATTTGGTTGACTCTGATACTCATTTCGTTTAGTAGCCAACTAGATCTGTCCGATCTGTCCTCGTAAAAATTACAGTTAAAAAGTCGACCAGGTTTGACTGCTCGGACAAAATATTTCGTTATGGCAACCGAACGCCACGGGACAGTTCTTTGAGTGCTCTCCCTCCCTCATTCTCTGACTTCTTTCTCTCTCACATCCCCCCCCCCTCTCTCTCTCTCTCTCTCTCTCTCTCTCTCTCTCTCTCTCTCTCTCTCTCTCTCCCCCTCTCGCATTCATCGGCAGCCGGGTTCCCATGTGGGTCGCAGTAGGGCGCCGGCTCGGCCTGTGCGAACAATGCGTTACCGCGCACACAATAACGCCCTGTGTGGCTCGCTCGAGTTCATTACCGCCGGCCGGTCCAGCGTGGCGGCGGCGCTCGAGCGCGGGGTGCGTAGCTTTGCTGCAGGCCTCGAGCCCCGCGACACCGATCAGCGGTGAGTTCGGAGCCGGCGCCGTCGGGGCGGCGGAGAGTGGAGAGGATTCAAGGCAGCACCAGGGGCGGCAGCACCGGCGGACCGGTCCCATAGTGAGAACGGACCGACAGAGCCACCGCCGCGCGCGCGTCTCCGCCAGAACTTTGGGAATGAAGTAAACTTTCGGACGGCGCGGCAACTTATATGTAGACGGGGCGGAGTGGCAGCCGCGAGCAGGAAACCAAAACAGACGGAGCGTCAATTGAAACCGCCATCTCGGCGACAACCGAACACTCCCGCACACACACGTCCGCAACGCACACACCCACACTCAAGGCAACGGCAGCTGCGCTAGCGAGCCTGATTTTCGTTTATGTGATCCGATACGTGGAGTAAGTATATCACACAATACATCAATGTTGCATTTTTCACAAAGAAAGGTCTCTATTTAAGTTGGTTAATTCTAATTATTGAAGAGGTTGTGCCGGCGGAGCTGGTCTCATGTCGTCTCCACCGGGCTGCACTGCCACTCCTGGTTAATTCACAGCAGTCTTCCCGGATAACGAACTGGACGGTAGAGTGTCGGATATCTGACCCGTCTGCCGCGGGCGGGGAGCGCCGTGCCGGGTAGGCCACGCGCAGACACGCCTGCACGGCGTTGCCTACCCCGCACGGCGCTCCCTTGCCGCTGCGCTGGCCGCTGGGCCGTGGGGAGCGGACTCGAGGCGGAAGTCCCATCAGCTCGTCGCGGCCGTACGCCCGCAATTCAGAAATGAAAATAAAGTAAAGGTGAACGTAATGATTTCCTGTATGGTAATACGAGCTCCGTGCCGTTATTTTCGTTTGCTTCGCGCCGCCCGCTTTGCCCTCGCGTTGTCGAGAGTTTTTATACTTTCGAATGCCTGGCAGCAACAAGTGAGCGACGGAGAGGCAGACGTCCTCTGGGAGCCCCGTGTCCGCCGTGTTCGTGGGGGGCCCCCTGCTCGTCCACTACAGGACGGTAAGTTTTCTTTTTCCCATTCCATCAGGAGTGCTGCTGCCACCTGCTGAAAGCGACGAGTAACGAATCATTTTTCTTTCTCGAAACGTTCCGGTATCTCAGAGGCCAGACTGCATGTAACATGAAGAGTGGCCACGAATACCCTCTCGTCATCAAAATATGATTGAGCACAGTAGGTTAGGGATTGGGGCAGCTCGGCACCCTCCCCTCCCTCATTGTCTTACTTTCCCCTGATGATGGATCGGACTCTGGTGTGTGGACACAAACGAATGCTGCGCGCGTATCCTGATGCGGTGCCCGTCTTTTGTTTGCGTACTCGCTGCCACGGCAGACGCCTCCCCATTGTCCCTTGCACACACATATCTGTATTTTTTTTCTGCTTTACAAGTACCCCCAATGGCCCCTTCCCCCAAAACCTCTGTCTCACTCCTCCCCCCTCTCTTTCCTGTCAGCCGCTTTTGTTGTTGTTCCTGTTGTTTTCTTTTCCTCCTTTTTTCTTCCCTGTCCTTCCGTCCCCTATTTTCGTGACCTCCCTGCAGGCCGTCTGCGTTGGGGCCGGACAGCGGCGCGCGATGCGGTGCCGCGGCGTATAGCGGACACACATTCCGAGTTGTTATATTAAATTCCGTCGCGATGCGCGGCCCGGCGATGCGTGGCGCGGTGTGGCGGACGCGCGCGGCCCCTGCCCGCACACACACACACACACACACACGCTGCCCCGCAGACTCCCCACAGGTACCGCCGTCTAGAGGCGATGCCGCTGCAAAAGGCCGCGTTATTCACTCTCAAGGGCCGCGGCGGCGATCGCCATCATGAAGACACCACCGGATGGCGGCGGTGCAGAGAGCGGCGGAGCGGCGGCTGTGAGGCGGCAGCAGCGCGCGGACTCGGCCTGTTGGTCGACGTCAAAGTCCTGGTGGCTGCGGTTGTGGTGGCCGCTGTGTCCTGTTCGACGAGCACCCGGGCACGACCCACGGCCCGCAGCTGATCGAGTTAGGCAGAGCCGAATTAGCCACCCACTTGTCTTCGTGCCCCTCCCACCGTTCTCTCTCTCTCTCTCTCTCTCTCTCTCTCTCTCTGACCGCTCCCCCCCCCCCCCTGACTTTGGCTTCTGGGAAGCCCGCTACGCGGTCGCCGAGCCGTGCTGCCTCATAAGCATGTGTTCCAGCACGTCCTCTCCAGACAATCTCCAAGTCTCTCCGCTGGAAAAACGTTATCGAGGCTCTGCGCTCTGCGCACACGGATGTCTCGGCCTGGA
This sequence comes from Megalurothrips usitatus, assembly GCA_026979955.1. Lineage (NCBI taxonomy): Eukaryota > Metazoa > Arthropoda > Insecta > Thysanoptera > Thripidae > Megalurothrips > Megalurothrips usitatus. The sequence goes on from CM049595.1 coordinate 595,006, forward strand.
GTCTGGGTACCGGAGCGCCTCTGCGGCGTGCCGGGACAGCGCGGCTCGACTGGACCGAGTGCCGAGCGGGCGGACGGGTGCGTGCCGCCGGCCGGCACCCCTTCTCGGGCAGCAATTAGTGGCCGTGTCGCCGCGTGCGTGCGTGCGTGTGCGGGGCGTGGCGGCCGAGCTGTCGGCCGGCAGCGAGCCACTCCACACCTGACCAGCGGGACCAGTCACCGCCGCCTAATGAAACGTTCCCGAGGAAGCGGCTCGGATGTGTGCGGGGGCGGTGCTGTGCCAGTGGGAGTAGGGGTCAACACGGCACAAAGTGAGGGGAGCCATCATCCGGCCCACTGCCCCCGACAGGCTGAAGAAAGAAATGAGCAAAAAAAAAAAAAAAAAAAAAATGCCCCCGACAGGGCAGGCCGGAAGGCAGCCGCAGCGCGCCCCACTCCCGTATTGTGCGTGGGCGGGGTTATTCCGGAGAGTCATCCGGGTGGGAAGCTCTGACAGCACGCGCGGCCTCGTCGCCGAGCGGCACATTAGCCGTGTCGGCTAGGGCGTTGACTGCAAATTCCGGTGGCTACCAAAAACCCCGGGTTCGAATCTTCAAATAAAGACTCGTAAACCGTGCGTTGGATTTCGGATTTATAGCGCGGCACGCGACCAGCCGTGCGTGGTGTGGACCCGGCTGCCTCCGGAGTGGCGGGTCTCGAATATGTGCCTGAGGAAGGCGCTGAAGGCTGAGTAGCAGCTCCAAACTTGGTCCATTCCCCCGGCGAATGGCAGCGCCCTCCCCTGCCAACTGCGCGAACTGCGCGCACGCCGCCCTCACTGCGCCGAGCGGGGCCCGGTGCCGGGGCCGCGTCCGGGCGGCCGGCCACACCGCGGCGGCCCCGGCGGCAAACGAATCGAGGGGCGGCGTATTCGGACGCAGTCACGTTTAATGCAACAACTTGGGAGCGGCGGGCGTGTGGCGGGCGCGGTAAAAACGTCGTTGTCGCCGAGGGCCCAGCGAGGGCCCCCCGCCGGGCCGGGCCGCCAAGGGCGCGCCCCGACCCTCCGCAATACGTGCCCTCGGCGTGCCTCGGACACGGGCTCTCTGCTTTCCTGCCGCCACCTCCAGAAATTCTGCTCACGCCCGGCATTTCTCGCCCGGCACAACCCACAGCCCGCGGCGGAAATTGGACGGGAAACGTTTGGTACAGCGATGTCTGCGACGAAAATAAATTCCAACCGCCGCCGCGGCGCCGCGCCCCTCTGGTGATCTAAAAATCAGCGAGGATTGTGTGTCTGCCGTGGGCTCGCCGGCCCGCAGCCATCGACCCGGCCGTTCTGCGGCGCCGCAAGCCGGCGATCGCATATGCGGGCTGCGTGCGCGAGCGGCCGCCACATACGCCTCAGCTCCTCGAACGCGACTGACGCTAACGCAGGACACGCGTGGCGGTCCAGGTGGAAGGTGTGCATATTCCTGCACGTGTGTGTGTGCGTGCGAGCGTGTGTGTGTGTCTGTGTGTTCCAAGCCCAATTGAATCCCTGATGAGAAACGATCCATAATGCAGCAGAGGCAGCCACTATGCCGCCCTCCTGCAGCGCCCCCGACGTCATAGGCAGCGACCTGGGCACTCCAAATATAGCGTCCCGCCGTGTAAATGTCACCTTGCCTTTCATATTTTTCCATTCTTCTCCAAAGACAAAAAAAAATGATTCTGCAAGTAAGTTCTACAGTTTTCTACAAAGCGTTCCACATTTCCAAAACGACTCGGTGACCTCCGAGACAAGAGCAAACGTGCAAGGTATGATCCGCCCACTTATTCCCGCAGAAAATAACGTTTACCTGCGTGGTCACGCTGCGAGTAATTCAAACACGCAATAACGTTATTTTACCTTAGCTCTGCTTTACAACCCCTCCCTCCGATCACACACACACACACACACACGTACAACTCACTCGCCCCCCCCCCCCCCCTGGGCAGCGCGCACGACAGAATGAGATTTCCCCGTAATACCAGCTGGGCAGCGCGCAGGCCGCCGGGCTCCGCCGGGCTCCGCAGGGCTCAGTGGGGCACCGCGGGGCCCCGCAGGCCTGGGCCCCGCAGGCCTGGGCCCCGCAGGCCTGGGCCCCGCAGGCCTGGGCCCCGCAGGCCTGGGCCCCGCAGGCCTGGGCCCCGCAGGCCTGGGCCCCGCAGGCCTGGGCCCCGCAGGCCTGGGCCCCGCAGGCCTGGGCCCCGCAGGCCTGGGCCCCGCAGGCCTGGGCCCCGCAGGCCTGGGCCCCGCAGGCCTGGGCCCCGCTCATGTCCCGATCGCGTGCGCGGCCCAACAGGCCGCAGCGGGCCACAGCCGGCCACGGGCGGCACACGGCCCCTGGTCCACCGGCACCATCACACCAGAATCCCCACTCTCACCGTCAGATCGAGTCCTTCAGTCAAATTTTGCCTCCAAAAACTTGTTTTTCTTCTAATTTTCCCCCCATTTAGCTCAAGTTATAGTCGATATTCCTCACGATATTTTTTACCTAATCTTTTCATTTAATATTAAGTATTGATCTTTTTCGTCGCTCCAAATTTTCCCCCCACATGTTCTGAGAGACGGGTGGTTCTGCTGACCACACACCGCACCCCACCGTCCGCACGAGTGGGACAGGTCGCAGTATCGCGCTGGTTTGTGCCACCGTACCACACGGCCGCCCGTATCCGACTGCGGCGCGGCCGCTCCCAGCTGCGCCCTGCACGGCTGCGCGGTCCTCTCCTGTGCTGCCGTCCCTCCTCCTCCTCTACGAATTAGGCCCCGGCCAACAATAACACGCCTTATTATGAGCTCCGCCGCACCTGAGGTCGCGCGCGCACGCGGCCGGACCGGACCACGACTGTTATTTATCACGACTATTGCCGGGGTTCGGGTTGGGCGTGCTCACGTTAAGCCGAGCACTCCTTGTGCTGCATGTGTGTGTGTGTGTGTGATGGGGGGAAGGGACGAGTGCCCTGAATATGCACGGCTGCTGTACGCGTTCGGAATGTGTTCCGTGTTGTGCCTCCTATACGATTTGGCCATTATTTTCGAACGGAGCGTCGTTGTGCGGGGTTTCGTTTTACGGCTTCCGCGGGGCACCCCAGCGCTAGGCTTACACGAGCTCCGAGGGCACACACGACAGCCGGCGGCAGCACTGTGCCGGACGAGGTAACGGCGCCTCGGTGGTAAAGCACTTTGCGGCAAAGCCACTGACTGAAGCCGCGCCAACGAGGCTAGCGCACGGATCCCCGCACGTGCCTCCCGCGGCGCGCATTAAAACACCAGTGTGACATGATAGAGATAGAGCGATCCGTCCGTTCCTCACCGGATATCTGCGTGAAACTGCTTTGTGGGGCGTCCCTGCACCGACGACGGCGGCGGCCAGACAACGCCTGACGGAGGTGCATCACTAAAGGGCAAAATGTTCTCGATGTCGGTGCGTTAACAGTATTTCCTGGACCTGAATTTACCTTCATTTTTCTCGGTGTGTGCGCGAAGTTTAGCGTTTGCCTGATATGCGCGGCGCACAAGGCGGCGGTTGCGAGCGGTCGCGATTGTACTCGTCGCCGCGCGGCAGCGCCAGTGGCTGGCAAGCGCCGCCGGAGCGTGCGGAGGGTGGAAAACTTTGGGAATCTCGGAATGGCAGATGTTCCATCCCGGCTGGATTAGCTATACTCGGAATTACATCGCCTTATCTCGGCCCCTACATTCCAAACGCCCTCTTAATACCAATCCGAAAGCACGAGAGCGCTTCCTTCTGCCCTATTGTCTCCCTCTCCCGCCGCCCGTCTCGTTCGGGTGCTCGGCGCGGCCGGGCCTACTACAGTCGAGCCGTCGTGCCCTATTTTGAACTCCCCTTATGATAAAAACTTTTATCTGTCCGAGGTGCTCGCTAAGCACGCGGCGCGGGGGTGCGGCATCCGGACAGAGTCACCCGCCACGATAGCCCACGGCCTCCATCAGAGATAACGCCAAGACCGACAAGTTTTCTGCTGGGAATTTTCTCCGGCTGCCGCTCACGCTTTCTGGACGCGCCCTCCTCATGTCCGCCCTCCCCGACTCGAGCCCCGCGAACAATCATCGCCAGCCCTCGGGGAACAGAACCGAGCCCCGCTGTTGGTGCCGGCACGGAGGACTCCCCTGTCAGTCAATCGCGCCCACCGCGCACCGCCGTCGAATTATTCGATCGATTTTTTCCTTCCCGTTTACCAGCAAGGCTCCCATCAGCCCCTTTGCAGCTGAGAGATGAGACCGGCTCGCGTGAAACAGCATCACGCCGAGCTGCTTATTCCCCGCCGCAAAACGAGCCACTCGAGGGGGCCAACAAAGCCGGAAAGCAAATCTGCAAAATGGAGTCTGTGTGTTTGTAGGTCGCAAATTCCGGGGAGGGGCGATACGCGGTGCGTCGTTGCCCACCGCGCGGCCCCCCGCAGAGGCCCCCCGCAGCGCCGGCTCCCGGGGACGCGGCGGAAAGTTGTTTCGGGTCGTGTGGCCGCTGCAGGTGACCCGGCCGGCCTCGGTGCGACCCCGTGCGCCGTGCTATCGCCCGCTGCAGGACCGCCGTGACTCTGCGGGGAGCTCTGCGGGGGGGCTCTGCGGGGGGGGCCGCAGCCAGCGCAGCCTCGCCGCGCCACGGTCCCGCCTCCTCCTCCTCTGCCTCGCCCACGGTCGCCTCCCTCCTTGGCCTCGCCTTCGTCGCCGCGCTGTGTTTGCCCGGGGCGTTGAAGAGCCCCTAAAACGTCGGCCAACGACGCCTCGGCGTCTGGTATGGCTCCGCCGCAGATAGGACACGCAGGGCGCTTCCCCCGCCGCGCCCCGCCGCCGCGTACCCCGGCCTGCAGCGGCTCCTTTTGTCCTAGCTCCTCCCGCTCTCGGCGCGGGATGACAGTTTTAGACTATAATATGCACTGCGGGGAGGCAAGAAATAAATACCAGCCGCGCGCAGGATAAAACTAGCGTACGCGCGGCGAGGCGGTACCCGCGACCCGTGTCCCGCCCAAGGCCCGCCCTCCGTGCGCGGCGCGGAAAAAGCGAGCGTGCAAGTGAGTATGTGTGACTGCGAGGACACGCGGTGGGCGCTAAGTCGGCCTGTGTGTGCGCCGTACCTTAGCGGTCCCCGAGGAGATAGCCCTAGCGCAAACAACGTCAGGGCCCCTCCGGTCCTCCGGGCCCTCCGCCCGTCCGGCCCCGTCCGGCCTGGCGAGATAACGCGTGGCGTGTGCCGAGCCCCCCTGGCGGCGCCCCGACGCCCCGCCGAGCCCCGGGACGTTAAACATTTTAAAGTATGATTATAATGAAAGTTGTTGGTAAAGCTTGAGTTGTTGCTATTGTTTACCTGGCGTGGCCACCAGCCTGGTGAGGCGGCGGCACTGCGGAAAGGGTCTTCTTCGGGGCCCCTTTCTCTCTGCGGCAAAGAGGCCACCACAGCCCGCCAGAGCGTGCCCGACAATACACTGCGCAGCGGTGGATGGGGCGGAACGAGAAGTGTGCATCAAGGAATTGGGGAGGGGAGCTGCGGAGACGTCGGAGAAACGCTGGGAAGAGTGTAAGAAATCGCGTTCGCGATTTTCAGTGAGGAAATAACACGCGGCTTCTACGACTTTCCTTAAGCGCTTCCTCACTTCCGTCTCCGCGCTTTGCTCCGTTGGAATCGCCTATTCAGCAGAGTCGACCAAGACAGCAATGTCCGTGGATGAAATAATTTGCATTCGCATTCATATTTTTCTTTAGGAAACGAAAAGAAGAAAAGTATAGAGCTAGACGCCGGCCGCCTCCTTGATGAAGCTGCGGATGTCGGGGTGCGCCACGTTGGTGTAGATGCCCGGGAAGCCGGCCCGGGCGCAGCCGTAGCCCCAGGAGACCACGCCGATCAGCGTCCTGTCCTGCGAGATGAGCGGGCCGCCGGAGTCTCCCTGTGCCGTCCAGTTACATTGTACTGCACACATCACGAACTACAACCACATCTGCAATTACTCCATGTGTCGGGACGCACCTGGCACGAGTCCTTGCCGTCGCCGGTGCCGCCCGCGCAGATCATGCGCTCCGAGATTTTGGCGCCGTGGGCCGTGTAGTTCCGCGAGCACGAGTCCCGGTCCACGACGGGGATGTCCACCGAGTGCAGCGTCCACGGCGTGAAGAGCGCCCGCTCCTGGCGACACGCAACGCGGTACCCGCTACCTTACCGGCCCCCGGAAGCGGCGCCGGTCGTCAGGGGCCGCTACTCACGCTCGTCATGCCCCAGCCGGACACGGTCACGATGGAGCCCACTTTCACGTAGTGCCTCTCGGCGACTACCTTGATCGGCGCTATCCGACTCGTGTACGAAAACGGACGCTTCACCTGGGGCAGAGATGGCAGCCTGATGTGATCTTGCAGTTCTAGCGTTTGAGACCACCGGAGGGAAGAGTTACTGTGTTATTGAAACCTTGATCAGTCCAATGTCAAAGTCGGTCGTTGATTTGTTGAAGCCCGAGTGCGGTTCCACGAAGTCGATGGCGTGCATCACGCCTCCGATGCCCAGGAAGCCTGACGTGGACCCGGCACGCAGTCGGACGAACCACGGAGGGCTGACAAAACCGAAGCACATTACAACACGGTTTCAGCCCTGTGGCCTGTGGGTACACTTGTGCACGGGAATGTATCTTTTGGTTACTTTCTGGGCATCCCATAGATGCAGTGGGCCGCCGTCAGCGCAAACGTCTCACTGATGACGGACGCGCCGCACGAGTGCATGAACATCACTTCCAGGGAGAGCTGCGGGACACAAGACCGTTTTCATGTCGCTTTGTGTCTTCCACTCGCCAGCGCGAATTCTAACGCCAGTTATTACCTGATGAGAGAAATCTTTAATGTCTGCATTTGAGCCACCGACGATCCTCTCCATGCTCGCCGTCTCCCCTACGGGTCTTGCATCTGCAGAAAAAACAGAAAAGCAAAAAGTTTTCAATTCAGATAAGAGTAAGTGATTGACTCGTCGTTTTTTATGACAAAAGTGGCCTTTTCGTGACACTGAAGCATACGGCCGGGTATACTTCGTCCGTCAACTGGTCAACGTTTTAGGGACGCGTAGAAAACTCCGCGATCGAGCAGAGCATGTGCTCGATTATTTGAAGTTGTGCAATAATAGAGCACTCCAGAGAAACCCGAAACGGAATGAAGAAGAATACGTGACAGCTGTCAACACTAGAGGAAGTGTGAAAAAACACTTCGATAATGCTGGAGTGACGTTTTTCAAACAAGGATGTGGAGTTCTGAGTCCGCCAAATCTCGAACATTATCTGCGTCTTCTTGCATTGTCCACTTCCGTTTTAGGTACCTCCGGAGTACTCTGTACAGCATATTTCTTCACCGCACTCTAAAAAGACACATTCTTCTACCGAAGCTGCTTGAGCGACATTCCGCTGAGAGCACGGGTGTCTGTGAAGTTCCAACCGCGCTGCAAAGTGATGCGCACCGGCCGACAGCAGCGTGGCGTCAGGCCACAGGAGGAACAGCGTGAGCAGCAGCAGCGGCGGTACACGGCCCGCTGGCGCCATCGCGTGGCCCATGGAGCGGGGAAAACATGTCGTCTGCGCCGGGGCCACGGGACGAGTGTCGGGGCTGAGCGGCGCACCGCCGGCCCTGGCAGTGGCAGTGGCAGCTGCGGGGCAGGTGCGGGGCAGGTGCGGGGCAGGTGCGGGGGCAGGTGCGGGGCAGGTGCGGGCCACCGTCCCATCCGGCTTTCCATCAGAACCTCACGGCCGCGTGGATGATGCCGTGCAGTAAGAGGGATCTCTGATCGGACAACGTACAAAAGTGACCGGGCTGGAATTGACGGGTGAATGATTTCGGGAAAGGTGTATCAATCCGGAAAGGCAAATGGAAGTGCCACTCTGTTAGACTGTCGTCACGACGTTTGCAGGTCAGCGATACGGCGACGGTGCCACGACGGCCGTGAGGAACAAAGTATCGCTGCGATCACCAACTTCATGCCCGAGCGCGCGAGTGTTGCGTGTGAAGCCGCCTAGTTGGCGCGGTATGAAACGGTGACTTTGTCACGCGAGTCGGCGGACGCGGGAAACTGTGAGGCAGCTCCGCAATAAACCTTCACTTTTGAGGGAAAATGGATTTCGAAAATTAGAGACGAAGGTGAACAGCGCCTTTTGCAAAGACCGGCCGCAGCATTCACAAATAGCTATGGAATACCCGTGTAAACTCATACGAAAAACAAAGAATGAAAAAAAAACGTATTAAACAGCTACACGCATTCCGAGCGCAAACGGCGGTCTCGATGTCGGCGCAATGTCGCGTAAGGCATTAAGTGAGCACGCAGAAGGAGCCGCCTCCGAGAGTGGCCCCGGCCCCTTACGTATTCGGGGAGCGTCACACAATCCCAGCTCGGCCCCCCTCCCCCCTCTCATTATTTCCTGAACCGGAAACGAATTCCGTCACACAATATCAGCAGCCGGTCGAAAACAAGCGCAAGCAGGCGGGGAGAGCTGATATCCGATTTTTCTGCACGGCTAGAAACGATAACCATGCTATTCCCGGGAGAACGGACAACTAGTCGGGGGGCAAACGTGGTGTGTTTCCGAGGGCGGGTCGGCTTTGTGGAGGGATGGGGCCGCTGGCCTGCCGAGCCCGGCCGATTCGCTTGACGGCCACTCCTGCCGAGCTGTGCTGGCCAGCGGGGCTGCGAGGCTGCGCCGGACCATACGAGTCAAGTAGAACAGCTGCTGCTCGACTTTCAACGTGTATGCCGGGAGGAGGGCTCCACCGGCCCCGCCGGCCCCGCCGGCCCCGCCACCGGTCCAGCACAGGCAGGGCGCGGCAGCGCTGTCTTCTCGGACATGGCCGCCACCGGTCGCTGGAGAGGAGGGCCCTTGCCTGGAGGGCTGCAAAAAAAGGGGGTGTGGCACCAGTAGCGGGGGGTGGGGGGGAGGGGGGCAGAACAAGCAGGACAAGGGCGATCGAAAACGGTTAGCCACCACGAAGAGTGCGAGATGGGGCGCGTTTTACGGCCGAGCGAGGAGGACGGCCGTGAGGCCGCCGACGAGGCCGACAACAGTGAGTGGGCAGCGGCGGTGCAGCCGGCGTCCTCACCGACGCAGTGGTGTCTGGAAGGCGTCTGCTGCGGGGGACGGCCGCGAACCAGCACTCCGCCGCCGCCGACATGCTGGCCGCAGGCCTCCTCGCCCTCCTCGCGGACCCACTCTAGTTGAACCCTCTTCCGAGGCTCCATGGCAGACCGGGTCTAGAATGGTTGTTAGGGTCCATCGTGCGGAATGATGGAGAAATGACTTGTGCTCGGTCGTCGCGCGGGCCTGCTCGCGGGCCTCGCGGGCTCCGCGCCTGCCGGCCGGGGGAGGCCGCCCCCCGATAAACGGATAGCATGATAGAATCGGATCGAAAATAAATATGAGGAAAGCGTCCCGGGAATGCGAGGGCCACCGCGGCCATCACTTGCAGCAGGCCCTAATCCACTACCTCTCCGGAGCAGGCGCCGCACGCCCCGCGGCCCCGCGGCCCCGCGGCCCCGCGGCTGCACTGACTGGTGCCGCTTGTTTCCGCTGCTTGTGATGAATCCCTGGAACTGGCACGGGGGAACGGCGGTCATTCTGGAGCCCGTGCTCTTCGGAGCGCACGCTTCGCGAGGGGGCGTGTATCCGGCGGGCAGCGATCAGTACCTCGCGGGGATACCGAGGGGCTACCGCGTGTGTTTTCCTTTCCAAGATTCGAGCGAATTTTGCAAATTTTCGATATCACAAAATTTGATTCAAGTCCAGGAAATCTGTAAATAAAATATAACCGGAATTTTGAATTTTACTGCACGCAGCTCCGACCGCCAGTTCTCGAATGCATTGGATAGGAAAGTGTTGGCTTCCCAAATTGGGGGGGCGTCCCTACGCATTTCCCAAAAGGGTACTGGGTTAGCGGCAGCCGGCGCCCCCGTCAGCGGGAAGCTCTCGCATTACGTAATTAAAAACCCTTCCTCCGTCACGCGTGACGGCCGTGAGCGAGGAAAGCCGCCGCGCCGCGGAGGGCGGAGGCCGGGAGGCGCACCCGGCGGCGCAACATACACAAACAAGGCAGCGGCAGCAGGGACGCGGATAGGGCAGAGGAGAGAGAGAGAAGAAGGCAAGTAGCGAGGTAGGTAGAGGGGGCGGGGGAAGGCGAAAAAATAGGAATGAATTCGGATTGCTCGTTAGCAAAAACACTTTTGAGGCGAGTCTCCGGCGCACGCCGCTGCGGGGCCCTCGTTAACCCTGGCCATCCTAACGAGGAGACCGCCGCTGCTCGTGCGGCAGCTCGCAGCCCGCGCACCGGGGGCTCCGTTCAAATGTTCGCGCCGTTCCGCGTGCGCAGCGTTGCCAACCGATCGTACCGCGTTCTGGCGGCCGGAATAAGAAACTATTTCTAGCGGCAGTGGCGCCCAGTACGCTGACGGAAGGGCGGGCGGGATAAGCGGGGTGCGTCCGTCTCAAAAGGACCGCCCCCGCGGCACACGGCGCCGTGCACCAGTATTTGCCCTCGCCAGGGCGCGTCCTTGTTTGCTGCTAATAAGGAATCAAGTGCAGGGCGCAGGGCGCCTCCAAAGAAAGCTGCTGCTCCGGGGCGCCGGGGGGCGCCGGGGGCGGCGGGGGCCCCGGGGGGCCGTAACGAGGCGTTTACGGCCCTCTACGTCCTTTAATTGCATCAACATTATCTGTCTGACGGCGGCGCCCCGCTCCCCCTCGCCCCGACAGTTTAGCGGCCGCTCTGCCGGCGAGACGGCGCATCAGAATACAGAACATAAGGGTCCGTTTTCGAAATATTTCAGCAGTGCCGATGATAATCTGGGAGGCTGCCCGGGGGACTGGTCGGCGGCGCGGCCGCATACGGTGCCGGGAAGGGGTTCCAGCCAGCCGAAGCAAGTGGGAACTCTCCCTAATTGGTCTTCAACTATTCCCACCTTCATTACGACTTTCCGTCAATAGAGGGCGCTGGCAGCCAATGTTAAATTCATGCCAAGTCGCGCTGTTCTCAGCCTTTGTCGGGCTAGATTGGCGTGAAGTCGAGCAGAGGCGGGGCGCGCGCGGGCGGTGCCGCGGCGGCGGGGGGCTGCAAGCCGGGGCCAAGTCACTGGCACATCAAAGAGCACCGAGGAGAGGATAAATTGCTGGTGCACGCATTGATCTGCTCGGCAGCCAGCAGTCGCGGCCCCGCCCGGCCACGCCTGGCCCAGCACCCCCGAAGGTCGAAGGCCCGAGGGTCGGCCCGCTAGGAGGGCCTGTCGATCGGAGCTCGAGACGCAACTAAAGTTACGCACACTTCAAAAGTGGAAGCGGTAAATCACCCCGAACATAGACACCCGAACAAAACGGTCTGGACTTCATAATATTTGATAATTTTGAAAGTTTGCGAAACCTATCTCACTCACCAGGTGGAGAGACTAAGGGAGCGACAGAGAGAGATACAGGCCTGTGGGACAGTCCGGCCGCCCCACGGCCGCCCACCACGACGGCCCGGCTCGCCCGCTTTGCCGCCTACCGCCCCGTTAATCATGAGTCGTAAACTCAAGACAAACAGCGGCGTCGAGGCTCGCCCGGACCCCGGAGCCCGGCCCCCGGAGCCCGGCCCTGCAGCGCAGCGGCGCAGCGCAGGTCGCCGTGGGGCCGCAGCTCCGCTTCAACACCTACCGGGGCCTGCAGCACAGCAACTTCGCCGCTTATCCGGCGTATCACGCATAAACACGCTTTGTGTGCGGGGACACGCTGCCCCCCTCCTCTCCTCCGGTCGTGCCTTCGTTGGAAACGCTGTAAGCTCAGGCATGCGTCCCCCCACGTCGAAGACCCCCCGCAGAGCCTGTGCGCGCGCCTCCTCTCCTTTTTACTCGTGCGCGACTCTGTGTGCCCCCGCCTGCTGTCGAGGCGGGACCTCCGGTGGCGGCCAGCCAGCGGGGCCGGAGTCGCACTTCTTGAGCGGCGACAGCGCTGAGCGGAGGAAGCACCTGCGATGGTCCCCGTCTGAGCCGCTCTATGAAGCCTCGGGGAAGCGCAGTAAGTCGTTCTACCTCCCGCATGCTCTCTCTCACTCTCTCCCTCTCTCTCTCCCTCCCTCTCTCTCTCCCTCTCTCTTTCTCCCTCCCTCTCTTTCCCTGTCTATCTTTCTCCCTCGCTCTCTGATGGCAGCGCAGTCCCTGGCGGAGGAGGGACGTGTCTATTCGCGGTGCGGCCGTGTCCAGTCCGGGGCCGACCGCGCGTCCGCCAAGACGACGGGCGGTGAGGCGGAGCGTAGCGGCTTCCCTCCCTCCCTCGATGTGCTTTATGCGCTGGGCTGAAGACGGCGGCGGCCCGGCCGGGGGGCTCCGGCCCACGCCGTCCCGCTCCGGTCCGCCCGCGTCACGCGGACTAAAGAGCGACTTCCTAATTAAAGGCACCAACTTTCCCCCATCATTTCTTTCCCCCCCAGTTCGGAACGCCTTCATAATTGAGCAGAAACAGGGCAAAAACAACTCTCCGCTCTGTCCCTCCTCCCCCGTGCGGACATTAACTCCGATCAAGTTCTTTGGTTTGCCGGCCGGTTTGCGCCGCCGACGCCGCCGCCGCCCGGCTTTCGCTGATATTTCTTTTCTCCGTCCGCAGTGCGCCCCTGACGGGGCCTGCCGGGGCCTGCCGGGGGGTGGGGCGCCGTCATCGCCGACCCCCCGTCACGCCCGCGCCGGGGGCAGAGAGCCTCCCCCCGCAGCCTCGCCGCCTCCGCCGCTGCGCCGCGCGCCGCGCACCTCCCGCTGCAAGTTTAAGACACCCTGATAAAAGCAAGAAGAGTCCCGGCCTCGGCCTGACAAGGGCTGCCGGGCGCTGCCACCGCCGCTGCGGCCGCTCGCGCGCGCACTCCAAATAGGGGAACTTTGGGGCGCGCGGTAAGTCGGGGCGCAAGGCGTCGCGCAGACGTCTCACTTTGTTTTTGAGTCGTTTAGTCTGTTTGCCGAGCCAACTCAGTTATCGTATTGCGGATACGGAGGCAACAGTTTCTTGCGCGAGCGCCCCCCGTCACACACGCAAGAAGAACAAAGTCCGCTCGAGGTGTGGAGCGGCGGCGGCCGCGGCGCCAGCAACAGCGTCCCGGGCTGCAGCCGCAGTTACGCTGCTCCCGTGTCCGGAATCGCAATCAAAGCCGGGTTTGCTGTGTGCTGCAAACGATCCGGGCCGACGCCCACGTCACGAATTGAGAAGCTGCTCGCATTCGCTGACCTGAGGCATGAAGGGGACGTGGACGTCGTGGCCGGGTGGGAAATTAATATGCTATATTGAAATGATTTTGAAAATCAAAGCAAAAAATTCTAGTAAAATATTTATTGCACTCAAGATTTACATTTTCTGTCATAAAACGTAATGTGCGACCCCACTCAAATCCTAAGATTCAGCTGAGGCTACCTGTGGGCCTAAATTACGAGTGCGAGTCGAGCGTCTAAAACCTCCTCTTTCAACCTAAAATTGGGGGCGATGATCATGCGACTTTCATCCTCAGTGTTCTTTTTCAGTCGGTACGTGTACAGCGTCGATGGAATTGGCTTTTCCTCGTCGGCAGGCGGCAGGCGGCGAGGCGACCCCCGTGGCAGCCACGGAGGCAGCCGCGCGCGCTAACTGCTCGGGCCCTTTTTGCCCGCAAGCTTCTTGTGCGCGCACTCCACCTTTCCCCCGAAGACTCCTAATTCAGGTCGGCTGCCCCCCATAAATAACGGAAAGGAGCCCGAGTGTGCGGAGAGAGAGAGAGAGAGAGAGAGAGAGAGAGACGGAGGGGAGAAAAGGAAAGGCTCCCGTCTCACCTCAAAACACGGAGCCCGAACACGTCTGTTTCTTTCTTTGACATTCCTGATCCCGCACAACAAAATAAATTTTAATAAGTCAAATAAAATCGTAAAAGTTACCGTTATGACGTGTGATGTCTCTGAGACTGTCGTGAAGAGCGACGCCTGCCACTTCTACGGCCGCCCCGGCGGAGTACCGGGCCACGTACACACACGGCTGGCCGTCCGCGCCGTCGCACACACAGCGCCGGCCAGCCCCTACATTTAAAAAAAAGGCCAGCAAGCCAGACCAGCCCACACGTACTGCATGCGCGCGGTCTGTCTTTTATTCAACGCTAAAGACTAGTTCAAAGGCCGGGGGGCCATAAGTGTGTGCCGGGCTGCATCTTTCAGAGGTGCGGACTTGTCTGTGTGCTCGCGGCGGCCGCAGCAGCAGCGGTTCAAGCGGGCAGCGCGGTGGCCCACTTTATTTTCGGAGAGGGGGCTGTGCAGCGGTGTGGTCTGCGAGGGCGCCAAGCACTCTGAGGCGCCAAGCAGTCTGGAGCGACAGGCGCCAAGCAGTCTGGCTGCCGCTGTTGCACTCATCGCGACGACGTTCACTGACACGGGACGTGCGGGGCCCCGACCTGCCCCTCGCGATGATAAGGGCCGCTGCAACCCCCCGGGGAAATCGCACTCATAGCGAGCTCATCTGCGCGGCGTGGCGGCGGGGCGGCGGGGCGGCGGGGCGGCGTGGCGGCGCGGCTCGTCCCCCACAACCTTGACGACGTGCGTGTGAGGACGGCGTCAGCGGGGGTCAGCGCGGCGCCGAGCAGCCGGCCGTCCCCAACTCCCCGGCGAGGACCTCACGCCCGTGCAAGACACATGAACACTCGCTTGCTTAGGCTGTTTCTGTTCCGCCGAAACTCGCACTTCCGTTACTCACGCCGCGTGGACACCCCTGTTTTTCCTGCACGATGAGGAACAGAGTCCACCGACACAACGGCGTCCATTAGAGCCGCATCCATGTTTTAGGTGGACGTCACTCACCGGGAGGCGTCGTGGACCGCGGCGTCTGTGGCAACCGGCGAGCCGCGGAGAGCATGGGCGGCGGCGGCGGCGGCGGCGGCGGCAGTGGCGGCAGCGGCGGCGGCAGTGGCGGCAGCGGCCCTGGACCGTCACTGACCCCACGGCTTGGGACCCCCTCCCCTACCTTAGCAAAGCCCACCCACCTCTCAACACTTAATAAAAGGCATTAAACTTATTGTAACGTCTTTTTATTTATGTTATTCTTGGGAATAGATTATTCACAATGTATGGTTTTTACTGTTGACTAGTTCCGACGCAACATTGGCTCTTTGCCAAGTTGTTGTGTACTATTTTTCCGCAGTGTGTCCGTCGTTAGTGAACGGACTCTATATGTGCAGTTTTCCTAAGCCTCGCCCTTGGACGCGGTACGGCGCGGCGGCACCGCGGAGTGAGCGAGTGAGCCCGAGGCCGAGGCCGGCCGAGGCCGCCGCGCCGCAGCCAGACAAGGACAGGCAGCCCGGCTCAGCCCGACGAGCCAACTCCTTTGCAGCGATGGCACCCCAGGCGGCTGTTGAGGATCGAGTTTTCTGACCACTCCGCACCGCGCCGGCCCCCTCCTCCCCCGCCGCCGCCGCGCGCCCCGCCGTGCCGGAGGCCATCATGCCGGCCTCTTAGTGCGCCTTAGTGCGAACGCGTTAGGGCCAGAGTGCGGTGCGCCGAGAAATAGAAGCGGCTCCCTGCAGCTGGGGACGGTCTGTCAGAAGCCGATTTGGGAATTATAGAACGCGGCGCGCCGCAGCACGGACGGTCGGAGCGAGTGAGCCCGAGGCCGAGGCCTGCCAAGGGCGCGGGCCGAGGCCGGCCGCGCCGCCTCGCTGAGAGAGATGGCACCCCGCGTGCTCGGATGGCTATGATTACGCACGCATTCGAATTAAGGCTGTGTCTAATGGAGCCGAAAGGTAAACGCAGGGCGGGGCGGCGGCGGCGGGGCCACGGGGCCCCGGCGGGGGAAGGCGGGACCCAAATCCACACCGCAGGAGATTTAGGGGGAGGCCCGGGCCCCGCGGGCCGCCGGGGCCGGCGTGCGCCGGGGATTTCGACCTGCTCACCAACAAACTTCTTCCATACGGAACGTGACTTTGTGCAAAGCTTTTCAATAATTACTTTGTTTGTCGTTGCGCCTCTTTTCCCTGCTGCCGCGCGATATGCTCCTTTCCTATTTTATTTTTCTCTTGCTGCCAACTTGATTTTTTCTTCTACCATTTTTTTTTGCTCGGCGTCGGCTCTGCCGTGCTCATCCGATCCTCCCACCCCCTCATTTCTTTTTTTAACTTTTGGTTAAAGCGTGGGCTGGCTGGACGGCTGCGTGCTTTAATAATGACGTACACCGTATCAGATCGGTTGGCGTGAGACAGCACACGCCATTTTTTTTTTTGAGCCGAATCCAACTTTCCGGATCCTCGAATGGAGTCTCACGGCACGCGCGCTCTCCCTCGAACTCTCTCACTCACTTTCTCTCACTCATACACACACACACACACGCCCTCTCTCCTTCTCACACGCCAGAGCGTAGGCCGTTCATCACCGCCGGATAAGCGAGCGACATTAGCGGGGTGAAACACGAAGCTCAAAACTACATTAAGTGAAGCCAGCCGTCTTATTTTGTACGCATATTCCTTTTCGTTCCTCACTAATCCCGCCCCCCCCCCCCTTACCACCACCAACACCACCACCACTACACCCCGACAGGGTAACGTCTACAGCGTGGCGAGCCCACCTCAACCAAGATTTCTCGTCAATCTCAAAAAAAAAATTTCGCCGTGCATTTGTTCTTTCGGCAATAGGGTACTCCATGACGGTGTTTCCGCAATGGACCCGCCGATCGGGTACCCCACAAATTGAGTATTCCTTCAACAGTCCTCAAATAGGGTGCGCTGCTTGTACGGTGTTCCGGCAATAGGCAATTCCGTGATACGAGACCACCGGCAATAGGGTATTCCGGTGACGGAATATGCCTCAAATAGGGATCGCCACCAAACTTTTCCCAGTCGGAGTGAGCGAAGCGGACGTCCTGGTGAGAAGAAGACAGCGGCCGGCGGCGGGCCACGCTGCTGCCGTTGGAGCCGAGCATCGCCGAGTGCGGATCCTTGTCGAATATTTCTCATTAATGGCGCCCCGAAAGTTGACTTCCGCAGGACTCCCGGAAGACTATACCGGAAGTGCGGTGCGCGGCGCGCGGCCTCGGCACCGCCACGACCAGGTGCGCACCTTCGCAGAGCCTCGCGAGAATTAATCTTGGCGGAGGCGCGCGGAATGGGAGTGATTTAATGGGCGGGGCGTTCACTACTGCGTACACAGCACACGGCGATCGAGGCGCGCGCGGGGGAGTTTTGCGACGCACGGCGCCCACCGTGACCCACAACTCCGTATTTCCTTGGCCGTACGGCCGCCCTGAAAATTAAAGACAACTGGAGCGTCGACTTTCTTCTCCGCGCGGTCCTCATGAAGTGCGCGTGAAATTTGTGCCGTGTCCTGCTTACGGCTCCGAGGGGACGTGTGTGGAGACTGGTGCTGCTGGGACTCCAGCGGAGCCTCCAGGGGGACTCCAGCGGCGGCGGCGGCGCTCATCCCCCCCTCCCTATTCTCCAGCCAAGGACCGGCCTTTTCTCTCCAGCACAGCGCTGGCGGGCGCCGCGGCGGGGGCTTCCTTTTGCAAGCTTGCCAGAACTGCTCGTCTACCAATAACAAAGCTCTGTGACAAAAGGCATTGCTGCTGGGAGGTGCTCCCCGCCCGGTGAGACCTTTACCCCGCGTGACTCAGCCGTGGAGGAGGAGGAGGAGGAGGAGGAGGAGGAGGGGGAAGAGGAGGAGGACGCCGTCGTGGGAAGGGGCCGCCGATGGCGCGCGGCGGTGGGAACCGGCGGCGGCAACCGGGGAAATGGAAGGTGCGGGCGATGAAGAGATTAGAACAGATCATTAATTGCAAATGAGGCAAAGGTGTGCGCGCAAGGGCAGCGGCGCGGGTTACCCGGCCGGGGCGGAGCGCGGGGCGAGGCGCGGGGGAAGGACAATGACGCTAATACGCGCGCCCTTCGGCCCATCACCTTCGCCTCCGCCCCCTTTCAGGTGTCTGCTGGCGGCCAGCCAGGCCGCGCCGGCCGGGGCGGCGCCTCACGGGCCCCCGGCGCGCGACGTACACCTCCCCGATGCTCCCTCTGTAGGCGGAGAAAGCCGAGAGCTCACTCAACTGCAACGTCTGAGGGGTACCCCAGTGCTTCCAGTCAGTGTACGCCTTCCAGTCCAGTCACTCTCCAGTCAAGGTTTAGCCAATTTCCAGTCGGACACGTCGTGCGGCTACAGTACCGGAAGCGCACGATCATCCCGCACCGAGGCTCGGTATCCGCGTGGTTAGCGAGTCCAGCTGGCGGGCAGCTGGTCGGATGTTCAACTCTTTGCCGGTCCGTGCACTTTTTCTGTCGGATCAGCTATGACGACGGTGTGTAAAGTATAGGGGGCGTGCAACTGACGTCATCGCGACTCTGTGGCCGCATCGGTAAGGTGGCTGACCGGCGATCGAAAGATTGTGGGTTCAAGCCTTCCCTCTATCCTAAATTTTTCTTGTGTCTGCGTTTGGAAGGCAGAGGGTAAAATATACTTCCAAACGTGGGATCGGTATGGCTGTCTGAACGGCCGTGCGCGCTGCGTCAGTGAGAGATGTAAGCGTTGGGTTTCAACTTGAAGATTCCCGCAGCACGGTCGGGCTTACCCCCGTTCCCGGGTCCGAGGTTCTCTCGGTCGCCCGGGGTTTCCGGCGGGGGGGCTCTGTGTCTACCAAGGAAACTTGGTTCGGAGACTCGGGTGTATGCTACGGGGGTACCTAGGGTTCGGTGCCTTCGTTTTCGCTCCCTGTGAATCTGGCAGACGAGGACACGCCGTCGCGACTAGGGTTCGTCGTGAAGTACAGCAGCTTCGGCTGTGTACGATATAGGAAAGCCTACCTCCCCCCCAATCCGCTCGGGAGTGGCCGCAGTGCCACAGACCAACCAGCCAGTCGAAGGGAGTTGATTCCGGAAATCTGGCTGGCGGAGGGGGCTACATTGACCGTTGCGGAAGCGTGCCCCTGAAAAAGGCCGCTGCGTTGTGCCGGTGTCTTTGCGGCGGTCAATACCTGGTACACCGGTTCCCATTCGAACACCGAAGTTAAGCAGGAGGGTTCCAGGCGGAGGCCTGGGACGAGGTAGTGCCCACCCATTTTTGCATTTTTTTTAAACCTTCCACAGATTTCTAAGCAAAACAAAAATATTTTCGTTTTGAGTTTTGGTAACGGTAGGAATGACTTTTTAACCTATTGGGGGTGGGTGACAGCTCAGAACACAGAAACCATAAATGATCGTGAAATTTTCATTCCAGTCAATGGAAAAGTCCGGTCCAGTCACCAGTCAGTGTACACCCGTCCGTGAACTGAGGTACCCCTCGGCAACGTCTCACTGCCCTGCAGTCTCTGTAGTGTGGCGGCAGTTCTTTCATATTTTTCTTTTGCGAGAGGCTTGCTGTTAGCAAGATGAGTATTGAACATGGTGTTCACGGGCCGCGCGCGACACGCGCGGAAGCCGAGCCCCGGCGGCCCCCGGGACCGCCTGCTTAATCGGCCCACCCTTCTTGGTTGGCATTCTGGCGACACTTGACGAGTTTCATCGCAAATCCCTTAGCAGGCGGCGGCGGCTCCCGCCAAAGTCGAGGACGAGGGACTTCCCTGCTCGTCCTCCTACTCAACCCCCGCGGCCCCCGCGCGCCTCGCCGTCTGATGCCAAAGTTTTGTGTACGATTACGCAGCACATTTACTCTGGTAATTAATAAATTGTAGTGATTTGAGTCGCCGTCCGCCTCGCGTCTCGTTTCTCAGGGCAAGTTTGTCAAAGGGGCAGGAGCGGTGGCAGCGGCGGCGGCAGCGGCGGCGGCAGCGGCGACGGCAGCGGCGGCGGCACGGGGGGCCCCGTAGGCCCCCCGCGGCGTCGCAGATAGGAGGGGCTCGCGGCGGGGGAGCAGCTTTCCAACTTGAACTGTACTTTGCGACGCACTAATCCAGCGGGCCCCCCTAAAGCCACGCCAACTTCTCATGTGGCCGGGATATCGCTGTGAGACATACCCTCGCACACACCCTCATTATAAATGCACATTCCGCCTGCGCGAGGACGCGCCGCGAGCCCGCGAGCCGCTGCACCTCCGCGGCAGTATTAATCTGCCTTCAGGTGCTGCGGCTCCTCGCCAGTTTTTTCCGCGCCGGTTTCATAATTTCCCGACCGCGTGGTCCATTATTTTGCCGCATCCTCTCCGACATTCTTCTCCATTTTTTCTCGGCTCCAAGTGAGCAGTGAGGGTGGTTGGCATGTCCCCCGCCCGTCCCCGGCGGTCTCCGTAGACGCCGCAGACAAGAGGGGACTTGACTGGTGTTCTTGTTTATTGTTTGATCATCCGAGAGACGGGGGGAGATTCTTCGCGTTCCACGGCGGGAGCGGGAGACACGACCACAAAAGAAACAACCAACAGAATTTGCCATGCCCCGCCATACCTTTCGTCTTGGCCTCCTCTTTTTCTCCGCTATTTTTCTCTTCTCCGCGGATGTCTAGCGCCGCTCCCGGCGCAGGACATGAGGAGGGATCCAAGTTCCCGCGCGCACGCGCGTGTTTGTGTGTGAGTGTGTGTGTGTGTGTGTGAGGGTCGCGCTTTTTGACATGGAAACGCCGGCATAGAGGAAATGTTTAGTGCCGACGGGGCAGGTGGTGTCCTTTGTGGAGTCACGACGTCACCCTCTCTCTCTCTCTCTCTCTCTCTCTCTCTCTCTCTCTCTTTCTCTCCCTGCAGCATTCATAATATGTTTCGCATATTCGTATCAGCTCACTCCGACTACGAATACGTTCTCGAGTTTCCTTCATTACTGGATAGGTAAAATTGTGACCTTACCGGTGGAGAAACAAAACCACGATTAAGTACGAAAGCAGAATAATTTTCATAAACTGAAAGCGAATGCAAGATACAGCAGGCGACATTATTTCTGCTTTCCTACCACCGAAGACTTCGTGTATCTATTTGGTAACGAAACATGCACACGGGAGTAGTGCCGCCGTGCCGCCGTCTCTACTCCACGCTGAACGGCACAGGCCCCCCACTGCGCTCAGTAGAGCCCGTTCATAGCGGCGTTACCCCACGCGGCAGACACACCCCTGGCGTGGGGTGTGCCCTAGGCACCTCGGCGGCAGGGAGTATACACAATCTGCGCTGAGGATACTCCTCGTACCTGTTGGTCAGTGGAGCTACTCCACGCGGGCATGTCCCTCCGGCAGCGAAATCGGCATCCTCTCTTGAATCGGCTCTTATCGTCCCTGATTTTGCTTTCGCACGCACACTACCATTATACGCGTTCATTCTTGGAGCCACAAATTGGTGTTTCGATTTTATTTATTTTTTTAACTGATACTTGCTGCCATCTAGAAATGGAGCGAAGACCAGCCAGACTCTTCATGGTACGGGTTTTGGCAGCTGGCGAGTGACGGCTGAAGAAAAACTATTTCGGGAACAGTTTTCGGTCTCCTTCTGCCCTTTCGGCGGCCCGGCTCTCCCGCAGATGCCGGGCGCACGCTCGGAGCGGAGCACGGCTCGTGCCGGCCAGAGTTGCTCGTGAGAGACAAAGCTCCTTGTTGGCTCCCGGGCCACGCACGTCTGCCAATTGCATCAGCGTGCCTAACTTGTGTGTTGTGCCGGCCGGGGTTTGCCCCGAAACAAGTTGCCGCCGGCGGGACGCTGCATTCCCCTCGTCTGAATTACGTGTACCTGGTACTTAGTTATGGCAGCGGCAGGGGCGGCGAGAGGCTGCCTTACACCTAAAAAACCCCGGCCAACGCAGTCCCGCAACAAATGCACAGCACGGTTTTTAATCCCTTTAATTAATGTTCAAGGCATCCGGGTAGTTTAGGACGTGCGCTAATGGTCGTTGTTTTAAGACGCTTTTCTGTAAAACTCTCCCGGCCTCAAGCAATCTGGCGACCTCGCTCAGGCCCCCTGCCCTCCCCCTCACCCCACCTACAACCCTTTCACTTTGCGAGGCCAGCCACAACTTGGTGTACCCGCCGACCCACCTCCCCGCGCTGTAGTCCTGTCCGACCGGGAGGGTCTCTCCCACCTGTGGTCTTCTCAAAGGTGCTCCCAGCAATTACGCCCTGAGAAATGTGGGAGCGGCGAAAGGTGTGAGGCAGCGGCGGCAACCCCCGAGGCCCCCGGGCCCCAGGCCCCGCCGGCCCCGCCGGCCCCGCCGCAGGTCCCCCGAGGACGGCGCCCGCAACGTGTTTTCGCTTAGGAAAGCCCTTAGTCCCCTTAGTCGACCATCGATGGGGCGCGGCCTAAGCTTCATCGCCCCGCCCCTTCCTCCCCCCGTCCCGCACAGGTGCCTTCGTGATCCTTTGACGCGGAATATCGGTCAAGGCGGCAACGAGTCGTCCACCGTTGCGGACGAATAAAAAATCTCGGTGTGCGTTGTGCGTTGCGTCGGGGCGACTCCCCGGCGGGGCTGCGATGGCGGTCGCCAGCACCGTGTAAGTCGGTCCGGCCGGCGTCACCGCGGCGAGGCGCCGCAGGTCCCTCGGCCCCCCGCTATCGCGAGCCCCCGCCACGCCGCATTCTCCTATTGCCACAAAGTATATATCGTATCATCGCGAGTTTACGGCCACTTCTTGGACCCCAGCTAACATTTACTTCGCCATTACTTCCCCTACACTGCCGCGCCTATTGTCGGCCGCGGGGACTTTCACAAAACGTTTGCGCGTCGCGCGGAAGGGGAAGAGGAGGAGGAGTTTGTGCGGCAGCGGGGAGAGAGCGGGGGCGGGGCGGGGCGGGGGGTACCGCAAGGAGGGCTGCGCGGCCGCGGCACGGGGCCCCGACCACCGCCGCCCGTGCGTGCAGGAGGGAGAGCCGGCGGAGCCAGCGGAGCCAGCGGGGCAGGCGACGACTTCTCTCCGCCTTCCTCCCGGCGGAAAATAAAGGTTTCATTGTTCAGGAGCGAAGTTTGTGCGGAGGAACAATATAGCGGTTATTTTCTTAGGATTCTGGTTGGCGGTGTAACTGCGCTCCCTTTGTTGAAAGTCGTACGTGGCGAAGACATTAATTATATGGGAGGATAAGGTGCTTTGCGGCTTCCCCCCCCGCGGCGACGACCTCCTTTCTCCTCACTTTCTTCTTCCCTCCGCCTCCTCGCTGCCGCGTCTCGCGTAGATCTCGCCCGGCGCCCACCAGCTCCCCTCCCCTCCCTCTCCTCCCCCCCCTCTCCGGCCACACCTCTTGTCGCCCGCGGTACAGTCTCGACACCGTGACGGGACGGTCCCTCACAGATTTCCCGCCCCTCAAACTTTGCGAGGGCGAATTCTCGTATATTTACTTATGGGGTACTTAAAGCGAGCAGCGACACAGCACGGCACATGGCCCGCCGCACCGGCCAAGATATGGAGAGGGTGCGCGGGCCGAAAACACTGTGTCCGCAAAATTCCGCATTGTCTTCCAACAAGTTTTATTTTCACATTTTCGCTATCGATTTGTAAAATTATTTCCGCAGACAAATCTTTAGCAGGTCAGCAATACAAAACTACCAACTAATATTCTGCGCGCATCACTTTTCCTTACGGACGCGCCCGCGAAATAAATAAGAGTAACCGTTCGGAAACGCATTTGCGCATTTGAAACGCCTGTTGCCTCTGTTTGCGTGAGACTGTTTTCCCTGGGAGCGCACTGCCCGCCGCTCTCTGCCCATCCTCCTCCTCCTCCGGGCTCCATTTTTCACGGGGCCGAGACTGGATCCCGAGCCCGCGTTGTCGCCGGAGCCGTCCGTCCGTCCGCCCGGAGCGCCGGACTGCCGGGGCTCGGCGATATCCATCACGGCAGAGCCGCGCCGCACAACGACTCCCCCTCACCGTCGCCACCCTAACCGAGGCCAAGCGCCTGCGCTCCTGCGCTCCTGCCTCTGGGCTGCACCCAGCGGCGGTCCGCAGCCAGCCGCCGGCCGCGGGTCAAAAACATCCCACCGCGCCCCACATAATCTCCCATTCCGGACGCGTCGGTATCATCGGGTGGCGTGCCGCGTCCTGATTGGCTGGCGGAGGCCCCGCCGGGACGCGCACAGGCCGGGCCGGGGTGCTTGGCACGGGGAGAACCTGTCGGAAGTTGTCTGATGTGTTCCTGTTCTCTCTTCCCGTTTTTTTCCCTTTCTTTGCCCGTCTCCGTCTCACCCCGGCGCCGGGCGAGAATTGAATCCCGGTCGGAGGAGTGGGGAGGGGTGGTGGTGGCAGATCAGGTGCGAGGGGCGTCGCAGCGGGACTGCGAAGTTACAGTCGTATTCATATTCAGGCCGACGAACACCGCACAAGTACCCAACAGGTACTTCTATCCTTTCGCTAGACTGCGATGTTCGTCGCCCTGAATCTGAATATGACTGTAACTTCACAGTCCCCATCGTAGCTCAGACCGCACGCCAGCTCGCGACTCCGGCCGTAATCCGCGCGGCGCCCCCGCGACATTCCAGGAATTCACCTGCCGGCCGCAGCCTCACGGAGTGCTAGCGGACGGTGTGTGGTGGGCGGCCCGGAGCCGAGCGTCCTCGCCCGCTATATTTCGCCTCGGCCTGGGAGAGAAAAATGGGACTCGGTGGGCTGGGCCTTCTGGGCCGGGCCGCAGCGAGTGTCGGATGCATGCTAAGTGTGCGGGGGCCGGGAGGCGGGGGCGGCGTCAACAGCCTGCCCGGCCTGCGCGCCCGGCCCGCGCGCCTGCCATGGACGGGGTAGGCCTGCCCGCAGCACAGGGCGGCCCGGCGGGCAGGCCTACCCTGCGGGCGCTCCCTGCCGCGCAGTGGGCGACCCGCGTGAGGTTCCAACCTCGAGGGAGACGATTAATAATGGTATACGTCTCACGTGCATTACCACACAAAATGCGGCAAGGGGCAATTTTGTGCTTCGGGGTAAGCCGGAGTACATCTAAATATAGGGACGATTCTGTATCCGAAAAGTACAATTTGTTGTAATGAATATGAGATATAGTCCTTGGATTTAGATGTGCTTAAATCTGAATCCAGCTTAACGACAAAAATTGTCCTTGGGCATGTAGATTGATTATTATTTTTTTTTAAAATACATATCACAGGTTAGTGTGAAAGGAGGAACGCGAAGGGGAAGAGGTGCAGTGACGATGAAAAAGATTGTACCGGAGAAGGAGCAACGAGAGCGGAGAGGCAGGGGCTCGCAGTCAGCTGACGGCCGAGGAATCAATAGCCATGTTTTATTCATGTCCATGAGCTACCGCAACGTCCGTCCCACCGGGCTCCCTAGCTCACTCTCCATCCCCTTCCTCCTCTTTGCTTTCCTCCCCCCTGCTCTATCTCTCTGCTCTCTCTCTCTCTGATCTCTCTCTCTGATCTCTCTCTCTCTCTCTCTCTCTCTCTCTCTCTCTCTCTCTCTCTCTCTTACATTCTTTCCCAACCCCCTCCTCGTCTCTTACCCTCTCTTCCGCACACTTCTGCACTCTAGGTGGCTGAGGCGGACACGCACGCAAGAACACCGGCTTTCTCGTCTTCTCGCCCATCTTTTAATCGCCGTGCCTTGACTGATAATAATTAATAAAGGCTGCGCTTGACTCTCACGGCGAAGGATGATTACTAATTCCCGTGGAGTCGGTGCGGTGCGGTGCGGTGCGGACAGATAGCGCAGTGCTGCGAGCTACTTTGTCGACGCGGAAACAGATAAGCAGGGGAGAGAACGTGCTATAGAGAAAGAGAGAGAAGAGCGAGAGAGATAGAGAGATAGAGAAGACAGGCGAGCGCTGCGTGGAGGACAGACGTAGACGTTCCCTCACAAACGCACCACTTGCGCAGCGCGCGACAGTCTCGCTGTAGTGGCCATCTCGGCGGCGAGCGACAGAATTATGCGTCAACTTGCTTAAGGCCGCGCCGCGCGCAGATTAAGGGTGGGGCGGGCGGAGGCGGGGCGCCGGCGTCGTGTTCCGCCCGGGTAATTGTTACGGGCCGCGCGGTGGATATCGGGGACTTCCGACCGCCGCCGTCGCGCGGCTTTGGTGGCCCCCCCCGGCGCCCCCCGGGCCGATCCATGAGGTACGTGCTGGTGGTGGTGGTGGTGGAGGAGGAGGAGGAGGAGGAGGAGGAGGAGGAGGAGGAGGAGGCCGGGACCCGGCCGCCCTGCTGCCACGGCCAGGCGGCGCCGGGCCGCGCCGCACCGCACCATGACGCACCGGGCCGCCTCGGGTTGCCGAGGCGTCGCCTTGTGGAGCATCAAGGACAGCTCATTATCATAAGGCGCTTTATTGGGGTGGCGCCGCCGGTGCGGGTACGCGCTCCGCTACACTCTCCGCGGCAGGCGCTGCGCGGCCGCCCGGTGACCCCGTGTGTGTGTGTGTGTGTGTGTGTGTGTGTGTGGGTGTGTGTGTGCCGCCGTCCCGATGCGCGACAGATCTCCACGGCGACGCGCCTGACGACGGCGGCCCGCGCGCCCCGTTACAAACTTGACGCGGCAGCCGCCATAAAACTATGCGCCCAACAAGAAGGCGAGGCGGCGCGCGGCACTCCGGGACGGCGACGCCGACGCCGACGACGGCGACGTCGGAGGCCAAGTCTCGGCGGATGCCGCCGCCGTCCCGAACGCGCGCCGCGCGCATAGCGCGGGGCGGGTTAGTTTATCGCGACAAAGGCCAAGAGAGGAGAGAAAGAGAGAGAGAGAAATAGAGAGGGCGAGAGAGAGAAGGAGGGGACGAGTTTTACTATCTCGTTCCAGTGCTTTGCTTACACGTCCCCGTGCGTCACACTAATTTATATTCCGTCCCCCCCTCACTCCTCTTTCGCGCCGCATGCCCCCCTCTCTCTCTCTCTCTCTCTCTCTGTCTCTCTCACTCGCTCCCTCTCACCGTTACCCCCGCCCGCCACCACCGCCGCCGTCCCGCTTTGCTCTTTCTCAAGAAAACCGGCACCTGGTCCGGAAATGAGGTAATGGAGGATCCCCGGCCTCGGCCCGGCCTCGGCCCCGGCGATAGTGCCTATCTCTGCGAGCCGCTATCCTACAGCCCCCCCCCCCCCCCTCATCTCGGCCTCGGACCACAAAGTGGCGCCCCTCCCGGCGCGCCGCCGCACCTGCCAGCAGCTGGAGCTTTCCACGGCGGCGCGGCGGCGGGGGCGACACGGTGGGTCGCGGGGCGGCGGCTGTGACACACTCCGACACACACACACACACACACACACAAACACACACACACGCGCGCGCGCGCGCTGCCGCTGTGACAACGGGATCACGCACTCTCCGAGATGGGAGCGGGGTGCTTCGGCGGGGATGAGGGATCGGTGAAGTACAACAGAGGCAGTCCTCGCGGAGCGGAGGACGCCAGTGGACGCACGCCATGTCTGGGGGGGGGGGGGGGGGGGGTCTGCGGCCCGCGGCCCGCGGCCAACGAGGACCGCAGTACTGATGGGTCTAGACGCCGCACGCCGCGCCAAGCTCTCTCTCTCTCTCTCTCTCTCTCTCTCTCTCTCTCTCTCTCTCCCTCTCCCTCTCACTCTCCCTTTCTCTCTTGTACACCCTCTTTTCCCTCCGTGTCCCTTCGCCTTGCCGCGCCGTCGTTCTGTCGCGAGCCCGTGGGACAAACTGGTGGAGACAATTTAAAACTTGTGATGGAGGCGAGCGGGCGCGGCGCGCGGGGCGGCGCGTGGCCGCGGACCGCTGCTGGCCGCGGACCCGAACACGCGTCGGTCAGCACGACGCTCTCCTTGGGCGCTGATCGCGCGCCGCCCGCCCGACGCGAAGCCCACCCCCACGACGGCGTCCTCGCCGCCACGCCTCACGTCGCGCGACGAGCGCATTTTCTTGTGCGTGGAGGCGGCGGCGGCGGCGGCGGCGGCGGCGGCGGCGGCGGCGGGGCGTCCACTGCCACACGCAGCGATATTGCGGGGCGCCGGGGCCGGGCGTCTTTTGTTCATGCAAGAAGTCGTCGTCGTTGCCGCCGCTGCGCAATCCCACCACCACCGTGGGCGCACTGTGCCCTCTCTCTCCCTCTCTTTCTCTCTCTCTCTCTCTCTATCTTTCTCTCTCTCTGTCTTCCTGCAGGTCTCTCTGTCGCACGTGACCTGCGGTGCGCGTGGGTGGGAGCGAGACGCACGACGACGTAATCCTCCGCTCTCGCTCCCGCACGCGTGGGCCGCTCGGGCTGCTCGGCTCGGCCCCGGACCCGGCCGGGCGCGCGCGCGCTCGCCGAGGAAGCGGAAATAGGGCTGGATGGGGGAGGCGACTTCTGATGTGGTTTCCTCAGTCTTGCCTTGTAAATTTGGCTCCTATCTGGGCGTGGCGCGGCGTGGCGAAGTAAGTATAACGCGCAAAACACAACGCGCCCCTCCCCCCCCCCTCCCCACGGGGCCCCACAGGGGGCGTCGGCGGCGCGGTGCTGTCGGCGGGCGCGCCCCCGCACCAGCCCCGGCCCCGGCCGCACCGCCTACCGCCGGCGCGGGCTATTTATTTATGAATTTGGATTTTATGGTGAGGGCGTGGGGTGCGGCGGCAGGCCGTCAGCTCCGGCTATCCCAACAGGTCAAACGGCGGGGGCGGCTGTCTGCGCACCCGGCATGTCAGCGGTGACGGCCCGCGGTCCGGTGCCTCCCGGCGGCGCCCCTCACCGGCGGGCGCCGGCGGGCCGCCCGCCGAACAGCGCCGCTAAACGAAGTCTGGCTGTCGTTCCTTCTTCCGCACTTCTTCCTGTTCCGCCCGCGGAAAGCGGCGATTTGGTCGGCAGCCAAAGCGCTGTGCCGCCGCCGCGGGGATGGCCGTCTCGCTGCCCGACCGGAAGAGCCGAGCGGAGCGCTGCCGGGCCGATTCAAGCCGAGCCAAGCCGGCGGGGTCCTGCGGGACGTGCCTCCGGACGGGCCCGGCGAATCCTTACCTTTTGCATGGAGTATAACCAGAGTAATGTATTGCCCTGCATTAGGGCCGCAACCAGCCGCCGGCACGGCGTGGCGCGGCGTGGCTCTACGTGATAACCCTTGGACGCCCGCTCGGCTGCTGCTGGCTCGATACACTTAAAACACCGGCCTGCCTCCCCGTTTGATACACAGCTGCTTCGCAAAGTGTTTCCCCTCCCCGCTCGCGCGCACCGCCTCCTCGCCGACGGGAGCCAAGAAAGTGAAAAGGCCGTCTATTACGTTATACACGCCCATATCCGTGTAATGTTTCGGATAGCAGGGCTGGCCGCGGGGGCTGCGGCCGCGCGGGGCAGGGCTGGCCGTCTGCCGAAGGGGCCCTAGAGAGGACGTAGAGCAGAGCTGGCAGGCACTCCCCGATTGATACGTCATCACACAGCCGGCCCTGCCGGGCAGTGCCGGGTGACGTCTGCCGCTGCTGCCTCTGGGGGCCCTCACTACATTGTATAACGTCTCCGCAGAGTCGTCCTGCTCGGCTCGTCCGGGCCGTAACCACACGACGGTCCCTGCGTTTCATATTGCTCACGCCGGAATTATGCGGGTGGGCCGGCTGGTGCGGGATGTGCGGTCTGCGCGACGCAGTGCAGGACGCAGGCGGGCGGCGGGCCGCAGCCGGCCGGCCGCCGCTGTCGCCGCTGCTATTGATTTACATCCAACAAACTCCGAACGGAGTCGCGGCGACATTTTGTGCTGACGACGTTTCAGCCTCTGCAGGCAGCTCCTCGGAGAAGGCCGGCAGGAGCGGCCTTGTGCGTGGGTGGTTTGCGCGCGTTGCGTTTCACATCCGTACGAACAACTTCAAGTTTTGACCGTGGAGAGACCTTGTCGCATGCATCAGCCGACGGTGCTTCCCCCTCCGCAGCGCGGCCCGGCCTTACGCGGAGGCAGATCTGGAGCGCGCGTGTCGAAGCGAGAGCGCGGCATTTGCAAGGGAAGGTATCGGAGAGAGCGAGAGAGAGAGAGAGAGAGAGAGAGAGGGGGAGGGGAGGAGGTGGGGCATGGAGGGGGAAGGGTATTTGGGGGGCTGCGGGAGGTTGCTGGAGGGAGTGAGCTTCGTGCACGTGCGCTTTGAATTAGCATGTCCACAGACAACTCAGACGGAGCCCCCCCCCCCCTCCTTCCCTCCCACCATCCCTTTGGCCGCGCGGAGACCGCAACCATCTGCCGCAGAAGTGTGCCGGCATTACTCTAGTACTGGGCGCGCACTCGCGGCCGCGCCATCTGCATCTGCCGGTCAGCTACACCGAGCAAACCGATACACCCCTCCCCATCCAGCTCTTCGTTGCGCAAAAAAGCAAATCGAACAGTAAACGAAAAAAAAAACACGATATGGAGATATGGCAAGTACCCCCCGCGGCGCCGCGCGGGACCCGCCCTCGGCGTGACCAGCGCGCGGGAAAGTTTGAAAAGCTGTTTACGGAGGACGCGTGCGGCCGCGTCGGCGTGCGGGGCGTCGTATAAAAATGGAAGAAACAGTCTGTCGCCGTGGCGTCGTCGGCGCTAAACACGGTGCGTGACTCTCTCGCTCTCTCTTTCTTTCTCTCACTCTCCGCATTCCCCGGCCTGTCGCACTCACTCTCCATCTCTCTCCCACCTCTGTGTCTCCCTGCCAAAAGCGGCGGGCGCCGCGCCGCCGCCGCGGCCGCCCTCCTCCCCCTGCCGCGCGTCCTTTTAGCATCTTCTTCTCGCAGGCCAAGACAGCCAATCACAGGAATTTGCATCTCAAAGCCGCCCGGCATGGCGGCGGTGCCCGGCCGGGCCTCACGCGAAAGCAGCGAAAGCAGCGAAAGCACACGAAAAGCGCGCGGGAAAGCCGCGCGCGAGTCGGAAAGATTGATCCATCCCCCGGACGAGTAGAGAGGGATAGAGCCGCGCCGTCGGCATACTTTTGGCGGGTTCAGTATCGGGCTCACTAAATTCAACAAGTTGTGACTGAAACTGATTTTTAATTTTCAAGCGCAAACCCCTTGATGCCGCGCATTTCAGTGTCAGTTCAACCGATTACAAAAACTGCTCTCCCACATTTGATCAGCTCTTGAGCAGGAAGTCGGTCGCGGCTCGCGCTGCAGGCCGCACCCACCCCCACCACCGCACCCGGCCTGCAGCAACGCGCCCCTCGGAGCTGCGGGACAGAGGGGCACTCTCACCACAAAGTGAATCAAATGGGGGATTCGTACTTAGAGGCCTGCCGCCGCCGCCGCAGCCGCAGCCGCCGTAGCCGCCGCGCTATCTTATCGCGCTGCGCGAATCAGTAGGGGAAGAGCGAGCGAAGGGTTGCCGGGTCGAGTGCATCAAGTCCCATAATGCTCAGCGCCGCAGTGGTAATTCAAGTCAAACAAAGCGCCCCCTCGTCCTCGGCGGCCTCAGCGGCCTCAGCCCTCGCCGCTGACGGCGCCCGGAGTGGATGCATCCATCGGAAGGGGCCCTCTCGCCGGCACGGCCCGGCACGGCCCGGCACGGCCCTACCCGGCTAGCAGTGCGGACCGGATTTCCGGAGAGGACGAGAGGGTTGTGTATGATGGATCAGCGTCTTTCTCTCTCTCTCTCTCTTTATCCCTCTCTCTCTCTCTCTCTCTCTCTCTCTCTCTCTCTCTCTCTCTCTCTCTCTCTCTCACCCATTCTCTCCATTCTTTCAGCCATGCGCGCGGCCCAAACTGAAAGTGAACAGGGAAAGCGTTTCCCCGCCCTATCAGAGCTCTCTCTCTCTCTCTCTCTCTCTCTCTCTCTCTCTCTCTCTCTCTCTCTCTCTCTCTCTCTTGCGGCTCGTCGCCGCGTCGTGTGTGGAGGAGGAAAATAAAAAGTCATCATCATTTATCCGCATGTAAGTAAGAGGGGAGAGAGGCAGAAGAAGAAAAGGAGGAGGGGCTGGGGAGGGGGGGGGGGGAGCAGCTGCAGCAGCAGCAGCAGCAGCAGCGCTGGCGCGGCGGAGCACGGCGAGGCACGGACGCTCAAACTAGATGCATAAGAAACGTTTTATTATGAAAAGGAACGCGGCAGGGACGATTCCAGTTCCCTGGAGAGGCAATGCTCTCCCTGCTCACTTTACTATGCTGCAAAAGATATGGTGGGCTTGGGATGTGGGAGTTGGGGAGTGAGGGGTGGGAAGGGAGGGAAGGGTAGGGAGGGGTGTCGGGGGAGGAGGGGGAGGGGAGGGGAGGGGAGGTGGGGAGGCGGGGGTGTCGGGGAGGAGGGGGGAGGGGCAGGTCCCGGCAGCTCCCGCTCCGTCCGTGCCGTAGTCCACGGTTACCGCGCGCGCTCTGCAAAAGAAAGCTAGCGAAAGGAATTTTTAATTGAATGAAACTGATCTCGAAAGAGGTGGTGAAGCCCTTCGGGAATACCACGAAAAAGTAATTACTCCTGAACGCCTTTTCCTCCTCCTCCTCCCCTGGCCTTTTCATTTGTTCCGCCGGTGCAGCGGCCAGGGCGTTCCTTTTACTCGCGCTCACGCGCGGAAGTTCGGTCGGGAAGACCTGCATTAATTCCCCCGAGAGATTTAATTAGATGCGTTTCATCAACATCTCTGACAAGCGAGGCAAGGGAGCCTCCAATAATCTTTTAATGAACCACGTCAGGTGCTTCTCGCTCGCAAACCTAAAAGGTAATTCTTTTCTTCTTTTTTTTTTTCTCAGAGGAAAGACTCTGCTCTAATGCGTGAGTTCACCATACAGTATTTTCTTTTCCTGGTTGGTGAGGCATAACGTCAGCGGCACGCGGGCTTCTTGCCCGCATCGAGTACCTCCCGCACCTCCCCGCTGTATCTTTCTGGCTTCATTGACAGCAACCAGAATAACAGGCCGGAGCCAAAAAGCGCCCCCCCCCCCTCCGGCCCCGCTCGGCCCCGCTGGCTCTTAATTAGTTCTGTGCACCACCATCGTCGCGGCATCCCATCCTTTTGATGATCTCCCACTCCACCTTGCACACCTCACGTCTGTCCGCCCCACATCCTGCTGCCGCCTGTCTGTTCCCCCTCCCTCCCTCCCTCCCTCCCCTCCCTCCTCCTCCTCCGCCCCTCTCCACCCCCCGACCTGTGCCACGAACCTCACGCCCGCTGCCTCACGCGCCTCCTCCCCCCCCCCTCAGCAGCGGCTCCTGTCTAAATCTCAGCCCCTCAACCCAGTTTCTACCCCGTTTGCTGCGGCGAACAGGCATTCTATCGCTGTTAATGAGAAGTCGTCCCAACCCCCCCCCCCCCCCCCACCTCTCTCTCTCTCTCTCTCTCTCTCTCTCTCTCTTACTCTCTCGCCTCCTACTCCTTCTCCATCTCTCTCTCCCTTCATCTTCTCATCTATCTGAGCGCCCCCTGTTTCCCAGCTGACCTGCTGACCGCAGAGACGAAATGAAACGAACGTCACGTCGTATACGGGAATTCCACGGGTGCTGGCCGCGCACGGGGAAATTTCGAATTTCCCCCGTCTTCCCGCGCCTTCCTTCCCGATAACGTCGCCGTCGCCGTCGCCTCGGCGCGGCGTTCATCGCGACACTGCTATTGATTCTCTCCCGCATTGTCCGCGATGAAAGGGGCCGGTCATTAATCTGAATCGGATGACGGAAGACTTTGGCGGTGATTAATGAGTCTTATCTGGCCCGCTGTCCCTACCTGTGTCTGCGGTCTCGCCCGTCTCTCTCTCCATCTCTCTCTCCCCCAAATGATAATCGCTTTGCTTCACTCGCATCATTTCTATATTTTTTTTATCCTCCCTCCGCGCGTCCCCCTCCGTTACATCCTAATTCCCGTCCCCGAGTGTAATGATGGCGCTTCACTTGGCCGCCGACGCCGCCGGCTGGAATCACGACGGTGGCCCCGTGACGGCAGGGCGGCGGCGCGCGGCCCCATGTGGCTGTTACGCGCACAGGCGATGAGAAAACTTGCGGCGCGCGCGCCTCGGACTGACAGAGAGTCGTCGTTCATCTCAAGTCAGGCGCGCGCGCGCGC
Source organism: Megalurothrips usitatus (assembly GCA_026979955.1). NCBI lineage: Eukaryota > Metazoa > Arthropoda > Insecta > Thysanoptera > Thripidae > Megalurothrips > Megalurothrips usitatus. The sequence goes on from CM049595.1 coordinate 628,705, forward strand.
GCTGTGCGGCTCCGGCTTTACATCCCAAAGTTTATTTTCAAGGCACAAAGTTGAAAACAATGGCCGCCGCCGCCGCCGCCGCCGCCGCCACGTCTCCGTGTTGACAATTATCCACGGCGCTGTGTAAGTGGGCGAGAAAATGAGTGTTGAGGCTGGAAACCGTCCCGCCCGCCCGCCGGCGCCGCCAAGAAGACGGAGAGGAGGAGTAGGGGAGACGCTTCCCGTTCTGCCTGACCAATTTTTTTCCCTTTTCGGGATTCTCCTGCACCGGCCGCCTTGACCATTCCGCGCGGAAAAGCGGCCGAGTCATCCCATCTCGGGGCCGGCCGGACCCAAATGGGAGAGTGAAGTAGTTTCGGCCATATGGGACCGCCGCGGCCTGATGGATGGCCCGGGGGGCTAAATGAGGGGACGACCGACCTGTCGGATCTCTTACGGGCAAAGTGCGCGCGTTCCGACTGGCAGGCCCTGGCAGGCCGCCGCCCTCCCGGAGCAGCTTCTCGGACACGACGGTGAGCCGATTGGCGCCGCTTCGCCTTTCCGGGAAGGAGGACGAGCAAAGTGGTGCGGCGTTTGTGTGGCGCGACGTCGTCTCCGAAAGGGAGGGGAAAAAGAGGGGGCGATCCCCGGGTAACCGTCGTCCCCCGGCCATTCTCGTACCGCACAAAGCGAATAATGAGCCAACATGTGAGAGAACCTGTTGGCTGCAATAAGGAAACCCTCAGCGCCAAGGCGGCGGTGCTTCGCTAAGGCAGCTGAGGCGTGCCCCCCCTCCCCTCTCCGTCGTCACCGCTGCTCCAGCTGCCCCCGGCGACGACCGCCCGGCTTATGCAAGCGGACCATAAAGTCCATTGTAAAATGGGGACCCGTCCGCTCTGCCCCGCACCTTGCCCCACTCTGACCCGCTCTGCCCGTCCCGTTCGAGTTTGCGCAGCAGCAGGGCCAGGCGTCGCTGTGCGTCCGGGGCAATCGCAGCGGCCAGCGAGGGCGTGACCCCCGGAAACCACCGCACGTCGGCACACTATTGTGGTGCGATGAATGTACCTTGGCACATCTTTTGTGATGAATGTGCCCGTGCGAGTTCGAAAGCCAAAACCGGCCAAAACAGTACTTTTAGCGCACGACACCGGACTGCGCACTTCTCGGACTTGTCCGGCTAGCGCCGTGCTGGGTAGGCCAGCTGTGGTGCACGCGTGTCCTGCGGGACTGCCTACCCTGGCAGACGCAGGCGCTCGGCGTCGGCCGGCTGCTGGGGACTCACTTGATGGCCCTCTGCGCGGGCGTGGCAGTGGACCCGGTCCGCAGTGCAGTCGCTGACCGCCGCAAAACACGCCGTCGCTCGCTGCCGCCCCGGCTGACACGGCTGGGTACTCAGCGTTACATTACGATTACAGCGGAGTTCCCCACCCCTTTGCTCTGCTCCGGCGACGGCCCCTCGCCGCTCCGGCGTTGGGCGTCGGGGCTGCGGCGGGCGCGCAGAGAGCGAGAACTCAGTCAAGGCGCCGTAAGACAAAGTTTACGGTGCGAATATCGGGTCCCGGGGCTTAGCAGTGTGGTGCGATAAACGGGCCCGGCGCTGGCGCGGCGCGAGGGACGAGCGCGTCGAGTGTCCCGATCCGACAGGGAGGCGCGAGACTGGAAGGAAGCGGGGTGCCGACAAGCCGGGCAGACAACGTAGCCACACAGAACCAACTCGTACGGACGAAAATGTTACCGAGGATACACAGGGAATGAATAAGGGGTGCGAGAAACTAGGACCAAAGCGGAGAAAGACTTCTCAGCCAATAATTATGGTGAGCACGGGTATGGGTTGACCCCTCTCGCCCGAAATAAGTCGAACACGCGTGATTTGTAGGAGAATTTTTTTCGTCGAAATTTTGGTCCACTTGCGCACTTTTTCATTCTCAATGTTTTTGGATGTTTCCAGTCGATCTTTTCTTAATATTTTCCCTTGCCCCATGTTGCGGCGTGTACCAAAAGTGCGATCCCATCCGGCTCGTCCTTGGGTCCCCCCCGGCCTATCCTGAACGGAGCTTTTCCTTCCTGGCACCCCGCGTGGTGTTTGGGGGGCCTCGCTTGCACGCCTCGGCCCCCGCCGCCACGCAGCCCGCTCCACGGGACGCCGCCTCTGCCGCCGCTCCTTGGGACTGGACTCGCATGCGGTCGCACGTTACCCTCCAAAGGTTCGGCTTATCAGGCCGGCTCTATCAGTGACCCCAACATGACCGCCCTTCTTGTCCCGCCCCCACCACCAGCACAAACTCTTTCCTCCCCCCACACGCCGCGCCCGCACCACTCTGCCAGAAGCAATGACTTTGTCGCCACAGTTTATTAAGACAGCAAACCCCCCGCCCGCGCCCCTTTTTGCGACAAGGGTTGCAAGCATTGCTGTGATGCTGTGGCCCCCTCCCCCGCTACCCAACACGAGCAGAGAACGTAAACCACGCGACGCGATTAAACCTTGTTGAGAGTGACTTTCAAGCGCGTTACGATGACTGCGTCGACACGCGACTAACTCGCGGTCCTCAGTCACCATTTTCACGCCAAGCCCGGCCGCGCGGCGCCCCCCCCCCCCCCCGGCGAACAGTGGTCCCGGGCTCAAAGTACACAGGCGGTCCGCTGCACGCCCACTGGTGCTGCCGCTGCGCCCGGCGGGCCCCCGGCGGGCCCCCGGCGGCCCCCTCTCCCTTGCAGGCGTTCAGGGCCCTGCAGGGGGGCGCACGAGTTATGCCGTATTAATGAATGGAGTGCGTAATGGGCCGAGACTAACGCGCTGCTGGCGAGCGGCGGGCCGGGCGGCCGCTTGGCACGGGGGATGGCTCCCGCGGACACTTCAGAGCGTGGAGTCGGCGCAGCACCCCCCCCACCACTCACCGCCGCCCCCCCCCCCCCCCCCCCCCCCCCACCTCCCCCTGCCACTGACGACCGCAGCTAGCACAGGGCCGCCGCGTGCGCGTGAACAGAAGAATAAGGTATTCCGGGAGCAGACCGGCCGGAATACCCTGTTGATGTGACTGATGATACTTTGCGACTGTCCTGCGAATACCGCCCCGCCTCCTCCGCGCACTCGGGCGGGACGGGCGGGACCCCGACAGGGAAATATACTCCGCCTGTCTCCGCCGCGCCGCTTCCCGCGGCACCGCTATCGTTCGTCTTTGGCGGACGCCGGCTTTACACCGCGCAACGTCTGTATCTCTCTCCCATCTCCATCCCTCTCACTCACTCAGCCACGTCCCTCGCTGCTGCAGCCGCTCGTCTCTCTCTGTCCGTCTCTCTCTCTCTCTCTCTCTCTCTCTCTCTCTCTCTCTCTCTCCACGCGGCTCAACTCGGATAAAACAAGGAAAGGAGTACATTGCTCCCGCGCGCTCGGCTCTCGCACCGGTTTTTGCCCGTTTCCTAATACTTAGGATGTGCGGTGCAGGACAACGACCGGCCATCGCTCTCTGCATTATGATCTGTACTTTCTCGCTCCTCTCCCCCCCCCCCCCCCCCCCCCGCCTTGTCCTTTTTCTCTATTTTCTACTGTAATTTTTTTGCATCGTCTGCTGGTGCGCTGCAGGCGGCGCGGAGCCTCGCCCCGCCAGCAGCCGGCCGAAAGCTGTGCACTTTGAAACTGCTTATTGTCCTCCGGAGACCCATTCGAAAAACTGAAAGTATTGTGGAGTCTGTCTTTATCTAGCGAAGCCGGGCTGCGGAGGGGCCGGCGGGGGCGGGGCGGTGGGGGCGGGAGGGGGGGGGGGGGGGGGCTGCCGGTGCCGCCACGCACCGCCCGCACGCCGTGAGGAGGGTGGTTTTTTTCTTTCTCTCTCTTCCCCCCCCCCCTCCATACCCCCCACGAGAGGCAGCGGCGGCGGGAAAGGCCCCTAATTGCAGTGCCTAAAGGAAGCACTTGTTTCTCCCGCGTGTTCGACAATTTACGGCGCCGAGATGGGAGCGGGAGCGGCTTCTCCGCTGGCCGTGCCGCTCCGCTCCTCTCTCCCTGATCGCCGTGCTCCGGCCCCGCAGCCCGCAGCGGCGCGGCCACGGCGCACCAGGCAGGACCCGCGGCCAAACTATTTGCGGCCCTTTTCCCTATTGGCGAGGCGAGCGTCGGGTCCGACGGCGACAATGTTGCAGCCGGACGGACCGGACGGCCGGGGACGGCCGGGGACCGACGCCCGCTCCCAGTAATAACCTTGGCCCCGCCGGGCCCCCTCCGCCGCCGTACCCCACGCCGATGACCATCTCTCCCCGGAGCGGCCGCTTATCAAGAAGGGCCACTATCTCCGGCCGGCCCCGCCCCCCGGTAGTCGGCGGCGTCCTTCCCGCCCTGGTCGCCCCTCCCCCCCAGGCCGCCGCCCTGCCGCCGCCCCGCCGCCTTGGTCAGACCGGACGGCCGGCCTGGTCAGTAATCAATTGAGATTTATTTGCGCAAATACAGGTTGGTAACGAGACGCGGAGGCTTTGTGTGCTCTGCAGGCCCCGCCCCCTCACCCTCTCGCTCTATCTCTCTCTTTCTCCCGCAGTACTGCGCTCTCCGGCTCCCCCGTGTCTCTCTCTCTCTCTCTCTCTCTCTGCGTTCCTCCCTCTCTCTCTCTCTCTCCTTCGCTCTCGGTACTCCCCCTTACAGACGGAAGAATGTGCTTTTTCTCCGTCTGCGGCCGGTCGGACCCTCGCCGGGAGGGCGGCCCCGGCCGGGCGTGGTCAAGGCAATGGCTTCGCAGTGCGCCTTTTCCCTTCAGGTATTTACTTCCGTTGCTCTGCCTCGGTCTGCAACCGGCTTACGTTGCGGCGCGAGGCGGGGAGGGACGGCGGAGCGGCGGAGTGCGGGCGGCGCGGCGGCAGCGTTGTCTTACATCCCCCATCCTCTTAACGTCTCCAATTTGTCTTTCTTCCGGGGGCCGTCCTCGGTCTCGGCACGGCGGCCTCCCCCGCCGGCCCCGCCACTCAGCCCCGCAGCGCCCATCGCTTGTCTTTGCAGCGCGATGATGACCGGCACAGCGGAGGGTGACTCGCGTGAAAGAGGCGCTCGCGGCAATCCGGTGCGCGGCAATCCGCGGGGGGGGGCGGGGCGGGGCGGGGCGGGGCGGGGCGCGTTGATCCGTCCACGATCCGCGCCTCAACCCCTTCCTGCCCAGGCTATCGGCGGAGACCCAGATTTACAGCCCCGCCGCCTCGCCTGCTCGGCAGGCGCTGCTGCTGTACGCACCCCTCTCTCTCTCTCTCTCTCTCTCTCTCTCTCTCTCTCTCTCTCTCTCTCTCTCTCTCTCTCTCTGCCACTTCCGCGCGGCGATTCCTGGCCGAGTAGAGCGCCGCGGCAAGCTGATTACACAGTGAGGTGGCGCGGTCATACCTTCCGAAACGCTGCAGCGGATCCAATCCGCTGGAATAATAATCCGTCCCAGCCCACCCACCCCAGCCAGCCGTGCGGCAGGGGGCGGCAGGGGGGCGGCAGGGGGGCGGCCGGAGGCGGCCGGAGGCGGGCACGGCTCCGTGCCGCTCCCAATCTCCGTGTTATTAGCGACCTCCGACCCTCAATACATTGCGGACAGTGACCGCCGGCCTGGAGAAGGGCCTCCAGGACGTGGGGCCACTGGAGAGCCCGCCGGAGGACCCGCTGGAGCACCCGGAGGCGATCTCCCCCCCCCCCCTTCTCTCTATCTGCGTGGCTCTGTGTGCGGTGCCATGCGTCGTCTGAATGTAGCGGATTGCGAATGAGTCCTCTCTCTCTGTCCCTCTTACACACACACTCTGTGCAGCGCTGGACGGTGCTAGATGAAGCAGGCCGGCCGCGAGGGAGAGAGACAGCGAGGGTAGAGAGGGTAAGGCGCGGGCTGGGCTTGATGGGGGAGGGAGACAGCAGATGAGGTGGTGCCGCGCGCGTTTGGAACAAGGCCGTCTAGCCGCGAATTAGAATCCACGTCATTTCGCACCCCAGTGGTTCCGGCGTCGGGCGCGGCGTGCGGCAGGCGGCGCGTGGCGGCGCGTGGCGGGCGCGTGGCAGCGCGTGGCACGGTTCTACCCACCCCTGTCATCCTCGCCGAAACGAAATGATACGCGCCTGTCGAAAGGCTGCGGAGCGGGGTGAGCAGGGACGGCCGGCGGCCGGCCTTGGAACATTGTTTATGAGCCGAGGACGCGGAGGTAACAAACCCCCTGGAAAGGGGCAGGGGGAGGAAGCAGTGTGGAAAATAGCGATAAAAACAGAGTGTGGATGAGTCGGCGGAAGGGGACTGAGGGAGAGGAGGAGGGGGAGGGGGGGGGGTGTCACGTCGGTGAGCTGACGTATCAACATCTCTATTGTGGGCCCGGCCGGCCCCCAGACCACTGCAGGGGCTTCTGCAGCGGCCGTGTGCCACCGAGTGCGGCGCTGCTGTCACAGGGGGGTCGGGGCTTCCCGCAGCTCTGGAGCGCGCCAAGCCCGCGCGCGGGTGCTGCTTTGCTCTGTTTCTCGCATTAGGTGACCTGATGGCCCACGCGCTGTGCAGCTGTTACGACGCATTTCGGAGCTGTTTGACGTCCGGCCGTGTGGGAAACGGACCGACACGGCAGCCACGGGGCTGCGGGCCGTCTCCCCTGACGACCGCCCTCTTTGGCATGCCGACGGGAACAGGTGACAAGCGGGGAGGTTTTGTGTTGTTGTGGCTCTGCAGGGAGACGCGCACACCCTCGGCGGCCCTCGGTGGCCCTCGGCGGCCCTTCGAAGCCCCCCAGACGACGGCGGCCCTTTGGTATGCATCCCGGCCGGGCGCAAGATTGAAGGCCCGCAACAGCCGCCAATACAATACGTGATCGAGGAAGTGCAAACATGAAAGAACACAAGTCGCTGCCGGCGGCGGGGCGGCAGCCCGGAGGGGAGCCCGGGGCAGGGGCGCCAACCTGTGCATGTGTGGGTGTGAGAGAGAGAGGTGTAGCAGAGGGGGGAGGAGCACGGCCCGGCCGCGGGGCAGGAGGAGGAGGGTAACGTTGTCGGTAAGTGATTCACACGAATGTCGTCGCCGCGTGGAGCTGACGGGGGGCGGTGATTGAATGCGCCGCGCCGCTCTCTCAGACTTTTACTCTCCTCTGGCGGCGCTGCTGGCCGCGGCGCGTTTTGTGGTGCTCGGCATGCGTGAGGCACGTCTCGTGACACTGTCTCTGTCTCTTTCTCTCTCACACACAAACACACACACACACACGCGCGCGCGCGCTGCGACGCGGTCCTCGCCGCACTCAACTTTTTTCCAGCCATAACTTTGCGTCGCGGGGGCCCTGCCCCGTGACAAACAGGCCAATCACAGACTTGGAATCACGACAAAGGCCCGGCCGGGACCTTTCAGCCAAACGAGCTGCGGCGGCTGCACCGCGGCGAGCGGCCGCCGCCGCCGGGGAACTTCTTTACAAAAGCGCTTACAACTCGGCGGGGATGGCGGCGGCGGCCGTGCGGGCGGCCGGGCGAGCGGTCGGGGAGATGTGAGGCCGAATCATCAATGAATCACGTGATAACCGAGGAGCCGCGCCGCCGGGTCGGGCACCGGAGAGGAAAGTTGACTTGGGCTCAGATTCCCGGCCTTTACCGTAGGCGAGGATATCCGGCGGAACGTGTCAAATTAAGAGATAATAGCCCTATTCCTTGTCAACGAGTGCGGGGCGGCCGCGCGAGGTGAGGGTCGGGTAGAAGTTAGGGAAACGGGCGGAGCTGCTGCTCGGATGAACGGAAGAAGGGAAAAAAGTTTTGCGCAAGGCAAAGGCCGGGAGTGCGCACGAGGCTCGCCCTCAAGGAAAGTGACAGGCTCTTTATTAGCGCGTTTTCCTCTCTATTTAACTTAAAGGTGGCATGAAATGTGGAGCCCTCCCGTGCCAGCCTGGCGCGCTGCCCTCACCTGGTGAGGGGCGGAGGGGCCATCGGCGGGGTCGGGGTAGCGGCGAAGGGTTCGAAAAAATCGGTATCCGTCCCAAAATTATCGGAACGAATCGTAGGTCATGGAAACTGCAAAATGAGCAGAATGGGGTTCCCTCCCGCACACCGAAGGTCAAGACACAGGTCATGTCTCTGTCAGGTGGATTGTCACGAATCTTTGCAGCCCGCGGGGGCATGTGTCGCCCAGCGTTCCAACGCCCCCCCCCCCCCCCCCCCCCGGCCTCCTCTCTGTCTCATACCCGAGCACGCATGCCGCCTGACCCACTGGAAGAACTTTACGTTTTCTTCCAACTCTTGCCTAACTCCCCTGCCGTCAAAACCCCTCTCCTTATGGAGTAGCAAACTGCTGGCTCGCTCTTCTTCTCGTCTTACCACGCGCGCTGCCGCCGCTGCCGCCGCCGCCGGGACCCGGCCCGCGCCGCTCGCGGCGTTGTGCTTTAGTTTAATTGGATCAGCGAAAGTTGGCCGATCGTAACTAAAAGCACCGGGCGACTCCACGTTGAGCCTGAAATATGTGTGCAACTATGCCGGCAGGCGACGTGGTACGCAAAGCATCATCAACTTACCATCCCAACTTTGTAAAGTGATCGTCAGTCACTCATGCAGCAGCCCCTGTGTGGTCCCGTGTTGCGCCCCGCCCCGACTAGCCGGCGGCGGAGACACCATTGCATCTACAGTGAGCCCAACACGCACCCCGACTGGCAATTTTTGAAACAACTGACACCAACGGTGGCATACTTGTCCAGGAAGAGGCAGGACGCGGTTTTGGCCTTATCCATTATACCAACACATCCGATCTGGCCCAACGCGTCACCGCCGTTGCCCCGGGAAAAAAAGGGAAAAGAACCGTGAAGGAGAAGTTTCTCCAACCAGTTTGTTGACCGATAGTTCACGAAGGTGCCGTGCGGCCCGGAGGAAGTTTGCGAATAAAATCGGATCGGTCCGCATTTGGAATTCATGAGATATTGTGCTGTTTGCGGGGGGCATCTGGGTGTCCTCTCCCCTTTTTTTCCGTGCCTGTGTTTGCCCCCTTTCCCCTCGAACCCATTCGGATCCCTTCCACCTACTAGACGGTGCTCTTGGGGCTCTTGCTTCCAGCGGAGCCCAGCCGCTCGCCTCGATAATTTCAAGAAGAGCAACACGACACGGCCCGGCTCGGTTCGAATGCTCTCCGCGTCTTCGAGTGCGCGGTAAGCCGGACCTCCGCAGTATTTGGCGCCGGGATCCCCGGCATCAATTACTCGGGCTTGCGTGGGTCAAAGAGCGTCCTCTAAGCAGCAGTGCCACTGGGACGCCGGGGCGGGGCCGGGGGCTGAGGGGCCCGGAGGGGACCCGGAGGGGCCCCGGAGGGGTCGGCGGGGACCAGGAAGGGCCACGGCCGGCGGCCACGGCTCGAGGGCACTGCATCGGGATGGGGAGATAGGACATGCGGCGGCCCGGGGAGGCATCGGCTGGAGTGGGCACCCGGCGGCGGGGCGGGAGGGGCGCCTGTAGCATACGTGTCTCCACGGCGATCGGGGGGAAGGGGTGAGGGGCGTCCCCAGGCACGTAGTGTCGCGCGAGCACCAGCCTGGATACGAGGCTTTTGCCGCTGTCCATCCTCTCTCTCTCTCTCTCTCTCTCTCTCTCTCTCTCTCTCTCTCTCCCAGGTCACATCCTTTCTCTCCCTGTCCCCTTCCTCTCTCTCTCCTACTATATCCCTCCCTCCTGCTGGAAGGTCCTCCAGTCCAGACCCCCGGACCGGGGCGTGCAGTATCACCATAGTTAACCCCAGACAGGTCCTCCCCAAAGTGGCTTTACTGCTGAGTGCATATAGTGCACGACCTCACACGCACTCACTCTCTCTTTGTCTGTCTCTCTCTCATTCTCTCCGTCTCTCCTCTCATCATCCGCAAAGAAAAATAATTTTCCGCAAATTTCAGTCCATACTTAAAACACGGAATGTGTCGGACACAAAATAATATCGTTGGTGCCTCAGCTCCTATAAGCGAGTCGACGCTTCCCTCGGAAACACTTGCACCGTGTCTGGCGACCAACTTGATCCGGGCGGCGGTGTGGTGGTGTCGGTAAGCCACCCAGGGCGCCGCTCCGCGTGTCCAGGCAAGTTCCAGATCCAGAGCCGGGCAGAGCCGCGCAAACCAAACCGGAGACGCGTGTCCCGGCTCTGCGGTACGGTCGGGCATACGTTCGGTGCTCCGACGGCGCCGCCACACGTCTCACCGACTCGCCCCGCGCCGCCGGCCGTCGGGCAGGGCCGCCGAGCAGGGCCGCCGGCCGGGGCATCCCGACCTTCATTGTTCTTGGCAAGGCTCTGCCCTCGCTATCAACGTTCTGAGCACGCCGCTGCCGCCCTCGCCGCCGGGGCCGCCGGGGCCGGCGAGGGGCGCTGACCGAGTGCACGCCAGAGGGCGTCGTGCGAAAACGGGGAGGGGTGGGGGCAGCGGAATCAGGGATTGCCCGGTCAGATTGGGCCTAACCACGGGGACCGCACCGGAAATCCAGCCCGGGCGGGGCTCTGCGACGCTCTGCGGGGGGTAAGCTCCTTGGCGACGCAACCCTTCTCCTCCCCCACTCCCCTCCCCCGCCTCTCCCCGCTTTTACTCTTTGGTATGGGCGCCTTATTTGGTCCCTCATCTCGTTAGCAGAATGTGCGCTTCGGTGGTTCCCCCGGCTAATCCGGTGATAGTTCTCGCCACCGCCGACGCCGCCCACGCGGCGCCAGCGTCACCCTGGAGCACGATGACACCTCGCCATCGGCAAACTGAAACGGGGAAGGGGAGCAGGAGGGGGGGGGGGGGTGCATGCCCGCCGATAGCTGCCAGACCCCCCGCGGACACAGCTGCCGCTGAAACGTTAATTTGCATGCATTCTGCTAGCGCCGCCCGCGTGCCGCCGCGGCTGAAATCATTCTATGGAGCAGAGTGCTGGGACGTTTTCTAATTACACAGCAGCCGTCATCAAAAATGCCAGTGTGTGCGTGTGTGTGTGTGTGTGTGGAAGTGTCCACAGCGCGGTCGCTGGAAGGAATGCAACAGCAGGACACATATGTGGCCGTACGTGCCGACGCTAGCGCCGCGTCCACGCTGTGCGTCACGCTCGGGCCGTCCCGCTCATTAACGTAATTTAACCGCGCGGCCGTCCCCGCGACGGACGTGCGCTCTTCGCGCCTGGAAGGTGGGCCTTTCCAGGCTCATCCAGGCCATTCCAGGCCCTTCCAGGCCCTTCCAGGCTCTCGCAGGATCTTCCAGACACGGCCGCCTACCGCCCCGCAGGCCCGCACAGCTGGAAGGGGTGCATCCAGTCACGCTCTGCTCAAAGCCCAGTCGATGCCCAGTCGGACACGAGGCAAAACACGCGCGCGGAGCTGCGGTCTCTCGTCATACAGTACTGAAAAGCCGTGCTCTGCCGTGCGCGGAGGCAGGGCTGGCGGGAGCGGATAGAGCACAGGTAGAGCACAGGCCTCACACAGCGTGTCTCGGCAGCCGCGTGGTCAGCGGGTCCGCAGTGGGGCCGGCTGGTCGAGGGTTCAACGGTCGTGGTCAACAATTTTGCCGATTTTGGACATGCACCGAAATTTCAAATTTTCCTGCGGAATGTGTTTGGACCGACCCCAAGACGTCGTTCCGTCATGAAATATGTGCCGCACGGCCATCATGGCTCTGAAAAATGCGAAAAACCCGTCCACGTCGGGGGGTAGACAGCACAACCTGCACCACACGCAGTCAAGCCCTTTTGTGAAGAACTCCTTGTGTTATGGCTTCTGCGACGGACTTGGACTCAACAGCCTTCGGCGCGCTCCTGCGTACCTTAGCTGCGGCCCGCACAACGCCGTGAAGTGAGCTGCTGGAAGGCGGGCGCTCGAGAGGACCGGAATATTGAGGAGAGAATCAACGAAAGAAGATTAGGGAGATTACTATGAAAGCAAATTACGTTCTGCGGCCTGCCTTGCCACGAGCCTATCGGCCCCATCACCTCAAGCATTTGTGCCCCCACCCCATCTTCCTTTTCCATCTCCCTCTCTCCCTCTCCCCACCTCCCTTGTGGGTCCCCTATCTTACGCGATTTATTTGCCATCATCCCCCTCGAGTACATCCCATGAAAATCCAATGGCAGAACACTTTCTCGTCTTTGATACCCGCCGCGGGGCGCTGGGGACCAATCGTAAGAGCAGGCAGTTTGCACACGGCGCGCGCTCGCACACCTGGCCGAATTAGCTAGTGGCCTCATTTGTACCGGGCAAATGGTGTCGGGTGGTGCGGCCATAACGGCGCCGGGGCTTGTCGTTGCCTTTGTGTGTCCCATTCGGGGCGGAGGAGGGCCGGCGGCGCCCTTATTAAAGCAGCAGCAGCAGGAACATGTGGGGCCGTGCCGGGCCCCGCACCAGGTGTCCCTCACGGCACGCATCTGATTAGGTCCACCAAGCCTTGCTTGCGCCTTTCTTTCCTTTTGTTCGCAGGGGTCCGGGGGAGCCGGTCGGCCCGCGCCGAATCTCGTTTGTGCGGCAGGAGAGAGGGGGTCTCGGCTTCCGCGTACCAGTTAGGGATCGCAGGCGGTCGGGGTTCCCCGCTCGTAATATAAACATATACCAAATAAAACCACAGTCAAAATACCGCTCCTGAATTGTTTTATGTAACTTTCCCTTTTCCTTTCAGTTTTTGTGCGTCCGCTAATTTTTTTAAGCGATGCTCATTGCTGTATTTCTGTAGTGGAACACCCCTTTTGACAGCCACCAGCAGTGTTTATTGCGAGGGTAGGCAGTGTTCGGTTCGTGAGTCGAGTACTGCTGCCCGGAGCCATCCGTTTCTGCGGTTCCAAGACACGCTGAGGGCCGCTTCCCCGCGGTAGATGCCGTTCTGCATCCCCCGCGCCGCGTAAGACATTCAGCCGTGTATCAAGCGGGAGCGAGGAGCGGCATCTCGTTCTGGGATATGAAGTGTGCAGCGGGGCGCTGAGTCTCGGGCCCCTGGCCGCGGCTTTTCCAGGTCAACAAACTACTACTGCAGCCGCACCGCCGGCATCGGCACTTTAGGGGAGGGCGCAGTAAATCAAACGGGTTTGACACCAACAGCCGCAGTCGCCCGAACTCGTCGTGCCCCGTGCCAAAGTGGTGTTACGTCCTATGCACCGCGCGCCGTGAACGGGGCCGCGGCGCGCTCCTTTTGGCCACGCCATGATGGAAGAGGCTGCTGAAGGTAGAGTTGGCCGAGTTGTTTTGAACGGGGCGTTTGATTCATTGCCAGCGCTCCTCAGATGGGGGCCAATATATATTCGGCGAGACGAACAGTCCGTGCCTTGTACACGGCTCAATATACGAAGTGTTTCGGATGAGACGCGGGTTTTCTCTGGTACGAGAGCAATAACTCCTGGAGCGGCTGGGCTGGATGTGCGCGCGTGTGTGCGTGTGGATAGTGACAGGGACGTAATCAAAATAATGCAAGACTGCGTATTTTTACATAATATATATCTTTGGTCTTTTATTTACAATACAAAAGTTTTAACAACGAGTGCTGTAGTAAAACACAGGAAGAGGGCTGACAAATCAGCAGAAGGCATTTTATTTTTTACAAATAGGCGATACCGTCGAACATCAAAACGCGTATGACAAGCTAGGAGTCTCTCAAGCCACAGTCACACCAAAAACATTCACACAAACCACGCAATCATTCTTTTACTTATAGGAGTACGACGGCATAGACAACCATACTTTCTTGAACGGGCGAGGTCACGCGTGGGCCTGATGTCATAAAGCACATTGGAGTCGACACGCGGGGATCGATACATATTTTCCCATGATATTCCCATATAGAAGGTAGGAACAAAAGGAAATGCGAGAATTTTGCCACGGTTATCAAAAAAATATGATCGCAAGCATGCGTCTAGGGCGGGTCATGGAGCGGGTTCACTTAGAGTACATTAATAATCAGTCTCAAAATGGTAAACGCTGTGTGATAAATAACTGATGTTCAGAGAACGCATCCCTTGAACCATTCTTACTTTGTGTACTATTGTACTGCACTTTCTCACTTTTGAGGTGCACCCCTCAGTACATGTACCATTTCACATTTCGAAAGTACGACCGACACATTGCATTTACATTATTTACAACCATTTCCTATCACATCGCATACTGCAACAATCATGCTGCGAAAATTGCAGCCACATCACAAACAAAAGAGACAGATGTCAGAGGCAGCAATGCCTTCTTTTTATGGTTGAAAAAGAAAGTACACAATGTCGCTGTAGCATGTTACAATAATTTCATAGGTAAACATGAGGCTTCAATAATATCAGCGTACGGACAGACTGGGCAAACTAGATCATCGTTACGATTTGTTAATCACCAAATAAGGGATTTGACTTGTTAATTTCACAATTAGCGTCCACCAAAGAAAACTTTGTCACATGTTCTAAAATTTCTCTCACTAAAGAATTTACATTCTGCAAGATTGTACAAAAATAGTTACCGTGTCAGGTCAATAGCTATGTCACATGGTTTGAGCGCAAAATATTCAACAGAGTCTGACTCAGCAGATTGTTTGGAAATGTTATACTATCGTTACTCAATGGGGAACGATGGGAAGCAATTTATTTCGGAATATGCTGCTCATAACTATGTAGATTATTCATTTCAAAAGGTAACTTTATCTGTAAGTAACGTTACGAGTTAGGCCACATGAGTACACTGAAGACTCACAGACACACACAGACTATGAGAAGGATTACATAGCAACTTCACTTTAAGTCTAACCATTTCATTGATTTCAATTGTGTTTTTGCTGTGTTCTGTTGATCCGACAGGCACTTGCACCGACATAGTTCAATATAAAGTACACTTTCTAGTGTTTAAGAGCATCATGAATGCACGTTCAACCGAATATCACCAATTTACACGAGAACAGCACCACCACTTATATACAACTCTCTTGAATTCGGTTCGACGTCGTGATAGGTTCGTGATGCGCGAGTGTCACTTTCGTGGACCCGTTCATCATCAACCTCTCCATGGCATGGGCGGGGCCCAGGGCGGGGCCCAGGCCGTGTCCAAGCGGAGAGCACGCCGTCACCCCCTTGTGCGCTATCGAGTTGTTACTGTGGCTGAAGCTCTTGGCGTTCGGGATGTACACCTGGAACGCATACAAGGACAGTGTTATTCAAGCGCTCCTTCACAGCTCCGTCCGATCACCATAACGTCGCACGCACAAAGCTACTTACGTGGTTCATGCTGTCCTTCGGGACGAGGGGAAGGGTGGCGTGTCCGGACATGGCTAGGGGTGGGGTGCTGTGGAGGATGGGCGTCGAGCCCCGGTGGTTGGTCAGGGGCTCCTCCGCCTCCTTGTCGTCGTCCTCGTCCTCGCCGCCGCCGTCGTCCGTCCTTTTCCTCCTCCGCCTCTGCGGCGGCGTCCGGTGTATCTTCATGAAGCCCCGGAGCGGTCTCCGCTCTGGAAAAAGACGAGGAGCGGGGGTCAGAGCTGGCGAAGTACGGAGGGTGCGACCGCGATCTGATCCGGAGACGCGCTGATTCAGTGGCACCAAAGCGGCGAGGGGTAAGAAAGCGGGTGGCGTGCTGCTCCCGAGACCTTGACACCCATCCGCGCCGTTGCTTCGGTGTCGCCAGGCGGCCCCCGGGGATCACGACCAACCCTCCGACGGTGGAGATGAGAGATTTGGACTCGGATCCGCTGCCTGCGACCGGATCCGGTCCGCGACAGCGAGTGGCGCGAGTAATAAAGCAGCGCCGGCGCCCTCTCGCTGCCGCCACGGGCAGGTCGCAGACTAATCCCCTCCCGATTAGACCAAGAGCCCGTCAAAAGGCACCGCTAAAGCGACTCGGATCCCATTCCCGTTTTTGCAGCCGTCTGGCCGCCAGACTCACCGTGCTTGCTGGGGATGATGTCCGGGTCCGTGTCCTCGGGAGACGGCGCCCCGGAGGTGATGACGGGCCCCGTGGCCCCCGACGGGGACCTGACGATGAGCACCATGCGGCCCTCGGGGCCGGCCGAGCCGTTGGCGCCCGGCCGGGCCGCGCCAGACGCCTGCATCTGGTGCTTGAGGTCGGCGGCGGGCGGCCGCCGGCACACGTACAGCGCCACGACGGCGGACAGCCCGATGAGGATGAGGGAGCCGCTGATGGCGACCAGCACCATGAGGACGGGGCTCAGCGCCTGGCTGACGACCGGGCCTGCGGACAGAGAGGTGGCTTCGTCAGCGCCTGCTGGGTAGGCAGTGCGGCGCGGGGGCGCCGTGCGGCCGGCCTGCCGCGCACGCCGCTCGCCTGGGGGACGACGGAGATGACGTGAGAGGACCGTGAGGGCGCGGGTCCCCGTAGGAGAGCACGCCTGTCGGCGGCGTGGCCTCGGCGCGCGCCCTCAGAAGGTGGTTGATATCCCTCCGCCCAGCAGCCGGAGGGGCCGCGCGGCCGCGCGCTCGGCCCGGGCCCCGGCCGGTCGAGATTGTCGCCGGGGGTCCGCAGCGGTCCTCATTCACTTTGACAGCGCCGTATCCCCGTCGGGGTCCTCGGGGAGGGTGGGGCCCTCCGGACGCACAAGGAGTCCGAGCGCCAGGCGGATAGCCAAGACGGTGGCGGCGGCGGCGGCACGACCCCGGCGGACTGATGGATCGGTCCGCAAAGTGACCGAGGCGGACTGTGTCACAAGTCGCGCCACTCGATCATCGGGGCGGACACACAAAGTTAAGTGGAATCTCTCTCTTCTGTCTGGTCCCCCGGAAGCAGATCGCCACGCCGGGCGGCGGCGGACGACCGAGGACGACGAGGTCAAGGGCACGCACTGGGGCCTCTCAGCGACGTGGGGCCCACGCCGTGCGAGCCTCCAAACTCCTCTCCTCCGCCTCCCCCAAGACACAGTCGTCTCGATAACGTAAATCAAGCGCTACGTGAGGCCATCCCAGGCCGCGGCCCGCGCGCCCGGCCGCCGACGCCAAAGTTGTGAACATATTGAGGGAATGAGGTTACCCGGAAACCGCGACCCAAACTTTTCTCCTCCCCCGGCGCCGTGCGGCGTCCGACATTTTTCAGGGCGCGGCGATGGCGGGCGCTGGCACACCTGGCCGACACGACGGCTGCGCCTGCCGCCAGGTGGCCACGGGGAGCGCCGGTGAGCGAGCGGGAGAGACAGAGAGAGAGACAGAAAGAGAGAGAGAGAGACAGAAAGAGAGAGAAAGAGACAGAAAGAGAGAGAGAGAGAGCAGTGCTCCGTCGTTTTCTATAAAGGGGGGCGAACGAGAGCAACGGCGATTCGGCGACTGGCGTGTGGAATCCTCCGCGGGTTCGAATCCGGCCCGGTGGCGGCCTCGCGCTCTTCTCCCTGCTCAGCCAGCGTCCGCAGCCGGCATTCCTCGCCCGCCTGACCTGACCTTCCGGCCGCTCTGCCAGCGCAGTCGCGCAGCCCCGGGAAGAGATCGAATCCCTCGACATTCTTGACGATAAGTCAAAGTCTCCGGGGCGGCGTCGGTGGAGGCGGCGGCGGCAGCGGGGACGGCACACGGCCGGAAATATGATTGGCCCTGTTTAATAGATTGGGGCCGAGATGGCGGGCGGCCGCCGCGGCCAGCCACAGGTCGGACGGCGGGGAAGCGTCTAGGGGGGGGGGGGGGGGGAGCGAGGGGTGGGGGTGGTATCACGGTGCAGCGTCAGTGACGCCGCAAGTTTTCAGCATCGTTAACCCGGGGAGAGTAACCGTCCCCTCCCTCCCCCCCCCCCCCATCTCTCTCATACCAAATCTTCCCCCGCATTGCCGTCCCTCATCGACAGTGAGATCGAGATAGAGAAAGGGAGAGAGGGAGAGTGAGAGGGAGGCAGGGAGAGAGTGAGAGGGAGGCAGGGAGAGAGTGAGAGGGAGGGAGGGGGCGGGGAGGGGACTTTCCGGAAAGAATCGTCTCCCGCCCCAACGTCTTGTGCGCGACCATCAGGTCTAATCTTTATCGGCCGGGGAGCGTCTGCCAAAAGGCGGGGGAGGCGGGGGAGGCGGGGGCGTCGAGAGGCGATCATTTTACGACGCTCCGCCCGACGGCGGCGGCGGCGTCCACGCAGAGCGAGGAGCGGCGGCGGCGGCAGCAGCGGCGGCGGCGGGGTCTAGACCCACTCGAAACAGCGCGCGGCCACTTCCCGCACCGCCGCCGCCACAGGGTTGCGGGGTATAGCTAGCGTGGTGTGGCCGTCGCAGCTGCTGAGTGTTTGGTGGTGGCCGACGGGAAATCGAAGGGGCCGAGCCGACATGGAGTGAGACAGAGTGTGCGTGTGTGAGAGAGAGATGGGTGCTCTGCTGCACCGCCCCTCACCCTATACACACCCCTGCCCTCTCCTCCTCATCTTTCTTCAATGAAACACACATTCCGCGAGCGTCATGCTGAGGATAAAAACCTCATCCCCTCCCCACTCCCTTTCTCCCGGTGTTTAAGGGTAGTGATTTCTGCCGGCGGCTGTTTTCATGGGCCCTTCCCGGCACCTTATTGTGCCCTTATGTCACTGCCTCCCTATCCACGGCGCATACCGGCCTGGGGGGAGGGTCTCGCCCTGCTTGGTCCCCCCACCCCTTCCCGTGGCCGCTCCAAACCTTTTGCTTCCGTCTAGAGGAGTTCAACTCCCCCTTCTCCTCCTTCCCTCCCTCCTCCTTTTCCCTCCAACTTGGCATTCTCACACATTCCGGGCACGTGCGCCCCGGCGTAGTTGTTTCAATCTGCAGGGGGGGCCTGGAAGAATGTAAGGTGCGGGGAGCGTGTGTGCGCGCCTGTGTGCGTGTGCGTGTGCGTGAGAGAGAGTGTGTGTGTGTGTGTGCGTGTGTGCGTGCGGCGGAGGGAAGATCTGTATACCTAACGAAACACGCCCCTCGTCCCGGCAGGGGCATTCGGTCATTCCCACCTGGAATCAAGAAGGAGTCGACTGCCTGGAGGCTGGGCCTGGAGGCCGGGCTGGAGCGCTGGAGGCGGGGCCGGCGGCGGGGAACCCTCCTGACCCCGGCGGCCCTGCTGGGACGGGGACGTCCTCTCTCCTGGCGGCGGCGGCGACGACATGTGCGCTCGCTCGTCGTAACAACGCAATGGACCAGCCTGCTGAATTAGGCCTCCACCCCCGCCCTCCTCCCCCTCTCTATCCCTCTCGCACTCCTCCTGCTGCTGTATCTGTGTCTCTGCGTCTCTCTCTCTCCCCCCTGTCTCTCTCTCTCTCTCTCTCTCTCTCTCTCTCTCTCTCTCTCTCTCTCCTACTGTCTGGCGGTACGGTACGACGTTGCACGTCCCTCGTGCTGCTTCGTGTGCCGTTTATTGCGTGCGTTGGGAGACTGCGACGCAAACCCTCGCGGGTGGCGCGTGGCCCCGCCCGGCCACGGCCCGGCCATGCGCCGTCCACGCGCCGTCCACGCGCTGGCCACGCGCCGGCGTACGACCCGCACGCGACTTGTGTTGGGAGAAGGGATGCCCTCATGCGTGACCGGATGAGCGAATGGCAAAAATCGGTCGGCGAGAAGGAGAAGGGCGGCTGAGTGATGGACAAAGTGCGTGCGCCCCGCGACGCCGCCTGTGAGAGGCCAAGGTGGGGGTATTAAACAGTCGTTAACCGCACAGTAACTTACTGCTCGGGCTCCGTGCGGTCCTACGGAGGGTACCGCGCCGCATGCGGCGGATACCACATGTAATACCCCGAAACAGCTGTAAACCCGAATTCAGCTCAGTATTGCTGCGCCCTTTGCTGCATTTACATGAACAAATCGACCTGGAGCCCCCACAAGTACACGGCGAAACACGCGACTGCCAAAGCAGCGCGCGCCCGCCCGCGCACAAACACCCCCAGAGGCAGCGTGAGCAGGCGGGGGGACCGCTACAGAACCGGGTCTCCCGGACGCAATTCTCGACTGTATCGGCGTCTGCCTTTCCCTAAAATCTACAATTTCCGTTTACCGGAATTGCCGTAGAAGCGATCGCTGAGGAGGAGGAGGAGGCCTGCTGGTCCGCGGCGGCCGTGGGGGGCGCGGGGCACGCCGCCGCCGCTGCCCCGCGTACCTCGCGCTGCCGCCAGCCATGCCGGGTCGCCGCCCGCGCAGGCCTCATCGGGGCCGTTTGCGCGAGTAGCAATGTCCCCCTCGCCAATCGACCCTGTCTCGCCTCTTCCCGACCCCTATCCGATCGGTCCAGCGGTGGCGCCGACGACGACGTCCGGGGCCCGGCAGCCGGCCGAGGACGGCGGGGGCCAAGGCGGGGACCCCGGCGGGGGCCCCTCCCACATCGGAGAGGGGCCCACCAGGGGCCCACCAAACCCCCCACGCCGGGGCCGGACCATCGCGGCCCGGGAACGCCATAACAGTAAAGGATCGCATCACAGCCGGCGGCTGTATTGTTTTGAGCCGTGGAGCAGCGCGGGGGGCGCGTCGACGGACAGCAGCGCCGCGGCATCAGCACACCAAAGTGATGCGCCATGAAGAGCGGCTCACGCAGTCCGCGCAGAAACAGCCGCGGTGGTGCCCCGGCAACCTGATGCCAACGCCGCACCGCGGCAGGAACGTCAAACATGTGTGCGCGTCTGGAACCGATCCCGAGTTTTAGAGAGGGAGAGAGGGAGACAGAGAAAGAGAGAGAGAGGCAGAGGAGAGTTGTCCCGCCGACTCTGCGACTTTCTCCACCTCCACAGCGCCTCGGAATACCAAATATGAATATCGTGTATAAAATAGAACGCGCGTTCTATAAATTTCACCAGAGAGGGAAGGGGGCGGGGGGCATATTTATTGCACGTAGCATTCGCCGTAATAACGTTACAGGCCAAAGATGGATACGTATTATTCTCATATTTTATGCATTCTCTCTCGCACCTGCCCCGCCGTTCCCGTTCCACGGCGCCGACTCGTGTCCTCGAATCCTTAACTTGGAAGGGAGGCTTGACATCAGCGGCCGGCCAGGCCGGAGCCGCGCGCACCCTTATAGTATTTGCAAGGGAAGGTGAGGTCTCCGACCCGACCGCGGGCCGAGGCGAGAGAGAAAGAGAGAGAGAGAGAGAGAGAGAGAGAGAGAGAGAGAGAGAGAGAGAGAGAGAAAGAGAGGCCGACGTGCGAAAAGAGGGCGGCGGTAAGCGCCAAGTTCAACAGAAACAAGATTCCCGCTCGCCGTCGCACGACTTTCCCGCAAAAGGGAGAGGGAGTGAGAGGGAGAGAGAGAGAGAAAGACGAAATTGAAAGTCGGTGCTCACGATGACGCCATGCCACGCATCGCTCCGCAACTCCGTTCATGCCATACGCCAGTTCGACGTACCCGCGACGACGCGAGGCCGTCGCAGCAGCTGGGCGCGCTGTGCCGTGCAGTGAGTGCCAGCTGCGGCGCCACAGCAGGGGGTGAGTGACTTACACGGGTGCGGTAATGTCCTGTGTGTGCGTGAGGGGGGGGGGGAGGTCAGCGCCCATCGCCATCCTGAAGGCATCCCCCCCCCCTTCCCCTCAACAGCACATAAAGGGGAGGAATAAGCCAGCAATGGAACACATTACCACGTGCAGCCCCCCCCCCCCTTACCTGCCTCGGAACGCTTGCACAGGCAAGGCGGCGTGCGCACATGTGTGTGGGTGTGTGTGTACGTGTACACACCACTGTTATGGCATGAAAATTAGTCTCCATAAACGTGTTTTATTAGATTGATAGGCTTAGGCGCGGCCGGGCGGTTGGAGGGCGGACCGAGTGAAACCCGCACCGGGTGCCGCCGCAGCCCGCAGTACACGGGAGTGAGGTGCAGACCCGCAATCCTCAGCCATGACCAAAGTTCGTTTTCGTTTTTAGAAAGAGTAGATTGCTTTTGCACTGTTGAGTTTCGCGGATCCATAAAAGCCACCCAAATAACGTTCATTTCGCGTCTGGTGCTTGAACCCGCGATCCAAGTTGAAGCCGCAGCGGTGGCTGCTGCTACGTTCGCCCTCGCACCCGCCCGCCCTCCTGCGCCAGTTCCCTCCGCACTCCGCACCGCTCCGCACTAGTTCGAGCTCCGTTCCGGAGCCGTCGCGGCGGCCTGTGTCCGTGTTTGTCTTGGCCTGTTTACTCCCCTCGTCCGAGGCAACTAACCTAACCTTGCCTGCCACAATTACGGTACCCTCTGGCGGCGCGCTCCGGGAGGCAGACTGGGAGGCAGACTTCGGGAGGCAGACTCCGGGAGGCAGACTCCGGGAGGCAGGCTCCGGGAGGCAGACTCCGGGAGGCAGACTCCGGGAGGCAGACTCCGGGAGGCAGACTCCGGGAGGCAGACTCCGGGAGGCAGACTCCGGGAGGCAGACTCCGGGAGGCAGACTCCGGGAGGCAGACTCCGGGAGGCAGACTCCGGGAGGCAGACTCCGGGAGGCAGACTCCGGGAGGCAGGCTCCGGCAGGCAGACTCCGGGAGGCAGACTCCGGGAGGCAGGCTCCGGGAGGCAGACTCCGGGAGGCAGACTCCGGGAGGCAGACTCCGGGAGGCAGGCTCCGGGAGGCAGACTCCGGGAGGCAGACTCCGGGAGGCAGACTCCGGGAGGGAGGCTCCGGGAGGCAGACTCCGGGAGGCAGGCTCCGGGAGGCAGACTCCGGGAGGCAGACTCCGGGAGGCAGACTCCGGGAGGCAGACTCCGGGAGGCGCGCCCCGGGAGGCCTCCGCCTCTGCTCTTTACGACGCCATGATCCCCCGCACAGAGATCCCGGTGCGCGGCCCGCGTTCCGGGCGGGAAGGTGCGAGGATTACGGGAATCGCGGACCCGCTGCGGCGCGGCGGGGGCCGAGGAATGTAACTCTCTGCTCATGCAAACGGCGCGGCGTCATAGCCCGTCCTGCTCGCACTCCCGCCGCGGCCTCAGCGTGCCGTCTCTGTCCCACCAACAGCGCGTGCCCGAGGAATAATCCGCGCTCGTCTTAAAATGTGGCGGCGCCTTCGTGGCCGTGTGATCGCCGCCTCCCGGAAGCCGGCAGCGGCAGCGGCGCCCGCCGAGAAGTCGGGCCGCGTGGGCGCCTCACAACGACCTCAACGAGGACCTCAAAGAGGGCGACGGGCGGGGAGATAAGGGAGGCGAGGCGCCTGCTGGGCGGCACAGCCCGACCAACCCCAGGGTGCTGCCCGGGTGCTGCCGATGCGTCGCGGACGGGCCGGCGGGCCGCGTGCACCTCCCCGACGACGCAGCAGGTTCCGGGACTGGGTCAGCCCCGCGTCGGCTCTCCCGGACCTCGGCTCCCCCCCGAGAGAGAGACCCCCCGCCGGCCAACACCGGGCCCCGCCTCCCATTATATAACATGATGTGTACAACTTAATTATCCTACAATTACCCGAAATTGCGCCCGCGGAGCCGCCATGCCGGGCCAGCCGCGCGTTCAAAGGGTCTTTTTGCATTAGCATGCCAATTGCTCGTTTTGCCGGAGCGCTACAAACGCGGGCGGGCGGGCGTAGCCAAGTCCTCTTCGCCCCCGCCTAGGACTCCCGCCGCCGCCCCCCGCCCCCGCACCCCCTTCAGGAGACAGCGGGCGGACCGCGGGATGGGGGCGGGAGGAGACGAAGGAAAAGAGTTTGGGCAGACGGGGTGGGAGGGGGCGGGGAGCGAAACCAGGGCAAACTCGGAGCGGGAAAGGGTCGTGGTGCAGGAAGACTCCAAGTGCCCTAAGTCGTCCCGGCCGGCCGGCAGGCGGTGCTCAGACAGCGCAGAGCGAGACCTCGGGCTAAAAACCACCGCACGCGGTCACGCCGCCCCCCACACGGCTCGATGGGAAGAGGGACCATCGAAGAAAGACACCGCCTGCGTCAACACGTTGCATGTTCTCTGCGTCGCTGTGGGCGTAGTGTGTGTCACCTGAACACTGTTATGCCGATGCCACCGCCTTCTCGATTACTCCCCCTCCGTCTCTCTCTCGCACCACTGCCCTCGCCGATTATCACGACGGAGTTTACTCACTCACTCCCACGTTCGAAAAGGGCGCCTCCCCTCCTCCCATAGGTCTTGCGGGCGTTATTAAGTCGCATCCTGTTTGGAAAAGTTTGGACCCCGCGGCAAGTAGGCAGGCAGGCAGGCAGGCAGGCAGGCAGGCAGGCAGGCAGGCAGGGCTCACGGTAGCGAGGAGTGCAGTATTGAGATATCGAGTCGTGACTGATGCCACACGCTACACAAAGTTAACCGAGTTGAGCGCGGTCGAGGTGCGCCCCTCCTCCTCCCTTCTTCCCCTTGCTCAGTCTGCTGTGCACACACACACACACACACACACAGGCCGCACTGCCGCCACCACCACAGCCATCGGCAAAACTTTTTGGCGCTCGCGCGTGCGGGGGGTAAGGGAGGAAGGGGTGGGAGGACATAATGGCAACAAAGTGACTTATGCCTCCCGGACTTGACTAGAATGCAGTGCGCAGCCCAGGGCGGCACGCAGCGTAGAGCGCGCCGGTGCCAAACCGCCCCGCTGCCAAACCCTGAGCAGCAAGGGGGCGGGGCACAGCGGGGCAGGGCGGGGCACGGCGGGGCACGGCGGGGCGGGAGGCGACGGACTACATCGCATGGCCCGCGATGGAAATACATAAGGTCGTAAGGGAACAGCTTGCACTTAGACCCCATTTCCATATCAGGCGGCCGAGAGTGAGAGAGAGAGAGAGAGAGAGAGAGAGAGGGGGGGGGGGAGGAGAGTAAAACAACGACTCGGACCTCGGGACCTTTAAACAAGAGGCCCGGGTATCCGTGGCCACGTGCATCTTCCCTCCGTCTCCCTTTGCGGCTCTCCCTGTCTCTCTCCCACAGCCTCTCCCCCTCCGCGACGCTTTTGGCTTCCGAAGTAACCTTTCCACTCCTCCCGAAAGGCGCCGGTATGATCGATGCGTGGCTTTCCCCCTCCCGAAAGGGTTAAACGCGGTCCCGGCCGCGCCGGCCACAATCAGGGCTCCGTGGGGCCCGGCGGGGACCCGCGGGAGGGGGGCGGCGGCGGCGGCCGCCTTGGCCGACGCACGACAACCAATAATTTAAGCGGCCCGCGCCCAAATTGGGGCGGGCACGTTGAGTGCTGATCCCCAGGGGAACGACCGGCCGGCCAGGTGAGTAAGCGCGAGGCACGGGAGTGGAAACCTCGAAGAGGGGCGGCGGCGGCGGCGGTGGTGGCCGGCCCGCAGCACCCGGAAGGGGTGGCGGCCCTGGCGGCGCCAACAGCACGATGTACTGCCGCGAGGGGGGGGGGGGGGGGCGCCGGCCTCAATCAGATATGTATGGGACGGACTAACCATATTGCCGCGGCCTAGTAACCACATTTTCGACTTGGAGTTCGGCGTCTGTACTAGTCGGTCATCACCGGGAACGTCTGACGCATCTCTGGCGAGGCATTGAGGCCGCGGGTGACAAGCACTTCCACGGCAGCACCGGCCGCCACGCAACATTTCGTTTTTAAAAAAATCAGATATTTTTAAAAATTGGTTAAAGATCAGAATTTTGTTGATTATACATGAGTGAGGGGCCCCCGGCCAGTGGCACACAAACAGTTCGGGCCATGGCGCGCGGCGGGGGAAAGAAATAATATACGACAAGAATGAAACTTTTGGCGTCCCGCGGGCCGCGGCAATAAAGTTGTAGCAGCGACGGCCTATCTAATCTACAACGACTGCTACAACCACTCTGCGTCGGTCCGGCCCCCGGCTGCCGTGGCGTTCGGTACGGAGTGAGTATGGCCCGCCGTCGCGGTGTAAGTGGAGCAGTTGTCACATGGTGAGGCGGGTGCAGGGCCGCCTCCCCGCCTCACGCCGCTCCCGGACGGGTACTCCTTCCGCGGGGCATCGCCGCCGGAACTGGCCGCGTGAAAACGATTCTCACCGTCTGGGCCTTGCAACAGTCCGGCGGCGGCGGAGGCGGAGGCTCGGGAGGTCACGCGAAGGGGCAAAAGGGGGAGGGATGGGGTGAGGGGGGCAGCTCTACGGCGGCGCCCTGTATTTTGTTCTCGCCACGTACGACGCTTCCTGGAAGGTCCTGGGCGATCCTTAACGACCGCGTCGGGAGAGCGCCGCCGCCGCCGCCGCCGGCCGCGGAGAGGAAGAGGAAGATGGGGGCGCGGAGAAGGATTCGCCGTCGGCGGCGGCGGCGAAAGAAAGTGGAAACAGCGGCGCGCGCGGAACGACGACAAGGAAACACAAAAAGTCGCACTGGAAAATAAAAGTAGACGGTATATAAGGGGGAGGTTTGCGGAGTGAGCGCAGGGCGGCGGGGCGGCGGGAGTTGGCGGCCGATTTTCTCCTCCTTCTCTCACGCCAGGTTATCCGGAAATGACGGTTCCGCCGTGGGGGCGCGCTTTAGGCCGCGGCGCTGCTGGGGTCTGGCGTGCTCGCGCGCGGCCGGGGGCGGCCGGGGGCGGCCGGGGGTGGCCGGGGGCGGCCGGGGGCGGCCGGGGGCGGCGATGGCAGCGGTGTAGTTGGCGACGGTGGTGGTGATGGTGGTGGTGCTCGGCACGCAGATCGCACGGCGCACCACCAGAGCACCAGCACGGCGAGGAGGGAGCGCCGCGGGTAAGAAGCACGCCGTCAAGGCCCGCGCAGTGGCACGGGCGGCAGCGCAGGGCCGTCGCACTGCGCGCCCACCACCGCCGCCGCACCGCTCGGCGGGCGGACGCTTTTGTCCCCCGCCTGAAAGGAAACAACGCGAGCAAACAAAAGTTTGGGCCGGCGCGCTGCCGCGGTGGTGCACTTACCGGTGACGGGGGAGATGCCGCTCAGGAGGGCGTCCTCGATGATGACGGGGTCGGAGGGGCCCTTGTTGTTGACGGCGTACACCCGGGCCTGGTACGACACCCCGGCCGCCGGCGCCCACGAGAGCTCGAACACGGGCGGGCCCCTGGGGAGGGTCACGTTGTGCCTGCGGGTTCGAATACCAGCGTCAGCCAGATCAGAAAAATCAAACTGAATTAAAAAAAAATGAAGAAATAAAATTGACTGAGCACTGACCGGACTTGCATCCCGGGCAGCTCGACCATCTGCAGCAGGAACCACTGCGGCATGCCGCCGTCGAAGCCCTCGGCGCACTCGATGCGCAGGAAGCCGGCGACCGTCACGTTGGCCAGCGTGCAGTTGGCGGGGCTGAAGGGCCGGACGGCGGCGGCGATCTGGAAGACGCAGGGCCGCGTCTGACGGCCGACGATGTTGGTGCCGTAGCAGGCGAGCGTGCCGTAGTCCTGGTCCACGGTGGGCGTGTAGTACAGCATGGCGCCCGACACGCCCGGCCCGCCCTGCGCGCCGTGGCTGTGGTGCACCTTGCCCGCCACGTCCTGCAGCGAGCCCGAGTGGTTGAACGTCCAGTGGAACGACACCTGGGCCGGGTTCGCGTCCAGGTCGCAGTGCAGCGTGATGCGCTCGCCCTTGACGGCGCCCAGAAGCTGGTCCCGCTCGTCCCGGCACCGGGGCGCGTCTGCAACGCAGAGGAAGCACAGCGTTGGTCAACTCCGGGAAAATGACAAGGTGACAGAAAGTAAAGAAGTATACTGATTTTTTTGCATTAATTGCAGAGGAAATTTAAAAAAAAAATTAATATTTTCATTTATTTCCCCTGGCTCTGCGGAGCACACACATATGAAGGTGTCAAGAGTGTCGGGTGTTGGTCCAAGAGCCCGGCGGATTCATTGTGCAGGTGGACAGGGGCGGCGCCGTGGAGGCTTGGAAGCCCGCGGGGACGAGGCGTGCAGGACGGGACTGGGGGCGTTACACGTCAGCGCGAGAGAATATAGAGAAAAAAATGAAGAAAGAAACAAAGGCTTTGCGGCAAGGAAGTCATTGCGGGAGGAGGGGGAGCGAGCACAGGGTTTGTTGGCATACATAAAGAAGTCTCTAGCCCGGGGGGTCCCGGCGGCCGGGCGGCCCGGCAGGGGGGCCTGGGGCGGTTAGCGGAAGCTGGGCGCACGGGACCGCGCCGTGGCCACGCCCTCCACGCGGGGAAGCGAGGTATACAGTTCATTCAAAAAACACCCACAAAAAAAATGTGGGGGGTGGTAAGGGATGAAATAAAAAAAAAGGAAGAGAAATGTACGTAAAGCCCTTGAAGGGAAATCAAAACCACGCGAGCTTATTCACCTGCAGCCGTCCTTCCAGCACATTAAGCAGCATCAAAAGGCAGAGGCCGCTGCCGCGGGCTGCTGCGGCCGTGCGGGCCGACTCCCACCCTGACTGTGTCGTCTGGCCTCGCATGCCGCCTCCCATAGGCCCCTCCTCCATTCTCCGTCTCTCTCTCTCTCTCTCTCTCTCTCTCTCTCTCGCTCCTCTCTTTCCAACAGGTATAGTGCGAAACCCGAGGCGGCCTCTGTTCAGGGGCGCCTCCCTTGTCTCACCACCGGCAGAGGAAATTATGGTTTCCGCAGGTAAACAACGGGCGAGCGCGGCGGCTCACCCGTTAGCAGGCACCCCTCATTACTTTTGTTTTAAGGGCGAAGAAAAAAATAAATTCTAATACATAACGGTAATGTGGTTTATTTTCTGTCATCCCTCCCGAGAAATCCAACTCAATTCGACTGAATAGAGCCCGCTGCGTTGCTCCACGTAGTGCACAACCAAAAGCGGGAGCGGGCCTGCTGCCGCCGCTGCCGCGCCTTCTATTCGCGTGCGCCGCCGTTTCCAGCGAAAGCGAATATATTTCGACGCGACACTCGAGCGCTCGAGAGGTTTCCGGGCGGCGGTGCGCCGTGCTGGTGCCCGCTGTGTACCCGCGCGCCCCTCCCGGCGGCGCCGCTGGGGGTACTACACCGTGCGCGGCGCGCCGTCGTACCACTAACTAGTGCGGGCCGCCACCACCTCCCCCGCCGCCGCCGCCGCCGCCGTGTTCGCAGTCCCGAGATGACGACGCCGTTGTCGCTACCTGACGGTCTTTGACCCGAGATGTGGCGGGGGACGTGTGATCGGTGAGGCGGTGAAAGCGGCGGCGGAGGCCCCGCGCGGAGGAGCTTGCTGCTGGGAAGCGGCCGTGTTCGCCGCCGCTGCCGCCGCCGCCGCCTCGCGCCCCGCCGGGCACCCAGTGTGGCAGGTAAGTTGTGCGGGAAGGCGTCGCCGTCGTGGAGGGCTGCGCCGCGCGTGTGGCGCCCGTCAGGAGTGGCGGCGCGGCCAGGTCAGCCGCCGCCGCTGCAGGCCGCAGGCAGCCGCGCGGCAGGACAGCGCAGCCACCGGCCGACGACACCCCCGGCCGCGGGCAACACGCGCTACCAACTTTTCCAGCTTCATAAAACGGTCGAGCTGCTGTGCTTCCTACTTCGCTGCTCCTGCTGCTGCTGCTGGAGCCGCGCTTCACTCCAGTTAGTAGTCGCGTGCATTTGCCTGGCAGTCCGGAGAGGAAGGGGGGGGGGGGGTTCTGCGTAGCAGTGGCAGAGCAAAGTGTCCAAGCCAGGGAATGGTGAGGAACGGCGGAGCAGAAGTGAAAATGGCACTAGAGCGGCGAGCCGCGCGCGCGGCGGAGTGGCTGCTGCTGCTGTTGTTGTTGTTGTTGTTGATGGGCGGGCACACAGCTAGGCCGGCTCGCGGGCCACGCGGCCCCGTACACCACCCAACCTACTTTGCACACACCAACCTAATCGCGAGAAAGTTTGCACCTATTAAAAAAGCAATTAGGGAATTACAGGAAAAGTTTTGTGTGTGGTGTGGGTACGCGCGCGCGCGGCCCTGGAGTCGGAAGCGGCAGCGGCGTGGGGGGGGGGGGGGGTGATGCAGCCCCCTCCGACACCGCACTACTGCTTATGCGCGTGCTTGCGTCTTGCAGGAACCGCGGGGAAAGCGGAGAAAGACAGAGCGAGCGCATGTACGCGAGGGAGAGAGAGAGAGAGGGGGGGGGCTTCATTTCATGTGTATAAGCTTTGTGCCCCAGTAAGTATCTCCCAGGCGCACTCGACATAGTCTTTCGGTTGCTGAGAGTGAGAGGGGGATAGACAGTGGGTCTTAAAAGGGGTTTGTGGTGGAAGGGCGGAGGGGTTGGAGGGGGAGAAGGGTTGAGTTGGTAAGGTAGGGGGTGGGGGGTGGGGGCAACTATCCAGACCAGCGAATCCCATTTGGGGTGACAGGGTGTCTGGCCGAGTCTTGCTGAAAGCAAAGGTAAAGTGGCAATTAACAGGGTGTTGTTGCCGAAGCGGGGTGACAGGGGGGTGGGGGGGGGGGGATGGAGAAGATGGAAGGTAGGCGGGGAGGGGGATGAGTTGCTGAGCCTCGAAAGTGCGGGGCGGGGCGGCGACGCGAGTAGTGTGGCTTTGAAAAGACTAAGAGGACGGCTCATCGGACTTAACGAAGCAAACGGGGACGGAACGGCATTCACAAGACACAAGTCTACTCCGCTTTAATTAAGGGACAATGCTGAGGCGCGTGGCGGTGGCTGGCGGCGGCGGTGCCAGACCCACGTACAGAGAGCGGGGAGGGCGCGCGGCAACATTCACTTGACGAGCGACGCAGCGACGGCGGCGGCCATCTCTCAGTCGCAGTCGGAAATAAGGGACCCGATGACAGCCGCTGCTGCCGCCGCCGCCGCCGCTGCCGCCGCCGCCGCCGCTGCCGCCGCCGCTGCTGCTGTGGCGCCTGACTCAACGCGCAATTACAGCCGGGACCTGAGCAGTACGGCGGGGCGCGGATGCTGTCGGGGTCACACTCACGAGATCTCACAGGACGGTTCCTCCAGATCGGAGACACGGCGAGTCACGATAAGAACACGGGGCAGTACGCCCTTGTCGTCTATATCATTAGACTAGTTCGGTCAGCTGTGACGTCACCGTCACATTCGATAGCACGGTCGTGTGAGATGCACTCTGTCGTGGCGGCGGCGCCTCAACAGGTGCGGCCCCTCCCTCCGCACGCAGCCAGCGCGTCCTTCGGGATGCGGGTAGTGGCTGCAAGTGTGATATAACTAGGCGGGGAGGGGGTTCTCCGAGGGGATCATGGTAGTCAGGAGGGCGCCGCGCGCGGGTGCTTTGTAGCGGCGGCAGCAGCAGCAGCAGCAGCAGCAGCCCCCTGCTCAGGGGTCTGCGAGAAAGTCTTGCGTTGCTATATTTCCACTTGTTTTTTTCTCCTCCCATGCTCTCCTGCTCCGCCTTGCCTCATTGTTTCCGTTTTTGCCTGCGAACGACGCGAATATAGCGAGAAGGCAGAGGATGATGGTGGGGGAGGGGCCGGCCGCGGGGCCGCGGGGGCCGCCGGGCTTAGCGCTCGGTGCGCACCGTTTAGCGCCACCCCCCGGGGCGTCCGGGGCCTGCATCCCGGCCCGCCGCAGGGCCTGCATGTCTTGAGTGCACCCCCGCCGCCCCCCGCCGCCCCCAGAGCCCCCAGCAGCCGCCCGCCGCCCCCAGCAGCCGCCCGCCCGAGGTTCGTTTTCTCTCCCGGCCCCTAATTGAGGGGGTCCTGGCTGGAAGACGTGCCTCCTGCGAGAGCAACAATGAAGCGAGAGGGGAAGGGACTGCCGGGGGACTGCCGGGGGACCCAAACGGGTCCAGGAAGGGACTCGTAAGAGAGCCGGGGCGGAAGGACGCGGCGGAATCATGGCGAGCGGCAGCGGCGCCAGCGGCGCGGAGCGGGGAAAAAAAGCGACTTCTAATCTTGGCACTCTCCTGGGTGCATTGGGGGACGCGGCGCGGGGCTCGGCGCGCATTAACGTGGGTTTTTATTTGCACTTTAATGCGCCACTGCTATTCATACGGGGAGGATAGGAGGAGGAGGAGGAGGAGGAGGAGGAGGAGGAGGAGGAGGAGGAGGAGGAGGAGGAGGAGGAGGAGGAGGAAGAGGTGTGGGCGGGAGGAGCGGGGGAGTCGCCAGCCTCGTTACTCGATACGTACAACATCCCGGGACGGCAAGGTAAAAAGCGTGCGGCCATAAAAAGCAAACGCCCTCCGGGGCCGGTATTAGAACCCGCGCCCCGGGAATGCGGCTACTATTTGCCATTCCGGGCGCGTGCTGTCGCCGCCGCGGACTCCTGCGGGGTCCGTGGGGAGCCGCGCGCGCTCCCGTTCCGCAGAGTTTTGCCTTTTTCCTGCGCGTCCTGCGCGTCCTCGGCGCGATGGCTACGCTGCTTTGGGGACGCCTTCGACGCGGCGGTGCGACTTCCTGATGGCCGCTGGCCACGGCCGCGGCCGCAGCCCCCGCTCCCGGACGGTCCGGCAGGGAGCGCCGCCTCGGCCAACTGGTCCCCGCGGGAGGAGAGGGCGCTTACACTGCACGCTGAGCTGCACCACGTTGGAGCCGCTCTTGCCCTGGCTGTTGGCGGCCAGGCACGTGTAGCTGCCCGCCGCGGCCCGGCTGATGCCTCGCAGCACCAGGCTGCGGTCGCTCAGGATCACGCCGCCCGTCTGGTTGTGCGCGATCTCCTGGCCCTGCGCCACAACACAACCACATTTCGATTAATCACTTTTTACGTCTCGAAAAAAGAAAATATTGAAAAAGTGAGCGCGGCGTTACTTACGTCGTGGTACCAGACGAGCTTGTACACCTTGGGGTTGGCCTTGACCGCGCACTCGAAGTAGACGTCGGTGCCCTCCTTGATCTCGTCCGGGTTGAGGGTGGAGCCCATCTTGATGGAGACGAGCGGCTGGTCTGTGACACGCAAAAGAAACACAGCGTCAGCCACGTCTCTGCAACTTGTGAACTTCGCGAATTTCCACCACCTGCGATTTTTAGCGATTTTTTTTGACCGGATCCGGACAGTCCGGAGACACGGGGAGTACTGCTAAGAGGCAAGTCAGCCGAGTCGAGGCGCTACCGGAGCGATTTGGGGGGGGGGGGCATGGGGGCTGAATCTGTTCCGAGAACGAGGGAGCGCTCCGTGGCAGAGAAGTGGCGGGCGGCGCGGGGTACGGCCGACCCGGCCCACCGCTGGAGCCCCTGCGCGCCCCTCTTCAGGCCGCGGGTCGGCGGGGGTTCGGCGGGGGGTCGGCGGGGGGCCTGCGTGGGGTCGGCGGGGGGTCGGCGGGGGGTCGGCGGGGGGCCGGCGGGGGGCCGGCGGGGGGTCGGCGGGGGGCCTGCGTGGGGTCGGCGGGGGGTCGGCGGGGGGTCGGCGGGGGGCCGGCGGGGGGCCGGCGGGGCGGACGGGCAGGCGGAGACTCTCACCGACTGCCAGCGGCGCGGCCGCGGGGCTCTCAACATTGTGTGCAATATTTATCTGCCGGTGCGCGCGGCGTGCGGGCTCTCTCGAGGGGAGGGGGAGGGGGGGGGGGGAGGCAGGCGTGCCACCGCCGCTTCCACCAACGCCTCGCGCTAAGACCCCACTCCCTCACTCTGCGGCGCTCCTAATCACAGCACGTAGCGTCGCAATCTCGGAACTCGACGCCGTGAGCTCCTGTACGGTACTCGAACCCGCGAGCACCCGCTCGGTACTCGAACCCGTGATTTCCAGCTCGGTACTCGAACCTGCGATTTCCCGCTCGGTACTTAAACCCACGAGCTGCCGCTTGGTACTCGAACCCGCGGGCTCCTTCTCTGTACTCGAACCCGCGAGCTCTTGCTCGGTGCTCGAACCCTTGCAAACTCCCGCTCGGGTCCGCAGCGGGGGGGGGGGGGGGGGGGGGGGGGGGGGGGGGAGACGGACGGAGCGCGCGCGGGCCCAGTTTTACCCCGGCCGCGTGTCCTTATCGAGGAGCTTCCAGGCCAGCGGCTCCTGGCCGAGGAGGGACACGGTGAGGGTCCGCGCGCTTGCCAGCGCCGCCGCCGGGGTCGGCGCGATAGCCGCGTCCCCGGGGCCCCCCAGTCAGCTGAGCGGCTCCGCTGCCCGCGCCCCACTTCGGAACGTTGTGTACGCAGGATGCGCAGGGTTCCCGTGCTCGAACCCGAATGTGACTTATTAAGAAAGAGACCGTGACGCGTGCAAAGTTTCTGAGGTGCGGGCTCGATGCCGACGCCGCCAGAGACACTCTAGACGCCGGGCCCCTCGTGTCCGCTTCCGGTTCACAACTTCCGGATGCCAGTCTCGCCGGAAGCGGCCGCGGCGCTCGTCCCGTTCGCCATAGCCACTCGCGCGCGCCAAAGGACGCCACACTGAATTTTCACTTCTTTCCAATTACCCGCCGCGCGTTCCCTCCCCCGACTTCCTCTCCCCTTTTCTCTCTCTCTCTCTCTCTCTCTCTCTCTCTCTCTCTCTCTCTCTCTCTCCACGGAGAAGAAGGGTACTCTCTCCATCCCCTACCCTCCTTCCCCTCGCTTTGCGCTGCATTCCTCTCTCGCACAACTCCCCATTCAAAGGGACGCTTGCTTACGCGGGGAGGTCCTGGGAGTGAGAGAGCGAGAGAAAGAGAGAGAGAGAGAGAGAGAGAGAGAGCGAGGAGTGGGGGGGGGGGGAGGGCAAGTGGGATGTGTGAGCAGCGCTAACAACGCTCGGGACCGGGCCGGGGCTGCCGAGGCGGAGGCGGGGCAGAGATGAGGCGGAACGGACTAGTCGATAATATTTGCATATTTACAGGCAATATGCAGAGCGAACCGGAGCGTGAACTCCTCTCCCTCCTCCTGCCTCTCGAGCGGCTCTCCTGAGTCACCCCCCCCCCTCCCCCATCTCCCTGAGACGCCCCTGCAGCCGCCTGCAGGCAGCCTCCGCGCGCGCATCCCTGGGCCGTGGTAATGACGGCCAGCAACAAGTAGGGCGGCCGACGAGCCGAGGCCGAGGGGCTGCAGGCGGCTGCGGGCGGCTGCTGCAGGGCCGCACCGGGGAGGACGTCGACGGCCGCCCCGCGCTGCTGGCAGGCCTCTGATTACCAGGGCCGGCCCGCGGAGGCCCCCGGGGGGCCGGCGCCGCGCCTCCAGATGTCATGCCAAGTTAAACACGGCCGCCGCTGGCGCCGCCCCTCCCGGCCCCGCCGCTCCATTCATCCGCAGTCGAGGGGAATGGATGATGGCGTAGTATTTCTCGAGACGAGGCGCGCGGCGGCCGGCGGCGGAGGCGATGCCATCTTTGTGTTCCGGCAGCACACTGCATTACCCAGGGAATCATTCCCAGCGGGGAGGGGGGAAGCGGGAACGGGGGGCCGCGTTCAACGGAAAGAACAAAACGGTCGAAAAGCAGAAAGCGGGGCGGTCAAGCTCACAAGTCGCGTGGTGATTAGAGTCGTCGAAAAGGAACTGCAACACCGACCGGGGGCAGCGATTGGCGCGGGGTTGGTGGGGGCGGGTGTGCTCCTCTCTCACTCACTCTGCCTCCCTCTTTCATTTCTCTCTCTCCCACCGGGGCCTCTGGTGGGCAAATATCAAAGTGAGACCGCGCGCTGCCGCTTGCGCTCCTCAAGGAACAACGGCGGGCGATCAAAGGCGCGAGAGCGAACCACTATCCCTGTCTCCCTTTCGCAGAAGGCCGTCCTTGTCTCTCCGGCCGGCACTGGTAGAGAAACGAGCAATTTGTAGGAGGGCACGAGGCGGAAAAGGGGCGCGCGCGGCGGCGGCACGGCCACCAGGACGGGGCCGGACGGGGCCGCGGTACGTGCGCACGGGGGTCAAGGGGCCGAGGGGTGCCGAGTACCAGCGACCCCAAAGCCCGCAAAGGGGTGGGCGAAGAGAGGAGAAGAGCAGGAAAAACAGCGGCGCCGGGGTGCGAGGAGGGCGGGCTGCGGGGGCGGGCCGAGGGGGCTCCACACTTTAGTGCCGCGCTTCGCGCCGTCTGTCGGGGCGGCCAGCCCGGCGGCGGCGGCCGAGTGGATTGACGGTCAGTGGGTCACGGAAAGCCGGCAGCCAGCGAAAGGGCACGCCGCCGCCGCCGCCGCCGCTGCGCCGCTGCCGCGCGTCAAGAAAAGGTGGAGCGCTGCGCTCCGCGGGGGGTCCGGGGAAAAGGGTGCGGGGCTGCGGTGCGCGAGATCGATGGCGGAGGTAATGCGGTAACTGGGTCCAACGGGGGCGCCGGGGCGTTGAGGGTCGGGGAGGGCGCGGCCGTCTGGGCTCCTACTTGTGGCCCGGCTCCGTGCCCGGCGGCGGCGCCCTCTAAACATGCGGGGGCACGGCCGCCTCGCGGCGCCGCCCGGCCCGGCACGGCCCGGCGGCGGTACTCACATTCGACGTTGAGCAGCCACTTGTCCTCGATGCTGGATCCGTTGATGACCGGGTTCTCGGCCCGGCACGTCAGGTACTTGCCGTCGTCCTCGATGGTCGGGACGAACTTGAGCACGTTCAGCGTGACGCCGTCCGAGTCGGTTTGCTGCGGACAACACGGCGCCGTCAGTCTAAGGGGCGGCCGGGCTGCCGCAGCGGGGCCGGGCACCTCCCCGACGTGACCCACCTTGTCCAGGTTGTGGATGCGGTGCGCGCCCTTGTACCAGCTGATGACGGCCAGCGGCCGCGAGCCCTGCGCCTTGCACTCGATCTCGTACAGCTTGTTGGCCTCCAGGTGGCGCTCGCGCGTCGTGATGGTCACCGCCGTCGGCCTCACTGCGGACAAGGCAGCTCGTTAGGGGCGATAACAACAAGCCCGGCGGCGGCGGCGAGCACCTGTAGTGCACCCGGGCGCAGCACACTCGAAACCGGACACGGCAGCACTGCGGAGAAAACGTCAGGGAAGAACGATGTTTTTGTTGCGACGGGAAGGAAAAAGAATGCTCGAAAAACCGTACGAGTTTGCAAAATTTTCAAATGACATTTTACCCCCCCCCCCTTATAAAAATGGTTCATTGTCATACTGCATTAATTTTTAGAAAACGCGTTTCATTTCGTTTCCTAAATATTCCTGAGCTGAGATCCGAGGAGCGCCGGCAGTTTGTGCGTGATCAACAGCTTGGGGGAGGCCGCGCGGCCGGCGGCCGGCGGCGCCTTTTGCGATGAAAACTGGCGCCGCGACTGAGTATCGTGCGGCGGCCGAGTCAAGTCGGAGCGCGCCACCTCCGTCCGTAATCACGCCAGCGACGGCGACGGCCAAGATGATGGCGTTGGTGATGATGATGGTAATGAACGATGCACGCCAACTCACGATTTACGTCGAGCACGACGGCCTTGGCCTGCGGCATGGCGAGGGGCGTGTTGGACGCCTGGCAGATGAGTCTCGCGTGCAGGTGCTGGCGGCCCACGTTGGGCAGCGTCAGTCTGTTGATGGTCACGCCGTTGGCGCGCGTCTCCACCGAGTCGTCCAGCATCGTGTTCTCCAGGAACCAGACCACGCGCGGCCTCGGCCGACCTGTGTGCGGGTCAGGGTCAGCGCTGGCCGTGCGGCGGTGCGGCACGCGTGGGTACTGCATGTACGTACCTCCCTCCACTTCACACAGTAGGACTACGTTGGCACCTTCGTTGTACGGTTGCAGCAGCTTGGTGTGGTCTTTTCTCTCCGAGTCGAATATCACAGGCCTAGAGGGTGGAACTGAAACAGGGCGACGAGAGGCGGGAGGGAGTGTTAATGCGCGTTCCGTCAGAGACAGCAGCAGACGACGTCGGCGAGCTCACCTATGACGGTCAGGTTGACCTTGACGTTCCTGGTGGGCGAGTTCCGAAAGTCCACCCGACACCGGTACATGCCCTCGTCCTCCACGACCAGGTTGTCGACGACAAGCTCGGCGGGCGTGGTGGCCGTCCTGAAGAAGGCCCTCGGGCCGAAGGCGTCCGGCGAGGACCAGGTCTGCTCGTGGCCCAGCACCCGGCCGCGGACGTCGAAACTGCGAACAACAGATATCACGTCAGCAACTTTGTGGGATTTTTTAAAAGTCCTGTGGCTTCCCGTTGACCCCCCAAAAATATGCTAATGTGTTGTTTCCTGGCCAAGACGAAAACAAGTCGACACGGGGAGATACATCGTAAACGATGACCGCGCGGCCGTGTCGGACCGACCGCCGCTGCCGCCGCACTCCGCTGGGAATGACTTAATCCCGCGGTCAGCACTCGTAACGTTTTATTCACGCCGGAGGAAAGTGGTGAGGGGGGAGGCGAGCACGCGGGGGCGGCGCGGCAAGCGGGCTGCAGGCGCGGAAGTGCGCGCGGCGGTGTAGTCAAGGTGGCGGCCGCGCCGTAACCAGGACCGCATCGGAGCGGGTCAATAATACATTCGGGGCGCGCGCACACGTGGCGCACACGTGGCGGGATGGGCGGCCGGGGCCGTGATTCTGACCCAAACTGCGTTCTTTCATGCGTCTGATAATGGCGTCATAACAATGCGAGCCTCCCGCCTTGCCGCCCTCGCCGCCGCCGCCGTGCCAAGACCTTCGGAAAGGAGGAGGGCCCCACGGCGGCGCACCAGCCCCGCCCCGCGGCCCCCGCGGACCGGGCTAGTTCGGATGAATAATATTTTACTTCGGCTTGTAATCATGCGAGGGGGCGGGCCGCACGAACGGGGGCGGCTTTATTGCTGCTCCACAACCCCACACACACCCGCACACACGCAACACACACGCAACACACACGCACACACGCACGAGTGCGAAATGGGCGAGTGGTGGCGTTGTGCGTGCGCTGTGTCGGCTGCGGAATCTGCGGGACGCGCGGAATAAATCACCCTCGGTTACAAAGTATCCTCCTATCGTCCTAAATACCCGAGCCGGCCGGTCTGGTCTGGTCGGGGCTAGCGTTGGCTTCTCCTCCAAAATTTAATTTTTTGTTGTGCGGGCTGCTCTCGCGCGCAGCGGTGGCGGGCGCCCGGGAGGTAGGCAGGCCCGCCGGGCACCCGTGCACTGCACGGGCTCTTGCCTACCTCCCAGGCGCCGTCGTCGCCGCGAGGGAACCTAATTCTCGCTAGAGACGGCAACGGCGGCGCGCGAGCTGCGCTCGGCGCTTTCGGTCCGCAGGACACTCGGTGCGACGCCAGTCCGTGGGCCGGCGGCGGGGCGTGCGGGCCGCGGCGGCCGGGCTGCGTGGGCCCATTCTTCATTTTCATTGACTGGATATAACGGATGTTCGAATGGTCGTGATCACAATGCGGCGTGCCGGGTGCCCCCCTCTACCCCGCCCCCTTCCTCTCCGCCGCCCCTTTTTCCTTTGTCCATATAGCCCCCCCCCCCCCTCCCCCACTGCAATGCGCGCGGTCCTTTCGCCAGGAGATAGATCAAGAGAGAGAATTTTTTAAAAAATCCATGTATCTTGTGACGCATATATTTGTCGTGCCGCGGCTGTGAGGCGCTCCCGGGTGGCGCCGCGTGTGCGACGCTCCACACGGCAGCTGGGTCCGTACTGCCCGGCGCTCAGCCGGCCGCCTGCTCGTTTGCCCGCTCTCGGCGAACACTCAGGCCGTCAAAGACGGCCAGGAAACAATACGGCTTTGACGCCGGGGCGGGCCGGGGGATTCAGTCGCCAGTCGTCGAGTGGGCGGTGCCCCAGCGGCAGCAGCAGCAGCAAGGGCGGTTGATATCACGGAGCCAGCGGATGGGCGGCTGGGCGCGGCGATCCCAGCGGCCGCGCGGGGTGGGAAGTCACCGCGGCGTCGCCCGCACCAAAGTAAGTCGGGCCCGCAGCGAATTATTCATAAAATCTCCATTTACGTGTCCGTTACTCAGGTGGCATGCAGGCGGCGGTGCCGGCGGGGCCCCGCGGCCGCCGCCGCTGCCTATTCACGGCCGCCGCGTGATTTAGTTGGTGGCATTCATTACGGGACCAGCAGTGGGGCGCGCGGCCGCGGGGGTGGCCGCCTAGAGGCAGCCCGCGGCCAGCCCAGACCAGGGGGGAGTGCCCGCGCGGCCCGCCCGCGCGCAAACGAATGCATTTCGAGAACGCGCAATAAATTTTTTCATGGCGCCCGCCTCCGTCCGCGGACGGGTATCACAGCGCTGCTGGCCGCACGGAGCCGCTGCCCCGGAACTCCGCACCGGGAGTGCCGGCACGACGAACACAGTCACTTCGTCCTTAGTTTTCGAAGTGCCTCATCTGCTATCTGTGTTTGATCTGCTGCAAACTCAAAATGCCAATGACAAACTTCATGACACATACACACACGTGGCCGTGTGCTCGCGTCAGGTTCTCCTCTTTTTACTGTCGGCATTATATTTTATTCCTCTCTCTCCCTCCCTCTCTCTCCCGCTCGGTGGATTGACCCCGGACGCCCTAGCCATTATTCTACGCGCTCACAGCAGCAGGCAGGAGGGGATGCCTTCACCGTCCGACATGCGATAGCGATACACACACACACACACACGCGCGCGCGCGTGCACACACATACTGGGGCGGGCTGCGCCCTCGCAGGCTTCCGTTACGGCGTTGTAGCTTCATAATTAATGGAGAAATAGTGAGTTGTGGGACCGTTATTAATTACGGGGATGGCCTTTCCGCGCGAGCATCCGGCTCTATACTTATTTTCAATAAAGGTCATGCACACACGCGCGCGCACACACACTCACACACATGGTGTGCCACACGTGTGCATGTCGTGCGCTGCCCGGTGTGGTGTACAGCCAGAGTATCAGCAATAACAGGGGAAATATGACAACAGCCACCTGTTGTTGTCGAAGGCTTGTGTAATGAAACAAGTTGGCAGCAGCAGCGCCGAGTTCCCTAACGCATTTAGGAGTCAGCCGGTGCTGTCACCCGGCTCTCAACTGTCCGCGGAGCGGGTCGATGGTTGCGCGCGCGCGCCTGCATCTTTGAGAGAACTCCTGAATGGGAAAGGCAAAGGCCATGAGGCCATGGGGCCATTCACTCGTCAGTAGTTGCTCTGCCGCAAGTGAAATATTAATCTGACCGCCTGCGCGGCGTATTATTGAGGAGAACGAAGCGGCGATTGTCCGGGAGAGGGAAGTACAAGAGACAGACAAAGAGAGACGAGCAGAGAAAGAGAGAGAGCAGAGAGAGTATACCGGCGTTCATTACTGCCGCCATGCACCTGTCGAGGCACCTCAATAAATGGCGAAACCTCGTCACCGCACAAGACACTGTCCGCCGGCCCAGGCAACGCCTGCTCGGCACGCGTCGGCCACGCTCCGGCCCACGCGGCAGGCACGCTCTCCACTCCTCTTTGTCATTCTCGTTCTCCGCGCACAGTATCTTTCTTTGCCTCCTCCCCCCCCCCTCCCCTCCCCTTATCCTCCTTCTAGCCTCTCGCTTCTTGTACTTGCCTTTCCCCTTGACCCATCTGGCAAGCTCCTGGGAGGTAGGCAACATGCTTTATTCATGCCGGGGATTTGCCATTCCTCGCGTGGACCTCTCTCTCTCTCTCTCTCTCTCTCTCTCTCTCTCTCTCGGGCACCGGCCCTGCTTCCCCACTCCCTACTACTCTTCTCACTCACTCTCGCCTCTCACTTGCAGGCACCTACTGCGCCTTGCCGGGCGGCAGCTCCCCTCCCCCGAAAGTTCCGTTTTCCATCGCCCTCCCGTCAGTAGAGGGAGAGAGAGGGAGGAAAGGGAGGGGGGAGGGGCAAAAAAGATAACAAGCGAATAACGCAATCCTCGTGCAACCGTAATAACACGCCGCTATCCGGTTCGTCAGCGGGCGAAATGAAACAGCGGCTGCGCATACTGAAGAAAGAGGCCATCATTGCGCGCTTCCACCGGCGCAGAGCAAATGGTCCAAAATGTTTAAAAAAAATATTTGGTTGAACGACTGGTCTAAGATCGGGCCAATTTTCTTTCTTTTCTTTTTTCTTAACGACACATGCTGGGTGGGTGCTTACCTGTAGAGCGGCTCTCCCTGGGGGCTGCCGTTGATCTCGCGGAACCAGAGCACCATGTGGACGGCGTCGTCCCTCTCCGTGGGCAGCACGTCGCAGGGCAGCGACGCCTTCTTGCCGAGCAGCGCCAGGACGTGCTGCACCGGAACTGCAAGCAGACAACACACAGGCGCCGGTCAGTCTCCCGTCAACACCCCAGGCCGACGACCCCCCCCCCCCCCCCCCCGGAAACAAACCCTCGGCATGACCCCGTTACGTGTCGTGTTCCCCGCCGCCTCTGCCATCGCCACGGCCCCCCGCGCGGCAGGTGCGATAGGGGCTGTGTGTGACTGAGCGCCAGCATCGGAATCACCACAAGAGAAAGAGAGAGGGGAGAGGTGCGCCACACATCCCGTGCTCCCCTTACATTTCCATTTAGATGGCTTTATCAGGGAATCA
This sequence comes from Megalurothrips usitatus, assembly GCA_026979955.1. NCBI lineage: Eukaryota > Metazoa > Arthropoda > Insecta > Thysanoptera > Thripidae > Megalurothrips > Megalurothrips usitatus. The sequence goes on from CM049595.1 coordinate 670,453, forward strand.
CCGCCGCCGCCGCCGCCGCGCGTGTTGGTTAGCGGCGCTACGGACCGGGCGGCAGTCCGTCATTTGCTTGAAAAAGGACCCGGGGATCACGGCGTGGAAGCGGGACGGAGCGATCTGCGCTGGGCGGCGGTGCGAGTGGGATGGGCGAGTTGTCGCGGAGCCGGGAGCCCCTGTCATCGCGAGGATAGGCCGCACGCCGGGCCGCGCTGAGGGCGGGTTGCCTGCCCGCCCGGCGCGCTGGGCGCCCGGCCGCCGCTCGGCTCCCCCTCTTTCTGCTGGCTCCCCTGGCGCTCCCCGCTGCTGCTGCGGAGGCGGCGCGGGGGCGGCGCGGGGGCGGCGCGGGGGCGGCGCGGGGGCGGCGCGGGGGCGGCGCGGGGGCGGCGCGGGGGCGGCGCGGGGGCGGCGCGGGGGCGGCGCGGGGGCGACGCGTCGCAGCCGAGACTCGAGCACTCATCTTCACAGTCAGTCCGACGCGCGGCCTGCTGCGGAGATGAGGCTTCTTATACAGAGTCGGTGTGTGGGTGTGTGTGAGTGTGAGTGGGTGCGTGCAAGTGGCGGAGCGGCGGCGGCAGCGGCGCTCGCACACGTTTTCATCCGAAATAAACCATAATCAGCAGCTGAAAAGGCCGGGCGAGGCGGGGTGAGCGAGTGGCTGCAGGGCCTACAGCGGCAGCGGCGGCCTCCCCAAGGCCGTGAAGAGGGGAGAGCTACGCCGCCGTGTAGAGCGGGTCGTGTGTGCGAGAGGGGGGCGCAGAGGGGGCGAAAAAAGGGGAGGCAACTCGGGGAGAGCGAGAGAGACAGAGAGAGGCAGCAGTGTGGAATACCGTGATAATTGCTCACACTTTACAAGCGCGCTGTTTAATCTCCGGACACAAACGCGAGCGTGTCCTGATTTATGGCGAGGCGCCACTTATTTCGGTGTGAACAAACTGACTGTCGTGCTCTGTGTGGCTGTGCGCCGCCGCCGCCGGTCCTCGCAGAAGGCGCGCCGCCGCCGCCGCCGCCGCCGCATCCAGCCCGTATCGTGTGCGGCGGCCATGTGCTCCGCGGCCCGCCACCACCGCCGCCGCCGCCGCCGCCGGGGGAGCGCGAATAAAACAAGAAAAAGTAAGGGGAGAGCGGCGGCGGCGCCACGGGAAAAAGGAGGGGGAAATGAGGCGCGGAGTGAGGCGAAAATAAGGGGGAATTAGCTGCGTGTGTGTGTGCGTGTGTGTGTGTGCGGCGCGAAGTCGCGATGGGGCAGTGGCTGCTGGGAGGGGGTTGTGGCGAGGGGCAGCGCGCGAGTTAAGATACAGATATGCGTGCTGAGTAATGCGATTGCCGAAGCAAGGTCGGTGTAGGTGAGAGCGGCATCACAACGAGTGCGAGAGAGACACCACACAGTGTGTGTGTGAGAGAGAGAGAGAGAGAGAGAGAGAGAGAGAGAGAGAGCGAGCGAGAGGACGAAGAGAAAGAACAGTGCTAGCTGTAGCCTTGCTCATACGGTATGCTTTCCGCCACCGCTACTTACTTACGTGCAAACCCACTTTACGAACTCTTTGCACGACCTCTCTCGCCCCAACGCTCTTGCGCACATGCACATACACACACACATGCACACACAGACACACACATACACGCTCATATACGTTTCTCGGCCGGCAACGGTCCGGAAATAAGTAGTGCCGTCTGCCGAGTCGCACCGCAGCAGTCCGAGCGCCTTGCTGCCTGCACCGCCGCCCTCTGCGGCCATACTAAATCACGGCCTGTCCGTGTGGCGCACGTCGGCCCACCTGCGGGGCCCACCTGCGGGGCCCACCTGCGGGGCCCACCTGCGGGGCCCACCTGCGGGGCCCACCTGCGGGACCCACCTGCGGGACCCACCTGCGGGGCCCACCTGCGGGGCCCACCTGCGGGGCCCACCTGCGGGGCCCACCTGCGGGGCCCACCTGCGGGGCCCACCTGCGGGGCCCACCTGCGGGGCCCACCTGCGGGGAGCTGTGACAGTCTGCTGCGGCTCTCCAATCTCTCCCCCGGGGCTGAGTAACGTGTGTCATGTCGTACAACTGACGCGTCGCATGTCCCGCACGCCAGCTGCCGCCGCGTGTGTTTCTGATGCACGTCACTTTCTGCCACCGCTTCTTCCCGATGGCGGCGGCGGCGGCGTGCGCGTGCTGCGCTGTTTGGGGATGCTGAGGCCGGAGCGCCGCCGCCGCCGCCGCCGCCGCCGCCGCCACCGCCGCTGCCGCCGCCGCCGCCGCCACCGCCGCTGCCGCCGCCGCTGCTGCCCCAGCGGGTAATGGCACACTTCGGGAGAAGTTTTGCAGCTTCCTGTTGCCTCCGCAGTACGGCCCCTCACTCCCCTCCCCGCATCCACCCCGCGTCTTCGCTTTCGCGCAAACCCTCTCCCTCCCTCCCACCCCCTTCCGCCGTCGGTCCTTCCTCAACGCTCTCTCTCTCTCTCTCTCTCTCTCTCTCTCTCTCTTCGCCGTCTCACTCGCACCCCCGCCCCGCCCGTCACGCCGCTCTCGCTCCCACTCCAACGTCCGGACGGAACCCCTCCGCGCTGCGCCTGCCTTGGAGAGCCCAGCCCCGGCTCGGCCTGTCCCACGCCGTCACCCTCAGACAACAGCTGCTTGTCACCTCGCAGCACGCACCATGTGTTCCTTAACGCGCGGACGGGCAGCGATTGTCTCAGTGTGTGTGTGAGTGGTACAGCAGCGTGCGGTTGGCGCGCATGCGTGTGGGGCTGAAAGAGGAGGGTTGCCAGGAGGTGCCGCGCGGCGAGCGGCATTGTGGGAGTACGGCCGTGTTTCATGCTCCCGCCTCAATTAGAATATTGCGGAGCCGCGCGCCGCCACGCTGACCCCAACGGCTGTCCTTGCGTGAAGGGCGTCAGGGCACTTTCGGACCCGCATTACACCAATCATATACGAATTGACCTGCGATTTGGTGAGCGAAAAGGTGAACACAATGAAAAGACCCGCCGTCGTAAACAGAGGGGGGGGGGGGGGGGGTCGCCGTGGATTGGGAGCTATGTACAGCAGTACGGCTCGCGGACGTGCACTCGGCCGTAAGCCGCCGGCCAGACGGAGAAGAAGATCAAAGACCGCGGCGGCGTGTATGCATCGCAGAATAAGCCCTCCGAATGAGAGCCCCGCGCCGCGAAGGTCATACGGCGCACAGCAAGACCGCCGCTGCTCTTCATGAATATTCCGCGCCCCTGGAAATAAATCCGCCCGTCCGCCGAAGGCGAAGGCGCGGCTTATCGTGAGCGGACGCACCGCGCAGCCACAAGATTACAACGCGGACGCAGCAGACACAGTTTTCAACACCCGCTTTGTGTCTCCCCGAGGCACGGAGTTCCCTTATCGTTTCACTCAAAACTTTTTTTAAACTTTTTTTGAAGAAAAATTTAAAAAATTAAATTCTTTTTTGTGGAAAACACAATATTTCAATCACGCGGCAGAGAGCACGGCCCTGAAGTCTGACATTTTCTCCTCCATTGCACACACACACACATAAACACAAATTTCCCTCCCCCTTCACCGGCGAGAGAAAAAAAACTCTTTTCTCCGGTGAGGGTGCTTGTACACGACGGCGTAGGGTGTCTCGGCGCCCTCCGGACCATCCAACAGGCCTCCCTCTGCGCCACGCGACGAGCCGCCGCGGGGACGGCGGCGCCCGCGGCACGCGTGCTTGACGCGTGCCAGACGCGTGCTCGACACGCACCTAATTACAGCGTATAATTAATAATGAATAATGCATGCCGGCACAACCCTACAATCACGGGCGGAGGGGGCCGAGGGGGCGGACAGGTGAGGGTCGATAGGAGCCCACAAGGGATGCATAGTATTTCTCACCCGTCCCGGCGGCGCGGGGCCGCGGGCCGCCCGAGTAAGAAGAAAGGAGCCACGAGGCCTCTGCGGGCTCTTCCACCGTGCTGCACCTCGCCGTTCTTTTGCCGCGCGCCACTTGAAAAGAAACTTGCACTTCCGAACGGCTGCTAGGGACCTTTAAACCCTTTGACGCTCACTGTCCCGTTGCTGGGCGCCGCTCGGCGCCGCTCCGCCGCTGCCCTCTCCAGCACGCGAGGGTTCGACCCAACCATCGCGCGGCCCCAGCGCGGCCCTCGCTCGCTTATCACCCTGTAATTTTAATTTTAGTTTTCGAGGCGGAAAGGAGAGAGAGGGGGTGGAGGGGGCACCACGAGGCACGGCGAAGGGCGAGCGAAGGGCTGCACAGGCAAGTTTACGGTCACTCAGTCGTCAGCTGACTGAGTGCCGGGCGGGGCCCCCGACCCTCGAGTAGGACCCGCTGGTAGGACCGGGCGAGCGGTGCGGCGGTGCCGCGGAAAAAAGGAGGGGAAAGAATCGTGCCGGGGAACTTGGACGTGAGAGGGTTCCTCGAAGGCCCATAGAAAGGTAAGGAAAAGCGGAAAATGCAGGAAGGTGATAATACGGTTTGACCACAGTTGTGTGTCAGCGGGGTGACGAGCGGCCTTCCATATTCTTGCGAATCGTAATCCGAGAGAGAGAGAGAGAGAGAGAGAGAGAGAGAGTGTGTGTGTGTGTGTGTGTGAGTGCCCCGCTGCTTCGTGAGGTCGGGCGTGAAATGGAGGACGGCGGTTGTACGCGGCTCGCCAAGGTCACATTTGAGAGGCGGGCCTAATTTACATAAACCAAAAGCGACACATGGATCCTATGGCTGGCGCACTAGAACGCCTCTCCTCACTCTGAGGGGAATAAGTCTCTCTCTCTCTCTCTCTCTCTCTCTGTTTCTGTGTTTCCAGCGACGGTCAGCGTACGGCCGACAGAAGGACACGGCGACATTATCTGGGCATCAAGGGCCTCGGGGAACGGCCTCCCGGTGGCCCTTCGGCCCTTCGGCCTCTGCGCCGCAGGTCTACGGGGGACGTAGCGGGCTGGACGGCAGAGGAGTGTCTGACCTTGCGAAACTCCTGCCGGACCGACCAAGGACAGTGATTGAGGCTCACTTTAGTCCTGCGGAGGGAGGGAGATAGAGAGAGTCGTCCACCCTCCCCCCCCCCGCTAAGTGGGACCCCCGCGAGGAGGCGGGTGGCAGCGGCGGTGCGGTAACCGCCCCTGCTCTGCCGCGCCGCCAGTTGCGTTGACAGACCTTGAGCTTTCCATCCCGTCGTGCTCCGCGAGAAGGGATCGCCCATGACGCCGGCCCCCCCCCCCCCCCCCCCCCCCCCGCGCGCTGAGATACGCGCTGTCCGCCGGCCGCGCCTGGGGTCGATGTCGGCCGATATCCTCCCCGCAAGTGGTCGCCCTTGAGCCCGGCAGGCCCCGGCAGCCCGGGCAGCCCCGGCAGGCATACTCGTCGGGCCGCAGCGGTGCCGTCGTAGGTGGACTCTCGGCGATGTGGACCCAGCAGCGGCGGCCTCGGGCGGCCTCGGGCGTCAGAGGGGGCGGCCGGCCCCGGCAGGCCCCGGTAGGCCGGCAGGCGCCCCCGGGGCACGGCTTGAGGAGCGGCCCCCTTTCGGCCGTGTTTCCGCTCGTTTGGAGCAACCTCATCGGCCGGGTCAAGCCTTGCGTGCGGGTAAGCCGACGCCCCGGGGCCCCGGGGCGTGACGGCGGCCACAGCCCCGCAGCCCGGCGGCCTCCCCGGCCGATCCGCGTGCGCCGCTGCGCCCACGCCGTGTTCATCACGGCGCTGCCGGTCCGCAAGTGCGAAAGTTTGACCGCCACTCCGGGCGGGAGCACTTCCAGGGCGGCGGCAGGCGGCGGGGAGTAGCCGGCGGACACGCATATAAGCGCGCTGATGAGCGGACACTTTTCACGGGCCGCCCGCTGCAGCCCGCAGGCCCGCAGGCCGCAGGCCCTTGTGTGGAGCGGCGCCCCTCCTCTGGTTTTACGTCCGCAGCACGACCATGTTTATGTGGGAAAAGGCGCCTCGCAGTCCGGGGGGACATCCCAGGGGCCCGGAGGGGAGAGAGCGGCCGGGCGCGGCCGAGGGGGCGGCCCGAACGCGCACCCCACCTCATTGCTGCTACCGCTGCCGCCGCCCGTGTGTTTGCGTACGTCTGTGTGTGCGCGCGTCGCACTGCGGACGGTGGACACATGTGTCTTGGGGCCCCCGCCGCGCCGCCGCCCCTCCGCGGCCCCCGGCCGGCTCAGCCTAATCGCTGGCTGCTTTCCCCCTTCGCCGCTGAGAGGGCAGCGCGAGCGGGTCGTCAACCCTGAGCATCGAGGCCCCCGTCTCCCCCTTCCAGGCAGCAGCGCACGGCCGGGCGGCACCGGCGAAACACCCTAATTATTATTAGAAGTCGGCTGCAATTTATAGAGACGAAGGCAAGCACAGCAAGACTCACGTGCCGCACGAAACCCGGACGGCGCCTGGAGGCCGGCCGACCCCGGCCGCGCCCGGCCCGGGGCCGCGCCACTCTGGGCGTCGAATATTTACCCTCCATCTTGATTTTGCCGCTATTTTTGACTTGAGCGCATATATAGGTTGATGAGGGGAAGGTGTGGCACCCAAACAGGGAACGGGGGCTGGGCTGCGCGGCACGGCAGCCCCCGCGGCAGCCACGTGTTCGAGAGGAAATACTTTACATAGCGCCCGGCACACCTACCGCGAGGCATGTTTACACCCTGCGGCCCACATAGCAATAGTGAGGGTAGTGAGGGTACATCAATATGGATGGGATGTGGGGCGCACTGACCAGCGGCAGCCGGTGGGCGGCCGGTGCGTCGTCGGGGGCCCCGCGCTGTTTGAGCAGGCCTCACTATGGGGCCGCCCGGACGGAAGGGGGTCGGGGACAGTCTGGGCGCGCGTTAGAGGGGCCTTTTTCTAAGCGTGCACGGGTCGTTGGCTGGAGGGTCAGCGAGACGCCACTGCTGGCTGCGTGTGGCGGGCGGCCCGAGCAGGGCCCCCGCAGGGGCGCCGCCCCCCGGCGATCCGAGCCCGTACGTGATGGCACTCCCTGCCCTCCGCCCTGCAGGCTCCCTTGTAAACGCAAACACTCATTAGCCTGGCTTGCACTGCACCTACTTGGAGCCTCAATATTGGCCGCCCTTCAACAAGCCCGCAACTCAGCACGGCCTTCCGCCGACTCAGCAGCGGCACCGGGGGCGGCCGAAGGCGCCCCTCGACGCTCCCCTCGCCGCGTGCCGTGCGTCCAGGCTGCTGCTGCTGCCTCTTCACCCCCGTGTAGTGTTTGCCTTTGGAGCGGCTATCGAGGGCGGCGGATTAAATTGAACCTCACGATAGTCCTTATCGCCGCCATTCATGAGCGACAACTACTTCAGCGACTCGCCGGGGGAAATGTTTGCGGCCTCGTCCTCGCCGTATGACATAATAAGCAGCGGGGAACACGGTTTCTTGCCGTCGGAGGGACGCCACCGGGAAGTCACGGTTCGCACTGACAGCTCGCGGACCGGCGGAAGTTTCGCGGCGGCAGTCGGCGCAGAGCAGGCGCCCTCTGCCGGCTGTCACGGACCGACGATAAGCCCGCTGATAAGCCCTGATGCCTGAATAGCATCTGGGCGGCCTAGGTGAGGTCCACGGGGCGCCTCCAGGGAGATTACGGCCGGGGGGTGTCGGGCCGGCAGCTTCGTCGTCGGAGTCCACAGCAGCACTGAGAATGAGTCATAACCAACGCCCGACTTCATGCATTAAGGAGCTTGGAGAGGCTGTTTCAGGAGCCCGACTTCATGCATTAAGGAGCTTGGAGAGGCTGCTTCAGGAGCCCGACTTCAGACTCCAGATTAGAGAGTTAATCTCGTCCTGATCGGTGAATCTGATAACGGGGTCTCGTTCTAGCGGCAAGCCTCATCGCGGTCACCTCACTTTTTCCGCGGTTTTCATCAGAGGACGAGGTAATGTGACCCCACTTTTGGAATCCTGGGATCGAGACGGTTGAGTTGTTTAAATAGCAAGCCTCATATTGCCCAAAGTTATGACCGTTTCATTCTCAGCGGACGGTGTACTGTACCCGCCGCGCCGTCCCGAGCGTTTGATTTTAGGAGGGTCCAACGGTGCTGGCTGACAACGGGGGCAAATACAAGCGACGACTCCCGCAGCGCGCGGCCACGGCGGCGGCGCTGCGGCGCTCACCTAACGGCGGTGGAGTATCCCTCCCTATACCAACGCACATGATATCCAATCGAGTTCCACGCGCCACCGCAGCCGGGGCCCACTGGGGAAGTTGCAGCAGCAGCAGCAGCAGCCGCGGCGGGGGTGGCCAGCTCCGGACAGCCCCGGCAAGCCCAGGGGTACCGACCACAAACGGCCGGCACCGCAGCAGCAGCAGCAGCAGCGGGGTTGGCAAATACACAAACACTCAAACGGGCGCGGGAACAGGGGCGGCGCGCGGCCACGCCACTGCACTGGGACAACACTATTACACTATTCATATATGGCGCGACAACGAGCGGGATCAGGGCCGGCCTAGCGCCGCTTGAGTGGCACATTTCCAGAGAGAGAGCGAGAGGACATAAAGAGAGACAGACGGACAGACAGACAGACAGACGGAGGTGGGCCGAGGTGGAATCCTCTCGCGGCCCCAATTACATCTCGACATGGCGGAGCGGGAGCGTGGAGCTGTTCCCTGCTGCTCTCATTTCTACGCACTTGTCGCGCTGATTCGCACACTGCAGCGAGGGCGGGGGAGGAGCGGCGCGTGGGAGTCACCCTCTTGGGGTATTCCGGTCCCCAAACGCGCGCCGAGCCCGCGAGGAGCAGGGAGCTGCGAATAGGACGGGGAGGTGGTGGTGTCTCACACGGGTCCCTCCGTCAGTCACGGGGGCAGGCCCTGTAAGACTATGCCGAGGAGGGGAGAGTGCAGGTGACTCGGGGCGGATGAGAAGGGCCGCAGCTGCCGCAGCTGGGCAGTGTGTGGGCCGCTGGGCGAGCCTGTCCCACGTCAGGGACAAGCCGGGAGGGGCCGACCGGCCTGGACTTCGGGATGACAATGCAGACGTCCCCGGAACTGTCCAACTGCGGCTCTGGGAAGATCTATTGTGGGCCCAAAGGGCAACGCTGCTTTTTTTCCATCTGCCGCAGCCTTCCGTTTTGTTTTGAGGAGTGGTACGCCGAGCTGAGTACGTGTTGCCGTGAGCAGCAAGGCGGCACCCCACACGTGTGCATGCGTGCCGAGCGGCGGGGAGGGGAGGCTAGGGAAAAGAAGGCGAGCAGCGCATGCACTGCGCTCGTGAAACAAACGGCGATATGCATGAAGTGCAGCGTAAAAGTAACAACTCCGCTTCGACAACTCTCATTTTCCTGCCGCCGCCGCGGCCCGCGCCGGGACCGCGCGCACCGCCAACAAAAGACGGCGCCCCCGGCCGGCACGCACGCGCCGCGGCAAAGAGCACGCCGCGCAAAAGTAAAAGGAAAACAGCTGCAAACAGTGGCGGCGGCCGGGGGTGGGGTGGGGGAGAGGGGGAGCTCGGCCGGAGCGCGAACCTGTGCGAAAATAAGGCGGTGGAGCAGCGGGGCGCGGGGCGTGGGGCAAGGGCGCGGGCGTTGTTAGCGCCGCAGAGCCAACTGCAGCGGGGCAGGGCGCGGCCGCACGGCGCGGCGAAATATTTCTGAAACAGCGGAGAGCAGCAGTGGCGGCGGCAGCAGTGCCTCCCCGGCGCTGCCGCCGTGCGCCGCGCGAAAGTTGCTGCTGCGGCTGCAGCGGCCGGATAAATTAGCTGAAGAGAAAGAGCGCGGAGCAGAGTGTGAGAGGGAAGAGGAGGAGGGGTGGAAGAGAGAGAGAGAGAGAGGGGGGGGGGGGGAGCGGGCGGCGGCTCAAGTGGGTTACACAGGAAGAGAAATATTATTGGTGCGGATTGGGGCCACGTCAACACAGTCAAGACATCCGAAACAAACGGGACACACGTATCGGGGAGGCCGGTCCCGGAAGAAAGGGAGGGGGAATCACGTCGTTTCGCTCCGGAGAAGGAGCAAAAAAGAAAGAGAAAGACGGGACGTGGGTGAAAAAAAAGAAAATGCGAGGAAGGAGCGTTTTAGCCGCTTCTCTTCTCTCTCTCTTTCTCTCTCTCTCTCTCTCTCTCTCTCTCTCTCTCTCTCTCTCCATCCGTTTGACTCTGTAGTCTGTCCGCCCTTCTACAGGACAAAATCTCAAGCAAAGACACAATCGCGGGAAGGCAAACAAGGCTGTTTTTGTTGTCTTCCCTGTTCTCTGTTCGCCTCTCTCTCTCTCTCTCTCTCTCTCTCTCTCTCTGTCCCTCATTTCCTCTGCCTCTCTTTCTCCAGCCAAGGCCGGGTCGACGGCCACGTGTCGTGTGCCTTGTCATTTTCGGAACCAAGTTTAGGGTCAGTCGAGCGATGTGCCCCCGACAAAGCAAATTACCGACTGCCTAACTGTTTGCGAATCCCGTGACAAGCGCCGCGCGGTCGCCGCCGCCGTGCCGTGACACCGTGACGTCATCGCGTCGCGGACTTTCTGTTTCTCTGTCTGTCCGTCTACCTCTCTCTCTCTCTCTCTCTCTCTCTCTCTCTCTCTCTCTCTCTCCCTCTCGGTTGGCAAAACACTGCGATGGCGGCGGCGCCCCGCAAAAGTGTCGGCGACGCGGTTCCTGGTGCTTTCACTCACAACAAAAGGGCGGCTCGCGTCGGCCCGCGAGGAGTCCGGGGGGGGGGGGGGCATCGGGGGGATAACACGCCCCCGCGCCGCTTTCACACGCCGCTAATTCTCTCTCGTCGTCCGCCGCGAACAAGTGAGAGCTCTCCTCGAGGAGACGGACGGAAGGGAAGGGTCCCCCGCAAGCGTCGCGGCAGGATTACAGGACAACGAAAACAAAACGAAAGGAAGTATTGCGAAACTACGCGCGCGCGGGTCTGCTCTGCTTCCGATGAATACACCATTAGGGACACGCAAATTGGAGGGGATTGAGGAGTGGCGGCGGCCGGGCGGGCGTGTGCCGCTGTCCTGTCAGGCCTCACGCGTACGCCAGCAAGAGAGCTGCTGCCGAGCCGGCCCTTGGCGAGGAGCCGGCGACGGCCGGGCGGGTGCTATAGTCTATCTTGCCGGTTTTTCTCGCTTGCGGGACTCTCTTTCAAGCAAGAGAGCTGCTGCCGAGCCGGCCCTTGGCGAGGAGCCGCGACACAAGACACGGCGCGGGGAGGCGAGGCGGCCGGTCCCCGGGGGGAGGAGGGGGCAGACCAGACCAGACCGCCTGGCGCCGATACGCACGGCACAAGCGGCGCAGCCTGCGACCCCATATCTCGCAAGCACCATTTATCTGCCGCCCTGACAAGGTCCTCCTCATTAGCAAGCCCAGCAAGAGGGAGGGAGAGAGAGGAGGGAGAGAGAGAGAGGAGGGGGGGGGGTCGAGTTGGGAAAGGGAAGAAAGGGCACGGCGCGCTTGGCAGTGCTGGCCACCAAAATTGTCAAAAAGTGTAAAAAGGCGTCGGCGTCGAGGCTAAGCCGCGGGCCCGGAGAGAGCAGGGCCGGGCAAAAAGCCGTTCCCACCCGCAAAAATAAGTGATGACCTTCCCGGCGCGTCCGCAGAGCTCGGCCGACGGCGGCGGCGGGGAGGCGACGTCCAGAAGCAATTAGGGAAAGAGAATTGAACGCTTTTGGCCGCGGAAGCCGGGCGCCAAGACGACGGCAAAAACTGGGAGCGGCCGCGGCGGCTGACAGCGGCGGTGGTGTCCAAGGCATCGGCTCAGCGGGGGGGCCTTCACGGCGGGGCTCCTGGGCCCCCGCGGGCCCTGCGGGGGGCCCCCGGGGAGGCCCCCCAGGGAGGCAACCTGCCCGCGCATGGGAGTTCATTATTTGTAAGCCGCTTCCTCAGGTTTCCCAGGCTCTTCTCCGCTTCCTGTATCCACTCGACGCCCGGCCCGGGGCGGCCTGCGGCCCCGCCTCCCAGCACGGGGCAGGATAGGCCTCGCCTTGCCGCACCGCACCGCCTGGATCGGCCGACCTGCTGCGGAGGGAGGGGGGCGGGCGTGCGGGGCCGAGGTCGGCGGAATTTGAGGTCAGCCGTAACGCGGTGCTGAGCAGCAGGGTTGTTAAAGTTAATTTTTTTCGTTATCGAGTTAACGTTAATGAATTTCGCCATCAGATTAACGTTAACTCGATAACGATAACGGCCGGGCCCAATTGTAACTAGTTAGCGTTAATTAGCGATTAACGATATCGATAAGTTAATGATGTTTTTTTTTTGCTTCTTAGTATGCAGGGCGTTAAAAGGGCATAAAAATGAGAAAGTTGGCAAACTTTGTTCATTTCTTTTGTTGAAATAGAGAATAATTGGAACTAATAGTACATGACTAGAAAGTGAGATCAAAGGAGTACCACGAAACAAACAATGGACGTTAATAAGTAAAATAAATATGCAATCATGCCAAATTAACAATCCGCTTTTTGACAGATAGAAGCACTTCGTTCTGTAGGGCACCGTTTCCCAAACACATTCCGAAGGGCGGTGAAAGAGAGTCCCGCAAGCGAGAAAAACCGGGAAACTATAGCACTTGATGGCAGAGCGGTGTTCAGCTTCAGAAAGAGTTCCGCGAGTCCGGGGAACTCACGCTTGCCGCCATGGTTTTTCGCATAGAAAGCTTGCACGCTGCAAGAGCCATCAACGTGCACGAGATGCGGCGGCACGGCGCGAGGGTTTGAAAGGACGGAGAGAGCCTATTACTTTTGGATTGTTATTTGAGGATTAACGGCGAAATTAACTAGAATTCGATAAAGCGTTAATGACCCTGTTAACGTCAACTCGATAACGATAACGCATCTTCACCAAGTTATCGAGTTAACGTTAAATGTACATTAACTTTAACGTTATCCGATAATCGCCGATAACATCCACATTAACTTTAACAACCCTGCTGAGCAGCGGCGCTACCTGCAAACAAGGGGTACGTACTGCGGACGAGCCTGCAGTCCTGCGTGTCTGCGGCCGCGGAGCACACACACTCACACACACAATCACACACACACACACACATGCTGTACATGGCAGGCGGAACAACGTCCCGCAGACGGTCACTCGAAAAACTGTACCGTCGCACAACGAAATGTTTTGTACGGGCAATCAGCATGTTCTGTCCCGAGACGAGGGGAAAATTTGGGTACGATACTTTGTGGGGAATGATAACAAAAATGATGGTGGCGCGGAGGGCGGTTTGCGGGGCCTGTTGCCGGCCCCGCGTCCCGGAGGAGCGAGCGGGCTGTCTGCTGCGAGGCCTGCCAAGCCGGCGACGACAGCTCGTCCGCGCAGCCGGACAAAGACGCTGGGAGGGAGGGCCATCACACGGGGGACGGCGTGACAATTACTCACGCAGTAACAACACCGCCTATGAATACAAAGATCGTCCATCAATGTCGCCGCCTCTGCCGATACGTGCGGACGCCGACGCGTCCCACCTGCACGCCGGCGTCGCGGCGGCGGCGGCGGCAGCGGCGGCGAGAGGCGGGCAGCTGCCGCCGCGGTAAAGGGCTCTCTCGAGGAGGGAGGCGCGTGGCCCAAATTCTCACGGGGTTCGGATCGACGCCGCCATCCCAGCGGCAGCGGATCATCCCGATGGGCATGGGCTCAAGTCATTTCCTCCCCCGTGGCCCGTGTGAGTGGGGAGCACTGCGGGGGGCGGGGTGGAGGGCGGCCCCAACGGCCTGCACACGCGGACGTACCTGCAGCCGGGTACACGCTCACAATTAGTGACGCCGGCCCCGGCGCCCCGCGCGTCAAGCCGGACGGGGGGAGCCGGCCGGAGCCCTCCCAGTCCATGTTTGCTGTCATTACTTTCCTTGCCGATGGTCACGCCATTATCGACCGAGACGAGATTGGCACCCCAACAACGGCCCCCCTGTACCCCCCCCCCCCCCCCCCCCGCATACCCCCTCCGCCGCACCAGCCTTTCCCCACATCCTGTCTGTTACAGTCCCCGCCAGCATCACACACACACGCACACACACGCACACACACGCGTCAGCGCAGACGCGTACCACCAACGACATCATCTCCCCCACCCCGCACTCTCCCACCCTTTCACCGTACTTGTCACAAAATTCTGCAGCGAACGAAAAGGGTTCAGAACACCATGCGTAGCAAGGCTTATCCACCTTCGAAAAAAAAAGGAAAAATATTATGGGGAGGTGATTTTGCGAAGTCGGCACGGGCTTGAAAGCCGACGTATATTTCATTAGCGATGCGGTGGTGCAGCAGCGGGTGCGGGGCCCGGCACGGCCCTGCACGGCCCTGCACGGCCCGGCCCCGCGCGCCCGGCTTACCAGGTTCACACGGAGATCTTGGCACGGTACACAGTACCGGAGGGCCGCGTCTGCCTCATCCTGGCCGCCTGCGCCTCGGCCGTCGTGGTCCGTGGCCGAGGTCCAACTTTCCGGCTGGAAGGACAGCCCCGGCCTCCCCCTCCGGCAACGGAAACGCGCGTCCTGCTCGCGGGAGGCCTCGCCGGAGGCGGCCGCGCGCTGCCGCCGCATGTGAGAGGCCAAGCAGTTCACAACGTCGGCGGCGCGCGGCGTGAGGGGATTCACTCCAACGGCGGCGGCGTCCGGGCCGAAAACGACAATTTAAGCGGCGGCGACGCGGCCACCACCGTCAGCCCGACGTCACGACGAAAGGGACGCGGTGCGCGTAATGGATTTTTCACAAGCGGTGCGGAGGCTTCGCGAGCCGACAATTGAAGAGCGGGGAGCGCAGGGCGCTGCACAGCGGCGGCACACGGCAGCGCGCGCGGCTTTTGAAAACCAACTCAGCGCAGCCGCATGTGGACGCCGTGCCGCGGGGCCACCGCTGCCGACGGGGATACGCCCGTGACGAGCCGGGCCCACCGCGGCCGTAATTAAATGCGTCACCGACGGGGCGGCCGGCCGGCCGCACGGCTGGGCGCCCCCGCCAGTTGGACTGGTGCCCGGAGCCAGCCACCCCGGCCGCCTGGCCGCCTGGCCGCCGGGCCGCCCGCAGCACCCAGCCACTCCCAGCGCGCCAGCAAACGTGTACTAATGTAATAGTATTCCGGGACAACACCGCCTCGCCACTCCTTGCCGACCCCCCCGCGCGCGCTGCCAAAAGGCCAAAGCCGCTTTTGAATACGCGCGTACCGGCCGGACACTCACAATAACGCTTTCGCACTTTTGCAGGAGGGTTTGTGTAGTGCCGGCCGGACCATCGGAACGGGCGCGCGAGATGGCTCTTGGCTCCGTGTCAGAGGGGCTGTTAATAGAGGGCGCTGCACACGGCCCCGCACACTACTGCCTCCGGCGGCAGCCCCGGCAGGCCGCCCCGCGCCACCGCACGGCACCACAACAAATGTGCCCCGCGCTGGTAGGGGGGCCGGCCATACATTAGGCTGCGCCCCCCACCTCCCCGTTCTCATCTCCTCTCCAACACCATCATAGGGTGGGAATCATGCAGTGTTGTACACCAGCAGCACACGCGCGGGGCCCTTTACGAAGCCGCACTCACGCACACACACTGACACACACACACACACACGCGGCGCCCCATAAAATAATTGTAACAATCATGGCGTTAATTGCATCCGCCGCTGTACCGCGCGCGGTGCAACGCGTCGAACGGGACTCGTTCGCGCACAGCGGCGGCGAGGCGTTTCAGAAAGAGCGGTGGGCCCGGAGAGTATAATACGGACAACAGACCGCCCTGCAGAGGGCCGATTTTATATGCGGTGAAAGTCGAGTTATACACGCTTTGAGACAAGGTTTTTATTTTTTACAAAAATAATAATAACTGTACGAGGCGCGGTGGTGTTGAATAATTTTCCCGACGTGGCACCGCGCGGGTGTGTCGGCAAAGAGTCACACCCTCTGAAAATTGGTGCGCGCGCGCGCAAAGCCACCGTTTCATTCTTTATTCGGCCCGTCGGCTCCCGCCGCGGGGGGTCCGCGGGGGGTCCGCGGGGGGTCCGCGGGGGGTCCGGCCGGGGCCATATCGCGGTAATAACACGCTGAGACAGAAACGCATTAAGACATTAGGGGAAAGTGGAAGCTAATGTTCATGCCGGGCCGCCGTCATCCCCCACCGTGCCGCCGTGCCGCCGTGCCGGTGTGTGGGGGTGGGGGTGCCGGGAGCATGCAAACCGACACTTGACCGGTCCGCGTGTTCCGACGCCGGCGTGCGCGCGCGAGGTATAAAATAAAACTATCGGCCGTTTATTGGCTTGCATTTATTCCCGTCGCCCGCGGGCCGTTGTCTGCGCGGGGGGGGGGGGCGATAGCGGCCCGCGCCGTCTCCTCCCCCACAAACGAACCTCAATCAGCCGCCGGGCCCCTCCCACCGCGTCGGCCGCTCTGTTCGAGTCCGCGGCGGCCGGAGCGCCTTGCAGCGTAGCCCGGCCCGCGGCGCGGCCCGGCGCGGCGGGACTGCCTACCCTCCCGGCGCCCTCCGAGCTCCGCGCTCCGGGGAGACGCGGAGACGCTCAGCGGCGCGGTCCCAGCGACGATTCCCTGGGCCAAAAACTCTGCCGGCAGAAGGGGCGGCGAGAAAAAGATGGCTGCGGAGTCGGACCGGCACGGTGGCGGCGGCGCAGGGCCGTGACCAGGAAAAGACTGCAGCCCCTCCAGAGGGAGGGTCGAGTAGGAAGTTTGACCGCGCGCTGCTGCTGCTGCTGCTGCTGCTGCTGCTGCTGCTGCTGCTGCGGGGCGTGTGGAGGCTGGCGGTGGCGGCGGGAGGGAGTGAGAGGGGTGATCACAACGAGGCGCACAGGGGCAAAGGTGATACTGGGGGGAGGGGGGGGGGGAAGACTGTGCGGGAGAGAGGGAGAAGGAGCGGCACAAAAAAGAGAGAGGAGGAGAGGGGGGTAGCAGGGGGGGGGGGGGGGGGTCAAGGGGAGATTTACTGCGCTGCTAAGAAGGATCAGCAGGAGAGGGTCGGAAACGAAATACGTGTGGGCTGCAAACGAACAAGGAATTATGCTGCTGCTATACACAGCTTCGCACAGGCGGGAGGGTCGCGGCGCGCACACGCGCTCGCCGCTCTGCGTCCAGCCGCCGCTGTGGAGATTTTTTTTAAAGAAAAAAGTCATGCGCGCCCGAGAGGTTTACGTGAAAGCCGCGTTCTTGCATTTGTGCCCAGAGGAGCGTGACATTGCTCCGGGAGAACTCGCACGGCGGCGGCGCCTCTCATGATGCCGCCCCGCTGTGCGGCTGCGGCTCGGGCTGCGGGCTGTGCGGTGCGGTATCGTATCGCCCGCGCGCGCACCGGAAACCGGACGTCGAGAGGGAATACAGACGGCGAGTCGGGACGACGCGCCGAGTAAATGTTTTTTGGCAGCCCCACGGCAGTCTCTGTCTCTCCCCTCCCCCTCTCTCTCTCTCTCTCTCTCTCTCTCTCTCTCTCTCTCTCTCTCTGCGGAGCGCGACGGGGCGGCCGGGCATAGTAGCCAAAAGCGGCGCGCTCCGAATGACGGAACCGGGGCGATGGACCGTGTCGAAATGAACTACTTCTGCGTGCCCAGCCAGCCAGCCAGCCAGCCAGCCGCCCCCTCCGCAGCGCGACACGCCACATTAAGCCCCACACAGGCCGACGCACCGCCACCGCTTAGCCGCGCACTCAGATAAAACCGATGCAGCCGGCGCAGCACTGCACCGCCCGGAAATACTTCGCACAAGTAGACAGCGACAAGTTTTTTCGGGGTGGATATTTTCACCGGCCGCATGAATAATGGCTGGTTTGCGGCGGCGTCAACGATTGGTATTTTTTTTCCGATGACGATTCATAAAGAAAGATATTATTTTACTGAGACCACCCGGTGAGTGTCTTCTGCTCTGAAAAGGCTCTTTCTCCCGGCTCGGATCCGCACGTACGGCTGACGCGTCTACCTGGTCGGCCCCGGTATCGCACGCGTGCACCCTCGGACCCCGCGCCATCGGAGCAATTAATCCGCTGGCCACGAGTGTTGAAGTGCATCTGTGCGAGGCCGGCCGGGGGGAGGGGAGGGGGGTCTCTCAATGGGGGTGCTGATGAAAACGGGGCGTCGTGATTGGCGTGTGTGTGTGTGTGTGTGAAAGGAGAGAGAGAGAGAGAGAGAGAGAGAGAGAGAGAGAGAGGCCCCCAATCGCTGTTCCGCCTGTACGTGTCAATGAGAAGGGAAACGGCGCGTTTATAGCCGCAGATTTCGGCACGCTGCACACTTTCAGGAAAGAGCACGAGAAAAAGTACAGAATTGAATGAAAAATCTTGTACAGTCAAAACAAAAATGAAACCCGCAAGAAAAAAATGTTCCGGGTAGAACGATCAGTTTTTAGTACGGACTGAGGTCGCGCATGAGGTTGGTTTCGGGTTCATTTTCCGTGATTTATTTGCACACGGCGTGGGCGGGGCCCCTCCGTGCGGGTGCGGGGCTCGCCGAGGACCGCAGCGCCGCGTCGGCGGCCTCGACACGTGAGGGTGATCTGCCTGCTCGGGGCGCCATCAATCGCCGCCCGCCCGCGACGGCGACGTGCACGGCGATGTGTCCGTCGGACCAGCGAGCAGGAAAATGGCCCCTCATGACTGGGCAGTGCAGCGGCGGGGCGGCAGCGCGGCGGGGCGGCGGCGCGGCGGGGCGGCCGGCATCTGCGGACGGCCCCCCGGCGGCAGCGGGCGCGCTCGTCCGGTCCCCTCCTGCTAACCAGGCTGCCTCTGCTGGGCTCTGCCAGGGCCTCCGCCGGGGCCTCCGCCGGGGCCTCCGCCGGGGCCTCAGTCGGGGCCTCAGTCGGGGTCCGATGGCTACCTGCCCGACCGACGCGCTGCTGCTCGCCAAGGCTCGCCGAGGCTCGGCACACGGACGAAGGGGGAAGCGAGCAGCCCGGGCCGGCAGGGCATGCGCCCCCACCGGGCCCCACGCTACCCGACAGCGCGGTGCATGCGAGCAGCGCTGGCAGCAGCGGCAGCGAGTCACGGAAGCGTTCAGCCAGCAGCGCAGGGGCTGCGCGGGGTGCACGGGGCAGATAGCCGGGTAGAGGTGTGCCGCCGGGAGACAAATCTCACGGGGCCGGCCTGGACTGCGGCCGTGCCGGGGGCGGGGCAGCGAACTGCCGTAGTGGCCAAGCTCAACGTGCAGACGCCCACACGAATAATAAAGCAGTTTCGCTGACTAATATTCAGCGTCTCCCACGATATTTTTTTACGAATGCGGAAGCCTGGTATCAGTGAGCGAACAGAACATGGGGAGTTGGCTGCATCACGCAGCTTGTTATATCAGAGCCAGTCTTGCTGCGCCGCCGCAGTTGACGCTCACGAAATAATCGTCACACAGCGCCCTGCAAATCTGCGGCGTCCGAAAACAAGTGCCGGCGAGCGGAGCCAAGCCGGCCGGCCGCGCGGACGCAGTCCATGTGCCACTCACTCACTCGCCCCCGGCCGCCGCTTGGCGTGCAATCCGACGCAGAACATGCCATAATTAATTATTGCACCCTTTAAAACGTCAGGTTGTTTCAAGCGTGAGCGATGGCGACTCTGGCGTGCGCGCGCGGCCTGAAAGGGGTTGCCGCCAGGTTGACTTTTTACCATTTGGAGCTGCGGCAGGGCCGGGCGGCGGGCGGCCGCTGCCCTTCCCGATAGGCAGTGATTTCAAAGTGGAAGAGGAGGAAAAGAACGTGGTCAAAGGCTGAGGGGTCAGAGAGAGAGAGAGAGAGAGAGAGAGAGAGAGAGAGAGGAGAGAGAGGGAGAGAGAGAGAGAGAGAGAGAGAGAGAAAGAGAGAAAGAGAGAGGCGGATGCCAGGGGAGGAAGAAGGAAGGATGGAGAGGGAAGGACAGCCTACCACAATAAAACACACGGAGCGGCGGACCTGGAACTCAATAAGTGACTCGGCAAGTTTCGGAGGGCGGCCCGAGACCTCGGCCCGAGACCTCGGCGCGCAGACTTGCCCCGGCAGCGGCTGGGCTGGCATGGCAGCGCCCTGCACGACCCGAGCGGAGCGGCGAACGCCCTTGAGATGTTGTGGACCTCTTTGCGGCGTAGAAGGTGTACGGAGGTTTGAACAGGGGCGTGCCGTCGTGTGGCGGAAGCGTGGCAGCGCGGGGGGCGGCCGCCCCGTGCCGCGTGCCGCAACAGGAGCAGCGACGCCGACCGAATTTACCTTGCCGGCGTCACTCGGTCTCATTGGATAAGGCCGAGCAGCAGAAGGCGAATTCACACGTGTGCGGTGCGCGGTGTGGCGGCGGTGGCCCTCGCGCCGCGCCGCCGGATCGGCCAGTGATAGCGGGGCGCGGGGCGCGGCCGAGGTCGCGGGGGGTTAGCAGTAGTGGGCTTCGAGGGGGGCGGGGGCGAAATACTGGAGCGGACACGGAGTTCACACCGGCGGGGCGGGGCCGGCTGACACGCCAGGCGCCCGGAATAAGGCGGGGAAAATAGGGAAATAATCCGGTGCGCGGTGTATCGGCGTGCACGGCAGGCGGGGCGGCAGGGGCGGCGGGGGCGGCGGGGGCCGGGCGCCGTACGCACGCAGCTTCTAATTGCCGTCGTGTGAACAGCCCGCAGCCGCGGCGCCACCGACCAGAAAAATACAACGCCAGCCGCGACCGCTTCGGCACGGCGCGGCGCTCACGGCGCTGTAAATGAGAGTGGATGGATAGGGGGAGGAGGATAGGAGTGAGTGGGGAAGGCTCAATTAGCGGTACTTGATAGAGAGACAGCTCTATTAAGGGAGAGAATCCGCACGGCGGATGGTACGATGCGGGTTCTACTCAGGCATCGCGTGCAAACAAGTCGAGAGGGGAGGAGGGGAGGGGTGATGTAGCACTCGGGCAGTGTGTGTGTGTGTGTGTGTGTAAGTGTGTAGCGGGGTAGTGGTGCAGCAGCGGTAGGGGGGGGGGGGTTGAGGTTGCACACACCGTACAAGTAGAGCTCTAACCGCTCTGCAGGATCCCGAGCACCGCCTATCCTTTCACCGAGGGAGTGTGGAATCTCCACGGAGCCGGGGTGCTTTGGAATAATTACTGTGGTCGCGCTCTGACGGCTCCCGTCACCCACATTCCACATAAATTTTTTTGTTCCAGTGAGGTTTTTGAAAAAAAATATAATAACAAAGGAATAGTTTGTTTGCACGTAAAGCTCTTGACGAAAATAAAACAAATACATTTCAAGCAATTCGTTACGTTTTTTTTTTGGAAACCTATGGGCTGCAGAAAATAATGCACCTCTTTCCCGATAGCAACCTGACCATATGGAACATTGTGCCCAACAAAAATGTGGTCAAACAACACCAAAAAGAAGTTTGCGGTCAATCTTTCTCTCTCATC
Organism: Megalurothrips usitatus; assembly: GCA_026979955.1. NCBI lineage: Eukaryota > Metazoa > Arthropoda > Insecta > Thysanoptera > Thripidae > Megalurothrips > Megalurothrips usitatus. Next base: position 691,617 of record CM049595.1, read on the forward strand.
GCGATCGGAACGCGGTGGCCCGCTGTTGTAGTGTGTTGTAGCCGAGCAAGTGGCTGCCAAACGGCCGGGGCTGTTCCTTCACAACGACACGGCGGCCCCGTGGCCCCGCGGCTTGCGCCGCGCAGCTCCCCGCCCGCCTACGGTCGTGTCCAAGTTCCGTGATGGATGGCGCGGGGAATTCTCTCTGAAACAACATCAAGGTGATGGCCCCGTATACGAGTGCACTTCTGCAGCGCGGAGGCGGCCGAGAGAGGCGGGCGGCGGCGGGGGGAACGCGAACGTGAACAATACTGCCGGGGGAGGCCCTCCCTCATCCGCACTGCAACCCTTCCGTCCCGAGCCCCGACGACGAGCAATGAAACACGCGCTGCCAATAATGGTGAGAGGGCGAATATCGGGAATTGTGAAGAAAAAACAGATACGTCACTTGAGCGTGAAGAAGCAGCTCACGGAGAGCGTAGCGCTGCAGCGCGCTGCGGTACCGGGTGCCCCCCCCCCCCACCAAGCCTCTGGGCGTGCCCCCCCCCCCCCCCCCCCCACTCCACATCACCACCGGCATCCCACTAGCAAGTCGTAAAATACACGGGCTGCCCCCCAGTACTGTGTAAATCAAAGGCCAGCCAGCACACACTGTATGGAGGCCGCACACGGCTCAGTGGAGGAGGGGGGGGGGGGCATATGGAGGCCGTGCTACGTGACCCCCTCAGCTTCCCCCTCATCTTAGCCGGGGCCGAAAGGCGTTAATGGCGGTATCCCCGCCGCGCCGACGCCGTCCTCTTCCTCTTCATCCCCGAGTGGATGGCGGCTGGAGGGTGTAAGTGTTAAAACTTTATCAGCAGGCCGTTTAATGGGGTCGTGTGTATCTCAATCCCCGAGGCCGGCGCGGCGGCGGCCGAGGCATCGCCCAGGCATCGCCCAGGCATCGCCTGGACCATCCCGGCAATTTATTACGTCCCTTAACGAGCTGGCTGAGTTATGAGGGCGTATCTCCTTGGAGCCGCGCCGGCCGCCGTCGCCGCGGCCAGCCGAGCAGGTCCTCCCCCGCCAGCAGCGGCGCGGGGACCTTTAGCATCTCCGGCGCGCCCCCGCGACGAGGAGGTGCGGCGGCCCAAAGAGCGGCGGCGGCGCTCCTGAAAATTGCAACGCAACGCTGCAACGCTGCCACCACCGTTTCTTTTAACAAAACGCTTTTCTTGTCATTTTCTTTCTAAATGGTGCTACGTACAGGGTAACATATCAGCGCAGCAGGTAACATTGTTGATGTCGGTTAGGTCCGTAACAACCCTACGGTAACATTTGCGCGGCCTTCGGGGTGGTACTCCCGGGTAACCCTTTTGTGGCGCGTGTGTTTTGGACGTAATCCGGGGGGGGGGGGGGGGGGGGGGGCGGAAGCCGACAACACCCAGAGCCGGTAGATCAACAGGGCTGCCTGCTGCGGTGGCGCGCCGCCCAGCCTTGGAAGATCGGCGCCGCAGTATTTTTGCAAGCGATCGGTTGTTTTTACGGCTCCGGGTGTATACATACAGGGCTCTCCGTAATGCGTAAGCCTGGTCGGACCTCGCCGCCGCACCGCGGCAGCAGCAGCGTCCGAGAGAGACGGAGACAGCGAACGCACCGCTATACCCCGTGCGCCGAGTGAGACAAGGAGAGAGAGAGAGAGGGGGGGGAGGGTGGAGGAGAGAGCAAACGTACCCCCCGGCCGGCCCGGGCCGCGCGGCGCCGCGGCCGCCCAACAAAAACAAAAGGGAAAACAGCAACAGCGGGGCGCATTAGGAGGCGGCCAGCAGCGAGCAACGGGTCCGCAGTGCGAAGGGAAAAGCAGCAGGCAGCGCCGGGCGAGCGCTGCGGCTCTTGTTGAGAGCCAAATAGTTTCCGGAGGTCGCTGACTCGAAAGTAATGCACCATCTCGCCACCGCCGGCTCCACGCCGCGGTACGTTCTCCAGTCACTGCCAAACGGACGCGCCCCGGCTGCCCGCCCGCTGCCCGATCCGGGTCAGAACGCGCGGGATGTAAGCTGTACGCTACACAAGAAGTACACACCCGCTCTCCCCGCCAAGAGTGTGAGAGTTTGATTCGTGACGAGGAGATGGCGTGGGGCGGGCGGCGCCACGCTGCCCTGTCACGGCATGGCGGCGGCGGCGGCGCCCTGCGCTTTTCTTGCGCGCGCCGAGCGCGGCTGAAATTGAAACGGTTTCTTGCCCATTATCTCGCAAGCAGCGCAGCATTCTCAGTTTCTCCGTCGGTCTCTGCCCCGCCACCCTTCTCCCCGCAGCTCCTTCCATTTTCTCCCGTGTCTACATCACTGGGTAGACGCGCGACGCGGTCTGTGCAGAATACACAATCATGTTGCGGGTGACCTCCTGTCTCGATTACTCAGCGAGAGAGAGAGAGAGAGAGAGAGAGAGAGAGAGAGAGGAGGGGGGGGGGGGGGCAGTCGAGAGTGGCGGCGGAAGCGATAGGGCGTGTCGGTCGGGCTCCCGCCACGCCGACGCCGAGTGTTCCGAAAAAGTTGAAAGTGGTTCCGGTTGGCGCCGGTTCCCGCATGCACGCATGCCCTTGCTGCCCAGGCCATCGCGCGGCAGCGTCGCTGGCCGTGCTGTGCGGGCTGGCGAGAATATAAGGTGCTAGAGGATCGATAGGCAGAGCGATAGGCAGCCGACGGCCATTTTGCACTCGTTTCCCGCGTGTGTTCCGACGGTTCGCTTCTGTGGCTTTTGTCCGCTTTTTGACGCGGCTCCGGGCCGGCCCGCTCGGCCGCAGGGCTCGTCGCACACACGTCCGTGATTTCTTGCCCTCCCCGCACTGCCGCGCGAGCAGCTTTCCGTTTTGGAGCCCCGCTGGAAATGCCTGTTATGACACAGCCGCAGCACTTGCCGGGCTCCTCTGGCACCGACTCTTGTCCCCCCCCCCCCCCCCCCCCCTCCGCCCTCCTCTCCCACCCGTGTGTATGTTGTTGTGGGCCAAGGAGACGCGCCACCGCTGCCGACAACGGCGACGGCCAAAAGAGGAAAACTTAGGCCGCAAGTAACTCAACAATTTCAAACTTTGCAGCAGCAGCGGCGGCAGCAACGCGGGCAGGGCGGGCCAGGCAGCGCCGGGCGGGCGTGGAGGCCCCCGGCGGCCCCCGGCGGCCCCCGGCGCCGCTTGAGGGGCCCCAACTCATCAGTGCTGTCAGTGTCAGTGGGCGCATCCCCCGCCCCTCGGCTCCGAGGCCGCCGTCGGGGAGGTGTCCGACGGAGGCAAGAAGCGATCCGCCGGGACGCCGCGGCGGGCGCGTGTGCGGCGAACGTGAGCCGCGTTTTGCGGTGCGAGCGGCGAGCGGCCGCGCGCGCTCCCGGAACTTCGCAAGCCTCCGTGACGTAAAAACGCGCGGCGCGCCGAGAACATGACGTCATGACGGCCGCGCGCGTCGGGCAGGTATGACGTCACGACGACGCCCGTGACTCACAGACGTGCAGAGGCCCTTCCAGCAGCAGCACGGGGTGCACTGCCAGCCGGGGGTCCGGGCTCTGCTCGCCGCACCGCTGCAACTTTGGCAGCCACCTGGCGTCTGCAGGGCCCTGCGGGGGGCCCTGCGGGGGGTCTGCGGGAGGCCCCCGCGGCTATAGCAGGGCTGAGGTCCGCCCCGAGCAGCCCTCCCCTGCGGACTGCGCAGCGACTTACCTGGAAAAAGGAACAAAAAGAACAATCATTAACGTGCAACGTAATTAGAGGAAACTTTCCGAAGCCGCTTCCTTACAAGTTGATACGAAGAGGAATTGGGGGGGGGGGGGGGGGAGGGAGGGAGGGGAGGACCGTCCAATCATTAACGGAAGCAGGCCAGTGCCTTTGCACCCCGCAGACTCCTCCCCCCCCCCCCCCCCCCCGCCATCGGGAAAAATCGAGCGGGCTCCACGCCGCTTCATATTGCCAAGGGCTTCACTAACTTCCCTAATTAGGGGCCGACGACAGTTCAGCCCTTCCTGTCTTTGGTGAACGTCACGGAAATCGCCACTCTGTGTTTGCATTTTATTAGAGGTCCGCGCGGGAGAGAGAGGCTATGCGAGATAAGGAACGGGGGAAGCGAACCCGCAGTGACAAGACGAACACTGTGTGTTGGGGTAACCGACCCCCCCCCCCCCCTCTCTCTCTCTCTCTCTCTCTCTCTCTCTCTCTCTCTCTCTCTCTCTCTCTCGCACACGCACATAGCGCGGATACTGCAGGAGAGGCGGATATAACGGACGTTCGAGCGCATGCTTCTTCAGCCCGCCGCCGCCAGGGGGCGCCAGCAGTACGGGCGGGGAGCTATGCGCGGGCGCTTTGCCGCCGCCGTGCCGGGCCCCAACTGCAGCAGCAGTAGCGTTGTGTGTACACACACGTGTGCGTAAAAAGCGTTAACACCCGCAAAAGCATCCTCATCACTCACGGTAATAACTTCTACCCCCCCCCCCCCCCCCCACCTCTCCGCCTCCCCGGGTCTCCTTCCGCACGTAAACGCGCGGGCAAACGTTTACGGCGGCACACAACGCGGGCGGAGTGTTTGTGTTTCCAGGCCCGATCCCCGCGGCACGGCGGCGCGGCCTGGTGCGGGCCGGCGGGTCTGATGTTCGCACAGGGGAGGCCCGGCGGGCGGCGCGGCCCGCGGAGAGGAGTATATCGGGCGCCGCGCCACAATCAGGCCGCGGCGCTGCACAGCGGCGCGCGCGCGCACACACCCACGCACACACCCACGCACACACCCACGCACACACCCACGCACACACCCACGCACACACCCACGCACACACCCACGCACACACCCACGCACACACCCACGCACACACCCACGCACACACCCACGCGCACACGGCGGCGCCTGCAGCAGCCCCGCAGCCGCGGGCATATGCCGCGATGCAGAGGCTGCCTCATCTGTCTTCCGCCAAAGAGTCGCGGCATCCTTCATGGTTACCCCGCGGGGGGCCGTGCGGCGCCGGCGCCGGCGGCGTATGCGGAGCCGTAGTGAGAGCGATGTTTGTGTGAAGTCTTCCGCCCCGGCCGGTCCGAAATAGCGGCGCCGCGAGCCGTCAGCGCCGGAAGTATTTTTCAGCCGCCGCAGTGGAATCGCTGTCGCTCTCCGAATCGGACGATGTCTTCAGATCGCGCATGAAGCCCCAGCTCTCGGTTGCGATCTGCGCAAGTTTTGCACCACCGGCGCGGGGAGGAGGGCGAGCGGGCCGTCGCCGCGTGTGCCGTGGCACGATCCGGAAGGCGCGCAAGGACACCCCCTCCTCCGCATCCCGCTCGTCCTCGTCGCCCTCCACATCCCTCGCCGCCGCCGCCGCCGCCACCGCCGCCCTTCCACGTCGACGTTGACAAATACGCCTCTGAGGGGCTGAGCCGCTGCCGGCGGCGGCGGCGGCGGTGTGTGCGGCTTGCGGGGCGGGAGAGTGGCGCGGCGCGATAGAAACGGTGGCGGGGGCGCGGCGTGGGCGAGGCGGGCGTGGTGCGACGCGGGCGGCGGCCTGCACGTACGGGCGGCCGAGACGTACAACGGCTCCCGCATCGAGTCATCCGCAGCAGAAAAGAGTTTCGGACGGAGAGCTCCTGCCGCTCCGGGCGCCGGCCGGCTAGCGCCGTGTGGGTAGGCACGGCCGGCGCACAGCTGCCTCGCGGCGGCCTACCCTCCCGGCGCCGAGGTGCTGCGCGCCGCCGCCCGCGGGCTGTCGTGCAGCAGCCGCAGCGGGGCGGCCCGTCACGGCAGAAGCAATCTCAGATCTGTGTCAGCTCCCCATGACATGTGAATATATGTCGCTGCGCTGCCATGCGCTGCCGCAGCGGCCTGATGGTGGCGTCATCAGCGTGCAGCCGCAGTGCGGGGGAAGCTCGAGGCGAAGCGATGCAAACGCGCCCCACCGATCTCCGCGGTCTGAACAGGCGCGGTCCTCGCCGCCGCGCCGGGGCTCCGGCCCGTCTCCTGGCGCGCGTATTCGTCCCGCTGTTTTCATCCGCCGACCGACCCACACCGCCCTCCCCGCTCGGCTGCTGCTGCTGCTGCTTTGAGCGTCCCTCCGTCTTCCCCCCCCCCCCCCCGTCCGGGTTTTCGAACCTGCGTTTTATGCCCGACTGCAAATTGACAGGAAAAACAACACTGTCACATCCGCCCGCTTGGGCCGAGCCGCCCAACGTTTCCCGTCCCCCCTCGGCGGATCACAGCGATCAGCAAATACGGTGACAGGCGGGGGGGCTGAGGCTGCCGTGGCGTGGCGGGGGCTGCGGGATGCATGGAGGCGGGGGGGGGGGGGCGTCAGCGAGAAGCAAGACGACCCAGTTCGGGGCGAAAGCCGAGGCGCGTACCACGCTGCGTGAGCGATGCATCTGGAGACCGGCGCTGTCTCCAAGCACGGCACAGTCATCGCGGAGAAGGGGTCAGCCGGCGTCGTCTGACGTCAGCGCGGCCCTCCTGCGGGGGGAGGACAGACAGGTGTACGGACAACAGATCCACTCGTTTCTCCCACGGCCCCGAGTGCTGCGACGGCGCCCTACGAGGCGCCGCGCGATCCCAGAACGAGAGGGATCCCCTCAGCCCGGGCCGGGTCCGCCGGGTCCGCCGGGGCCCCTCCCGTCCCCGACAACGGATTACAAAGCGGTAAGCACCTCTTGAATGCCAATACGCCGCATAATCTGCGTCAACAGCGTCACCGACAGGCGCCGAGGCGGCCGGGCCGGCCGGGACGGCGACCCGGGGCGGACGGGCGCTCTCTTTACATTCCGAGGCGCTCGGGAGGGACGCGGCCGTACGGCGACCTGTTTTTGCGACGAACAGCGGAGCCTCGCGGCGACAGCGGCAAAAGCGTGAGCGTCGTGTGTGCGCCGCAAATAATTCTAAACTTGTGCGCCGCGGCGGCGAGGCCCTTCCCGTCGACAAAGGTCGGGTGGAGTCCGCGGCCGAGGCGGCGGGGCTGCAGTGTCCTCTGTCCGCGGCGGAGTGGGGAGGAGGCGGAAATATGGAGAACCGCGCGACGAGCTGCAAACAAGTTTGTTTCGTGGTGGGGAACGTGAGAGAGTCGAATTCGGCGGCGTGACAACCGTGCCGCGGCCGGCGCGCGCCTCGGGACGGGAGGGGAGGGGAGGGGGCGGCGGCCGGCAGCGCGCGCACCGTTTTTGTTTCCCCAAGTTGGCAGCGGGTGGGAGGGACGGCGGGCGGGCGGGGGCGCATTATCTGGCCTCTGACTGGGTCGCGCGGCGGCCGGCCACCGCACCAGGAGAGTTTTCCTTATCGGCTCCCTCCGTTTGCCCTGCAGTGTCGTGGCAGAGACAGAGAGGTGAGGCGGCGGGGGAGGAGGAGGAGGAGGAGGGGAGGCTGAGCGGAGTAATAACCAGTGATGAAGTGGCGTCCGGGGACGTCTGGGAGGAACCGCGAGAGGAGCGGAGCAAGATGGAAAGGAAAGGCAAGGGGGCGAGGTGTCCGTGTCAACTTGGCCGCACAGCAGGGCGGCGGGGCGGGGGATGCAGCCGCGAGAGCCGCCGCCGCCGCACCGCACGACGCCCCCCGAGGTCTTGGCTTCGTCGCCCACCCGGCCCGCATTTGCATTCTAATCCGTCGAGCGGCGGCGCGTCCCGACCGGGAGGCCACGGCGGCGGCAGGCGGACGCCCAGCGAACGCCGAGCGGACGTCAAAAGCCTCGGGGGTGCGTTAAGCCGGGTGTAAGCCGCGCGCCGCCACGTAGCCGCCGGTGACCGCGGAGAGCGGCCGGCCAGCAGCACCGACCCGCCCCCGAACGGGTTCCGATCCAGACAACGGCCGGCACTGCGGCCGATACTCGGGCGGCAGCCTCTGCAGCCCCCGGCCCGCTCCAGGGTAACTGCGACGTAATCGAAACGGCAACGACAGCACCGATGCCGGCGGCTCGGGGGCGGCGGCTGAGGGTGACTCAGCCCACGCCCACAAAGCGGCGCCGGGAGTACCCGCCCCGGGCGGTGTGCGATATAGATATATCTATATATATATAGGTCTGGCAGGCGGGCGGGCCCTGATAGGTAGGCCGGGCTGTAGGCCGAGCCATCGCGCCCGGGGCCCTCCCGGGCGGGCCGGGCTGGGGAGGGACTTTGCTCGCCCTCCGCCCGCCGCGTCCAGCCAAGCCTGCTGCCCCGACTGCGGCGTCCACACCTCCGCAGAGATTGCTTTTCAGGGCCCGGCCGGGGGAAACTTGTTCCAAGGGCCCCGGCCGGGGCGGCAGGGGCGGCGGGCCCCCTCCCGTGCCACCCCCCTTCTCTCTCCCGGCCGGCCTCGCGAGCATCCACCGGGCGGCCGCCGCTCCGACCTCCCATATACTATCGTCTCTCCCGGCTCCGCGCCGTGCCCTCTCCGCCGGCTCCGCCCCGCGGCGCCTCACTTTATCGAGGCGGAGGCGGAGCTGCGGACCTGTGGACCTCGCTGCAACGTATCTCATCGTCGTCCGCGCGGGGCGGCGGGGGAGAGTGCAGCCTGCCTGGCGCCGCCGTGAAGGTGCGGCTCAGGGGCGGCAGCGAAGGGACCCCGTGGATCCTCAGGGTCTCCAGGATGATGCGGCCGAATCACAGTCCGGCCGCCATCCATTTTTGAGCGATGGCCCGTCTCGGGTCGTCGCCGGGAGTCGCCGGCGTGGCCTAGACAATGGCGGACCACAATGGCGGCGGGGAGGCAAGCAGCCCTCCGGACCACACAAAACACCAACCGATTAAATAAGGGAGGCAGGGGAGGGGTGGCTGCCGTCACGCGGCCCCTCCTCTCCTCGCCCACTGATGCCGCGCACAAATTCCCCCGACCATTCTATAATGCCTTTTAGGCGTCATCAGCATTACAGGCGTCCCCGTCCCCGCATCAGAGGTCCCTCGGGACGGCGGCCCGCCCGGCGGCGGGGGACGCGACGTCCTCTCCGGCCCGCCCCCAGCCGCCCCCAGCCGCCCCCAGCCGCCCCCAGCCGCCCCCCAGCCGCCTCCGACCGGGCCCCGACTGCCTAGACCGCCCCGGGCCACGAACCAACACCCGAGGGGCAGCCGACCTCTGACCGATACACACCTTGCACTACGCCCGTACGGTATTAAGTGCGGCGGTGGCCTATCGGGGAGCACCCGTTACACAGGGGCGGTGACTCACGGCGCGCGGCTCGGGATGGGTTCTCTCTGACGCGGTGGGGCCGGTGGGGTGATACCTCACCGAGTGCGCGGCGCAGCTCGGCCCGACATCGACCGCTCCGAAAGGCAAACAGATCTGTTTAACGAGAAGAGAGCGCACGTTCTCTGACCCACATTGGGGGACTGATTGATTCAACAGGAAAAACGCCGGCTCGCAGCACATGATCCGCTTCCAATTTCCTGTTGGCGTTTCTTGTGAAACTCGCGCACTGAAGACCAAGTGGAAGAGTGTATGCACCCTCCTGTGAGCCTTTGATGCAAATAATGACTCAAGACTTTTTTTTATTGGCGTGCGCTGTGCGCAGGGCAGAGCGGGGACCCAAGCCGAGGGGGTCGCTGCTGGGCGGCTGGGCTAAAGCGTTGGCCCCATTTCGAGGACTACAGAACAGAGCGCGTACGGCAAAACACGCCACGCTCCCGCGGCCGTTCCGTCCCCTCCCGGGCCGCGCTGCTCAGAAGAAGGGGTTGGCGGGTCTCTTCACCGTCCGGCCCGTGCTGCGGCCCCCCGCCGCACCCGCGCCGCCCGGCGGCGGCCCTCGAAAGGGGACAGGACAACGTCCGGCAGCCGAGCTTTGCACTGGACACTCGAGTGTCCGGCCCCCGACCACTCTGACGGCGGACTGGCAGTCGCGATTGCGGAGTGGCATGCCTGTTCTGCGGCTCTGCTAAGCCGAGGGCCGCGCCGAGGGCACCCCGCCGAGCGCTGACGAACGCCCTGCAGCACGCCGAGTAGCCCCCGCTCGTCTTATTAGATCGCACACAGCCATGTGTCCAAACACACCGATATTTCCCGACGACGTCTCGGCCCGTCCTCGCCGGCTTGTTATCTGTGTCAGCAGGACGACGACAAACCCCGGGGAAACGACGTCGTCGACGTCGCCGTCCCACCGCCCCGGGCCACTTCTTCTACGGTAGACCCCGGGGCGCCCCAGGCCCCCGCCGGCCCTGGTCGCCCCCTGCCCCGGTGTTTGCCCTCACTCCGCGGCCTAGCATTTTTTTTCCCCTCCCCGTCTTCGGGGGTGGTAAACAAATCTGTTTGCGTACCCGCTGGGCGGGGTGCCGGCACGCAGCGCGGGCGCCTCGGCCACCGCCCGCTACTGTTTCCGGCCGGGCACCGAGGATACACGGCCACTTAGCCGCGACCCTCTCGCTCAGACTTGAATCACGTCTGAAAGACAACACGGCGTGCGCGTTAGCTATCGTGGACCTTCATCTAATTTGCGATCGGAGTCTGCGGGAGATGTGCCGCACGGCGCAGAAATTTATTTTTCCTCCTGTGCTGGTTCGAGCCAGCAGTAACTCCTTCCAACATTTTTCTCTCCAAGGCCGACGCACAGCGGCCGAAAGAGAAGACGAAGCAGTGAAATATAATGCCTGGCGAAAATGCGATGTAGAAGGTAGACGGCACTGCCATAGGAGTCGGGATTCCATTCGGTCGTCATGGCAACGCGGGGGGCTGCTGTTATGCCCTCGGGCTGCAGAGGTGGGTAAAGATACTCCGCCGCCGCCTCCACCCCCAAACGATCAGACACGCTCTCCTGCAGGAATTCAGGAGATATTCTCGGCAGACGTCTGCCGCGGTGTGAAGTTAATGCATCCAGAAATCATGTGCGGAGCCCCAGGTAAGAGAGGTCCAACCGTACATATGTCGTTCTTCACACCCCGTACCAAGGCCGTACTACGGTGTTCAGAAGACGGCCCCTCGTCATGATTGTTGGCCGAACAGCCCCGAAGAAACACCACACCATGAGATACTTTCGCGGGTGAAATAACGCGTAGAGCCGCTGGACGGACGAGGAATTTACGTCCGCACCATGAAAAAGCACATTCCTTCGGGCAGAGAGAGAGAGAGAGAGAGACAGCATTCCGGCGCGGCGGATACCTCGACGGCCGGCATCATTGCAGCCATGCCCAGCCCCCTTCCGCGGGTCCTCACGGGCAGGAGTGCGGGGCGCCCTCGACAGTGTGGTCTCCCAATAGTCCAATGACCGATCCATGAAACCCCACCTGAGCCTCGACGAAATTCCTAACCTAAAATGCCAGTGTGCAGAGACCAATTTTGGATCACGTTGGAGTTGCCTGTGAATTATTTGCAGGGCCGAGAGAAGTCACTTTTTCATCTGCCAGGACCTTGGAGTGCATTCCCGTGTCGATTCGTCCCCACTCCACGCCCGTGCTGTCCTCACGTGTCCTCGAAAAGCGCACCACCAAGTCCCGCCCGGCCCGGTCCCCCGGTCCCGTCCCCCGCTACTCTGCCGGAGTAGCTCAGGTGTGACTTCCGCATCCGTGTCACACTCGATCCCCGCCCGCTGCGGGGGGTATCTACGGCACCGGGGGCCCCCGCGTCGTGGTATCGTGTTGCGTCGTTCCGGACGCCGGAGAGACTTAGGAGGTGCCGCTGTGGGTCTGTGAGCGCATAAACGTGTGTGTGTGTGTGTGTGTGTGTGTGTGGGTGGGTGTCCCGGCCAGGGTCGTCATACTTTTACAGCGGCACCCCTTCTGCAGGTGCAGCGACAACTCCTTGGCTCCTCCACCGCACACGGCACGTCGCTCCTGCTGCCTCGCCAACAAACAACTTGTCGAGCACCGCTGCAGCCGCTGCACCGTGACCGTCCGAATGCGCGCAGGACGGCGGGTTCAATGAGGGGCAGAGCGTGGCAGAGCACGTCCCGCTATGCATGCGAAACGGCGCGGGGATGTGGACGTCAATACCGAAGGATTAGAGGAGTCGGTCTCTGGCAGTCGTCCTCCTGTGTGCCCATGACGGGCTGGCATTACGCCGCGGCCATTTCTGGCCACGCCGCTCTGCCGGAGGTGAGTGGCAGCCTCTATGGCGGCCCCGCCGCGGGCCCCGGGAGGGATCAGATAGGTCTGATTTATACTGACCGCGGCATTGCGACAGCCGCGTGAGCCGTATCCGTCCGCCCGCCCACCCCTCCTCCTCCAATTTTTATAACCCTTCCCCCTTCCCCGCTTCAGTGTCCACTCGCGCTCCCCGACCACCGCCGCCGCCGCGGTCTGCCAAGCCGTATACCGCGAGGCACTCCTCCGCGCGCAAACAATAACTCTCATTGAATTTCCATTTTTTGAGCGGGCTTCCCGGCTCTGCTTTCATTTTTTTTTTGTACTCCGCTGTCGGTCCGCGTTTCGGTTGTGTGGGTTTTTGTGCGCGGATCCGTGCAGCAACAGCACGGCAATGGTGGCCCCCTTTTGGAGGCTCCCGGAGCCGTCCGTGTCCGCCGGCTGCGCTGGCCGCGCTGGCTGTCACACAGATGCCATGCCGTCCGGGCCGATGCCGGAGCGGCCGCTGCGGCTCCGTCTGGCCGCCCGTCTGCGGCACGGCGGCGGTCTGCAACTGGAGAACCCCGCCACCCCGCTGCCCAGACCGTCCCCCGGGGCGGCTGGACCACACGAAAGGACGTGTCTCTGCTACACACTACGCGATTTAAAAGCCCGGGGCGGACTGGGGTGGTGTATTTTGCAGGGCCCAGGAATGGCTCCAAACAGTCGTATGCACACTGGCCGCACGTGGAAATCTCTGATATTGGACGTATGCGGAGATATGCGGAGAAGTCACTGAATTACTGTAAAAAGGACTAAATAAATTTATCATTACATAAATATTTTTTTGCATGAATGAGGATAAATAAATAATAAAGATAGACCGAGCCCATGACTTAGCATTTTTAACGCTGTTCTTCCCCTCGAAACTAGAAAACATTTCTGTGGGTGTTGGATGCTGCTCTCCCTTGAGCGTCGGCGGAGGGCGCCCCTTCCCCCGCGCGTGTGTATGACCTAGCCGACGACGGCGGGAAGGAAGGAAGGAAGGGTTGCGCTGGCATCACCCGCAATAAACGTTGCTTGTAACGAATCGCCGAATTTTATGGGGGCCCCGTAATCACCCCATCATTCACGCGCTGCGGCCTCCGCGCCGGCCGCGTCGCTCGCAGCCTTTGCCTAGAGCAGTGTCGCAGTGCCGTCTTCATGACCAAGAAAGTGCGTAATCTAGGTGGGCGCGCCCGGAGCGCGCGCTGTTTTCCGAGAGATTAGATCCAAGAGGCGCGTGCATACCTTAGGTCAGTAACTATTTAATCGCAATGTTTTTTTTTCTTCTGAGACGAGAGGATTTCTTTGAAGTCCGCGGAGATCCATGGCGGTTAGAGGAGTGTCGGGTTCTCCTTCCCGCTGCCGGCTGCCCCGGCGGAGGGAACTGCCGGACCACCATCAACAGGGCAGTCGGGTCAGAGGTCAGTTAGGCCATCACTTATCCGCCGGGCCTGGACGTGACGGCGCGTGATGGGCCGTGCGTGACATTGTTGCAGCCCGTAATAACCCCCTCGCTCCCCCTGCCGCTCCGCTTTGTCTTCCCGCCCTGCACCGCCACCCCTCGGCGCCGCGGGCCCCGCAGCAGCCGTGCAGCGCTGTGCGCAGCCCGCGGGCCAGGCCGGTGCAGGAGGGGGTGTGCCCGATACGCCCGCGCGCCAAAACACCGCTAGACTGACGAGCCACCTCCACAACAGCGGGGCTAAACAGGAACGACTCTGCAAACCGCGAGGACGCAGACAAATCGAGACGAGACAATACCGCCGCGGTACGCCTTCAGAGGAGAGGGCCGCCCCGGTGGTGTCTCGGTCCCCGTCCGCGCCGCACGAGAGAGGCGGTCTGAGCGTAACACGCTCAGGCGGGGCGGGACGCCGAACGGCAAACGACCGACGACGCGCTGCAAGGTAAGCAAGCAGACGACAAACGACAGCAGCAGACGACGCGACGACGCCTTGGAGATGAGTGCAGCAAGGCAGTGCCCGGCGGCGGTGCCGGGGGCCGCGGGCTGATGGCGGGACCTCAGCATAAAGCGGCCGTTGGGACAAATGGCGGATGCCGCCATCCCCCGCGGGGCGTTACCCTGTCCGCCCGCCGTGTGGTGGGCACGCCAGCGGACCGTCGGAGCGTCCGTGCAACAAATTTTCGTAGTCGAAACCGCCCCGAACAAAACACAAAACAAGTAAAAGTAACCAGATCGACGCCTAGAAGACTAGATGAATTATACTGTTTTTCACCGACACAAGTGTGAAGCGGCGCCTGGTATTCGTCCCGATAAATAAAGGTGAGTTGTGGTAGGCCGGCCGCGCCCAACTCGGTTTGCGGGAGCGGGGGTATCGGTGGTCTATCATGGGGCCGCTTGGGATACCGAGCCTAGGAATGCTGCCCGGAGAAAGGGGTTTTCGACGAGATACAACAAAGGTAAGGGGGCGCGTCCACGGCGGGGCGCTATGCTCCACAAAGGAAGGGGGCGGGATAGGGGCGTATGACTCGGAGGGGAGCCCAGGGTAAAAGTCTATACACCTGGATGCCGCACGAGGCACGGCAGGAATGGCCTTTTATCTCAGACATCCTTAAGGGACAAACACAGACGTACTCACACACACACGCACGCTGGCCATCCTGGGCAGGCAGAGTAACTCCAAAAGAGACTGGATCGCCGTCGATGGAGTGCGCGGGGGCTGTCGTCCTTTGTGAAGACAACGCCCCGCCCATCAGACCTTTTCACGTAAGTGAAAAACGCGTGGCGCTTAGAGGACTACGGAGCAGGCAGGCGACACGGCAGGAATTGATTGTTCAGAGGCAGAGGGGTGGTCGCCGTGAGCAAACAAACGGAAAACGTACCGGAGCAGTGGTGTACGGGGCGGGTAGAGGGTGAATTAAGGCGGAGGCTCACAGCAGCGTCGGGGGGGGGGGGGGGGGGGGGCGTCCCTTGCACACCGTCTGGGTGGTACACGTCGCCATGAAATATGCATGCCACAAAGTGTGCGGCCGCCGAGGTCTCCGGCGAGGAGGGAATAAGATAGGAGATGAGCAGGTAAAAGGACGCGCCAGGCAGTGTCTTTGATGGGGCCCTCCAGCGAAGCCTCGTAACAGCAGGCTCTGCGGAGACCGCGTGCCGGTGTCACCTGTACTGTGCACTGCGTGAAAGTGCGATGGGTACGGGTCACTGGCGCGGTTTGCTGTGGGAGCTCAATTACGGGCGGGAGTATGATAACACCGCCTCGAGCCATCGCCGTCAAATGGTGCGGCAAAAGAATGGGGTGCAATAGCACACGCTGGGGGAAGACAGGAAGAAGAAAGGAAGAGAGACGCCGCCGCTGCGCTGTGCTGTGCCAGCACTCTCCCGCCGCGGCCGCTGCGGTTCCCGGCGAACGTATAACCCCATGGGAACGCGGGGCGGACACACGGAAACAGAGTGCGAGGGAGACGGGAGAGAGATGGAGGCGGGGGAGGAAGGGAGAGGGAAAGAGTCGGGGGCAGGGGAGGCGGGAAGGCAGCGGGAATTGCTCTTGACCTAGATATGAGGGCCTCTCGCACGGGGATGCCGCGTGGAGTAGGCGAATCCTATCTCCGCGGATTACCAGCGCGGCACGCCGCGGCCCGGCAGGCAGGCAGGCAGGCAGGCAGTGCACGAGCACGCACGCGCGCTAAGGGGAGGGAAAGGGGACAACAAGGAGCGACGCAGCGGTTCCGTTGTTGGTTTTGAGGTTGCGGCCAGTGCGGTGAGGGGGAGGCAGGCGCGCGCGTGTTTCGGGAGGGGGTGCGGGACTTCTGGCACAGAGACCGAAAGGCTCCTGGATAAAGGAAATGCGACAGTGTGGAAATGAGTTGAATGGGCCTCCCCCTCCGTCCCTAACGGACACCGCCGCCGCCGGACGGAGATAGCGGGGGGAGGGGGGAGATGAAAGGCCACGGAGAAAGGACTGCCAACTTTCTCTATTCCCCGCACTCTCCTCTCCGGGCCCCGCTGGGTGCGCCATCCTTTTTCTCGTCACTTTCTCCTCGGTGTAGACCCCCGAAACTCTCCCGGCTGAGCCAACTGGAGGGAAAACTCGCATAAAGCAAATTACACGTACTTTCTCTCCCACCGCCCGATTGGAAGTGACACGCGTGTGGGAGGGAGAGAGAGAGAACACACGTATCGGGTCAACATGCGTGTGGCTGCTCGACACGGAAGCTGGCCCCCGCATTCCACCATGTGTCGGGGACACCCCCACGGGGGGAACTCACCCCTCGGGTCACTGCGAACAAGTTAATGAGTTTTCATATTTTCGCCCTCTTTCTCTCTGGATCCTGTTGCTCCACGAGGTGACCGCTGCCTGGCGAGTGTATCGAGTCGTTGCGCGGCCCAGAAGATGTCTGTTTGCACTGTGGGGAGTGGTAGTGCGCGGCCCCGGCTCGGCTCCGCCTCACGAAGCGGTGGCTTCTCCCCGAGGCCCGGCTTTGCGCCCGGGCCCGGCTCGTCACGGCAGCGAGGTAATTCACTTTACTTGCAGACCAGGACGAGGAGTTAATTTTTTAGCGAGATAAAAGACCGTGTGAGCGCTTCTCTTCGCTTCGAGGCTGAGAGGCAGAGAGGCAGGGAGCGGAGAAAAGGACCAAAAGTGCAACCACGATACGACGTGAATATCAAATCCCGAGTGAAATTCCATCTCGTTTTCGTTACTTTGGATGCCATCCAACTGCATTCATCTCCTGTGCGGCAAGCTTGCGCCTATGATCTGTAGCAGTGAGTGTACTTGCCAACGCGTGGAACCACCTTTCTTCCATATCGTAAACGTACCTGCGAACACACAAAAACACAAAATCACATTAAAAACTTGAGCAGCACCAAGAATGTGACGTCGAAAGTCGTCAAGAGTCGTGTATAATACTCGAGCGCCGCCGAGCAGCCATTTCCTTCGGCAGCGGTACCCCCAGGAAATCCGCTTCCTCCCGCCGGCAGCGCCCGTTGGCGGCCGCTCGCCCCCCCCCCCCCCACGGCGATCCTCTCCCTGCTCGGCCAGATTTACTTTTGTGCCGTATCGCATCGAAGTGAAGCGGGGTCCCCCGCGCTCTGCAGGCGCTCTAAAAATAGATATGCACGATATCGAAGCGCAGCCCGCCGCCGGCGGCCGGTGCAATGTAAATAACCGTGATCGTAAAGGGGGAAGCGTCATGAGCGGCCACAAGACATCAACAACAAACGGCCAGGAAGGAGCAACAGGGCAGCGCCGGCCGGCGGTAGGGAAGAGGGGCGATGATGGAGGGGACGCGGAGGCCCGAACCGAAGCCGCCCCCACGAACGTGAGAAAAGGCAGAGGCACTCGGTCTAAACACCAAACTTCCAGCCTCTTTTCTCCCCCTTTCTCCCTCTCTCTCTCTCTCTCTCTCTCTCTCTCTCTCTCTCTCTCTCTCTCTCTCCCCCTCTGCTAGGACACAGTCGGATTAAAGACGAATCTGTCCATCCGCCCCCCCCCCCCATCCCCCTTTTGCTACGATAAAGGATAGAAACCTAACGGCTTTCCCGAGGCGCTACCGGCAGCAATGCGGCTGCGACTGCGCCCGACCAAAATTGGATTAAAGTTACAACAAGCCGGTTTTCTAACGCTGGAAATAATTGCTGGAGCGCGGACCGCGGACTTGAGTGCGGGGCGTGCAGGCAGGGCCGCCCGCCGCGAATGCAGGCCCGGCGGTATCGATTTTGTAATCGGCTGCTTGTACGTACAGGCTGCGCGCGCGCACACACACACACACAATGCGCGGTCGACGCTCCACCCACTTTTGCCTTCCGTGCTCAGTAATTTATTACGATCCGACAGGTAAATCCTGTTAGTGAGATGGTGTACACAAGCCCGCGTGTATGCGCGCCCGCGTTCGGCCTCACACCACCTGACTTGCACTACACACGTGCGGCGGCGGCGGCGGTGGGGCGGGGGTGCCGACGTGGCTCCCCGGCAGCCCTGCGCGGCCGCCGCGCTAAACTGTGTTTTTCCACTACTATTTGCGGCTCCCTTCCCTCCACCGCCGCCGTGCGCGCGTGTGGACCGTTGGGCAGGGCAAATATTTTTTCAGGAGCCAGCGGGCCGCCGAGCCATCCGCGCCGCCCGCGCTCCAGCACGCCCTGTTCCAGGACACACTCCAGGAAAGCGGAGCGGAGATGTGCGCCTTCACGCGCTGCGAGGAAAGTAAATCGCGCAGCAGCGGAGCAGAAAAATATTGATGCGTCAGGACACGGCGCGCTTGGCAGCACGCGTGAGGGAAGTCATCGCGGGTGTGATCCGAAATGTAGTGGCCGCGGCCGAACGTCGGGGTCGCCGTGTGCGGGTACTGCGGCACTGATTTAACCGCTCTCGGCGACCGCGCGGGCGCGTCTGGCGCTAAGGATGCGGGGCGGGGCCGCCGTGTCGGGGGGCCGCAGAGCCCCACGCCGCGCACGTACGCCAAACGAGCGCACACAAGACGACATGCTGCGTTCCACGTTTTCACGACGACGACAACCGCGGTCCGCGCGAAGGTCACGCGACGCCGGGGGCAGCGGGGGCGGCGGGGGCGGCGGGGGCCGCGGGGGCGGCGGGGGCGGCGGGGGCGGGGGGGGCGGCGGGGGCGGTGGGGGCGGCGGGGGCGGCGGGGGAGGGTTTATGACCGCGTGTCACACGGCCCCGCGGCCATGACGCTGCAGCCGGCGCAGCCGAGGGCGCAGCATGGCGCCACAGGGGCACCCGCCTAGCGAAGCAGTGCAGCGCCACTGGAACACCATGCCCCATCCTCGCATCCTCGCTCTCTGTCTGTCTGCCTGTCTGTCTCTCTCTCTCTGCCCCCCCCCCCTCTCACCCGCCGCCGCTATGCCCATTCCGCCCGAAAGAGGAGCTGCCGGTCACCAAGACTTACTTACTTAGACGGCCTTTATTATATACGACACTCCCGACGACGCACGCAAATCCGCCGCGCACGCCGAATATGGAGTCATTAAAAAAGTTTCGCATCGTGGCGCTTATCCGAAAAGGTACTAAAATAAGTTTCGGGATGAGCGCGCGTAAAAGCGGGGCGGGGCCGCGGCGCGTTGCAGACGCCCCTCATCATCAAGTGCCGTAAAGTCGGCGGCGTCGGCGGCGGCCCCCGGCGGCCCCGGCGGACCCCGGCGGTCCGCGGCCAGGCTGCGTGACATTGGCATTGCGCGGCAAGGTGATGTTCGGTAAGCAGAGCACGGCAAACTAGCGCGAGTCCACAGCCTCCCTACCACACACACACACACACACACACACACACACAGCTACGGCCTAGGCCCTCAGGCACACGACGTCTGCATTAACCATGCTGGGGCGGAGAGGGAGAAAGAAGCTCTGCACGTCTGGATCACATTTCTCTTCATGAGAGCCCCGAGCAGCCAGAAGCAGCTTTTTCGCGCACTCGGAGCTCGCCGGCGACGCGGCAGAGGCGGGTGTGTGTGTGTGGCTCTCTCTCTCTCACACTCTCTCAGTGTCGCTCTGAGTGGCCGCGCCGAGGAGGAAGAGGGAATGGATAAAAATTCATACGTAGCGCCACGGCAATGACAGGCACTCGTCGAGGTAATTTCTTTCCTCGCGTTGGCGTGCGGTCTTCCGGCGCACCCCCAGCGGTCACTACCGAGATTCCATATTGGCTCGGCGCAAAGAACTCGAAAAGGAAGCAACCGCCCTATCATCGACCGGCTACGTCGTCTCCTGGTAGTGTGTCAGGACTTCCGGTTTCATTCATGCATGTTAGATCTGGGGAATCTACTTCTTTTACACGAGACGCATCATGATTCGTTGCCGGGGCGGCGTCGGGGGATAAATCTTCTCCGCGCGACAAGTGCGTTATCCGGAATGAATGCGGAGCATCTCCCCGCCTCCCGCTCCTTTGCACCTCGTTCTGCGCGGGCGGCTCGACGCCCCGCCCTCCGAGGATCCCGCGGGGACGGTGCTTTATTTATTTCCCACGACACCAATTGCCCCTGGCTGTCTCCTAATTGAGTATCATCTCCTCTTGTTCCTGCTCCTCCCCATCCCAACACTCCCCGTGCAGCTGGTCTTGCCTCCGATACACGGCCTTCCGCGCTTCCACGCGTTTCAAAGCGGAAACTGCAAGCGTCCGGAATCGAGTGCGAACTCTAATAGCAGCGGCTGGGCACAGCGGTTTGATGGGGCCACTCGCCAGCCCCCGGTCCGCTCTCGTCAAAACCGTTTCAACTCAACACGTATGGCGTGGAGTGAGCAACCGAGTTCGGCCCGCTGCACGCATTCAGAGAAGCGACCTCTGTTGGCCAAGACTGACGTGCTACCTAGGATAGACCACAGAGATACAGCACATGTGAAATGGAGCTGTTCATCGCATCGGAACGCGTTGTGCGGCAAGATGAGGGCCGTTGTCCCGTCATGGCCGCATCACGTAGTTAAATCCGTACACGTAGAGAGGCGCAGAACAGAGTCCCGAGTCGTATGATGATATCAGACGCCGGGCGCTGCCTCAGTTTTTCTTCATTAATCATATTTCTTCCCCTGCGATGTCATCTGCTTTGCCTCTCTCGCGAGCACCCCTCCCACCCTCTAGTTTACTGTGCGATACCCCCCCCCCCCCCTCCCTCCCCGCCGCTACATCCGCCCGTTCTTCTTGCCCCCTCCAGAAGACTCAGCCTCGTGCACAACACAAAACATGGAGCAAGGAAGGGACGCAAAAAGCACTTCGGACAAAAATAATAACGTAAAAACGTCAAAATAACGCAGGAAGAATTATTCCTATGGCAGCACCGCAGCGGCGGCCTCTGCGGAGGCGGCGGCCACGACGCCAGTTTGCGACAGGCCTGGCAGACACAGCACAACGGCACGGCCAAGGTGCTGGAGGCAAAGGGGGCCGGGAGGCCATTCAGACGGGCGTCTACGGCGCAAACTCCCCGCGAGACGAGGCGGGCGCCAAAACCGGCAAACACAAAGGTGTGTGGAAAACAGGACACCCCGAATCCGTACAATGCAGCCCCCCACCCCATCCCCTAGTGCGGCTCCAGTCGTCGCAGAAGAGCGGGCGGGCCTGAACTGGTCGGGGCCGCCCGTTACCTGCCGCCGGTGACGCCCCAGACGAGCCAATCCCTGAGCGCCGCCACTGCAAACAGCCGAGTGCGTCACAGCGCTTACGGCCGCCCCCGCAGCACACGGCCCCGCTCCAGCCACAGCACGCCAAAGGCGTAATTAGATAAAGGGGCCGCAGAGAGAGAGAGAGAGAGAGAGAGAGAGAGAGAGAGAGAGAGAGAGGGGGGGGGGGGAGGAGGGGGATGGGTGAGGGCGTGGTAGGGGCTCTACGGCCCAGTTCCCTAAATTACCGACTTCAGACGGCTGCTGGGCGTCACACACGCAGAATGTACACGCAGTGCTGGTGCTGACAATTTGTTGTAGTTCGGCTGTATCCCGTGGCGGAGCTACAGCTCCCCAGCGCTCACAAGGCCCGGCCTGCTGTGGGTTGGTATCCTGCTTTCCAGCACGCTGACAGCGTCACAATCACGACATGTGTGCACAATACGAATACGAGTTCAGGACAGCAAAAGCTGTCCTCGATGCGCCCACTGCCTCTCCTCAATTCACGGCATGTGTTAAAGAGGCCTGGCGAATAGAGAGGGCAGGAGGGGCCGAGCCGCCTGCCGGATCATTAGCCGGTGGCGCAGCAGTCATTGTGAGGGATTACAGCGGCGACCTGTTTACATGGCATTACGATATCGACGGCCAGTATGGTCCTCGTCCGGATCAACTTTGCGCACACGCATGAAAATAAACCGCGGGAGGGGGGGCTTTACATAAAATATGGTAAGCACGAGAGACAAATCAGCACGGCCACGATAATCGTGTGCCGTCCACTGAAATCCGGCACGTTAGCTCTGCGGAGAGATGGCGAGCTGCCACGGGTTTTTCGCCTTTTCACGGGGGGAGGGGGAGTCTTCGGAAGCGTGACTTTTCAGATTTGTGTTTCCGACGCGTCAACTCAGCCGCCGTCTGTGCTCTGTGGAGAGGACCGCTACTGCTGCTCAGACCTGCCGCTGAGCGGAGCGAGAAAACCCAACAGAAAGGAGAGAGAGGGAGTGAGATAGGAAGCAGGGAAAAAGTAGAGCCGGTTTGATGCTGAGCTGGGCTGAGCCGAAGCTATCAGATGCCAGGGGATTGATAGGGCTACTACCCCCGATGGGCAAGCGGAAGCACCCCCTCCCCACCCCCTGACCCCACCGCCCCTACCCCTCCTCCCCCCTGCCCCGGAGCACGTCACTTGCCCCGCACACTGACAGTACGATTGATCTATGACTTCATTAGGCCAAGTCTATCCTTTCTCGCTCTCGTGCCCCTTCTACCTCAATTCCAGTCCCCTTTCCCCCCCTTAATTTAGCGAGCGTTCAGATGGGATGGGGGACAGAGAGGGTGGGGTGGTGGAGCTCAGGGGGCGGCAACGGCGGCGACAGAAAAAAAATCGAGCTGCGCAAACGAACTAACGCGCGTGCCTTTTCGAAAATGTTGTCGATTTTTAGAGCGCTCAATCATCCAGGGCCGCGGCGCTGCCATCGGCCGACACGGCCGCCGAGGCCGGGGGCCGGGCTGGGGTCGGCCGGGCCGGGCGGCCGGGCGGGCGGCGGCGGTTATATGATTGCGCCCACGGCATGTCTCAATCCTCTTAATGAGCAAGGTAATTTAGTTCACCGGCTCGCCGCCGCCCCCACGCCAGAGGACTCCACCCCGCAGTCGCGGCCACACGGCAGCCCCGAAAAACCACCACTCTGCACCACGTTTTTCACCGCCTTCCCCTCGCCGTCCGACCGCGAACGGCGACCGCGACGGCGGCCACCGAAAGCGCGCCGCTTCCTCACAGAAATGGCGTCGGCGCGCGACGAGGTCTCCGCACGACACGTGCGGGGCCCTGGACACGGAGCCGGGCCGGCGGGGTGCCCGCGCTCACAGCGCACATCTCGTCGGTACAGGAGGCGCCCCGGGGCACGACCCGCGCCAAGGAGGAGACCGTCGTCAAGACGGTACACCGGCGGGAGCTTCCGCAGCAGAGGGTTATTTTTAGCGGGGCCTCCGACCCTGCACGTCGTCGGGGGCTGACCGCGAGGGGTCATTAGTGCGCCTCGCCAGCTCCCCCCCCCCCCCTCTTCCCCCCCCCCTCCCGCCCCTTCCCGCGCCGCCCCCACCGGCGTTCCCATTGCTATGCGGCCACGGCAGGCCCGGCCCGCTGTCCAGAATGATACATTATTTGCTAAGGAATATGCCATATGTTTGGAAGAGAATGCGGCGAAACGCGCGCGGGGCGCGCGGCCGGCCGCCGGGCTTTTTATGTAGTACTTCTGCAGGAAGCGAGGCGGACCCAGCCAGGGGCGGGCCGCGCTGGGAGGGGCGCGGAAACCAAGTGGCCCACGGTCAGGCACGGCCGCCCGGCGCCGACTTCAAAGCCGCGGCAGCAGCAGCGTTTGCCCTGCTGCCGTCGCCTCTCTCACCAATTCTCCGGCAATCCCCGGGACCACTCGCCTGCCAGGCCCCCTTCCCGTACCCGAGTTATCATCCCCCGCCCCCGGTACTTCCTTCTTTATTTCTTGCTCCAGATTCATTACATTCCGTTTCTTTCCTTTCATTAAGGACCCCGCACGGCGCTGCGGGCGCCCCGCCGCTGCCGCCGGTCCCTCGGGTTGTCGGGCAGGTCGCCTCGGCCACCGCCGCTGTCCCTCCCCCGCGGAGACCGGCGCCGTGCCACACGGCAACACACGGCCCGCCACCCACGCCCAGCGATTCATAGCGATTCATATCGAAATAACATTATAAAGCAAGTGTTTGCCGAGGCAGATGGATGGCGCGCCTTCCCTTTTGCAAGGGCGCGCGATTTGAATTGCAGAAAGGTCGCGCGCGGAGATGAGCTGTACAGATTAGTCCCCGGGGTGCGGCAGGGCAGCAGGGCAGCGGGCTAAGGGAGGCGGTCAAGGCTGCCGCCGCTGCCGCCGCTCCATTCATCTCCTACTCAGCATCGGGATGAGCCGGTGCCCTGCTGCGCGCTGCTGCCGAGCCAGGTCCTGCCCCTGTAATCCCGCGGCCAGTTTACAGGCCGGCCATCGCTCTGGGCGTCTGAGCGTCGCGGGCTCCTCCACGGCGGCAGCAGGGACTCCGCTCGCTGCATAAATCGGGCCGCGCTCCGCTTCGTGTGCTTTTATTACTGGCGTGCCCCGAAATCGAGCTTGCGGACCGGGCGGGGCCGGGCGGGGCCGGGCCCGCACCGAGGAGGGCCCTTAAAAGCGAGCCAAAGCAGCTTGTTTACCCCACGAGGGGGCAAAAAGGACGACAACGAAACAAAAGATTCTCCCCCCCCCCCCCCCCGTCCCTCTCTTGTCGTATGGTCGCGCCCGCCATAAGCCAAGAACATTCCGGTGGCAAGAGAGAGAGAGGGGGGGGGGGAGGGGTGAGGGAGGGAGAGAGAGAGCAGATCCCGCTCAGAACAGGGCCTAGGCCACAGCGGAAGGTCCTGCGAAAACGCGTTTAGCGGCCGCGCTCCGGCGTCGCGTCCCGCGGCAGCAGCGGCTCCGGCCGGATTAGGCCGAGCGCGCGTAGCTTTAAAAGTGCCGTAAAGCACGCAAAAGACTCTTGCCACCCCTTCGATGCGGGAGGGGGGCGGGGGCTGGATATGCGGCCGGCGTGGGGCCCCCGACAACGTACCCCCAGGGCCACAGCGCCACGGGGGGTCCTGCTCTTTATGGAGGTCTGCCGTCACCGGCCGCCGCACCCCGCCCGTGGGTACCGACCCCCACCCCCCGCCGGCCCGCGACCCCTTCTGGCCTCGTCTCTCCGCGCGCCTCGACTAATTTTCCCGATGGCGTCACTTTGGCAGGGACAAAGAAGATATCAAGGACGCGGCCACGAGGAATATCGGTCGGCCGGCTCCATGGCGAGAGCCGTTGCCATCCGGCCAAAGCGGCGATATAAGTGTCGCCCCCCGCAGCCCCGCAGCGTTGGCCCATGGCATCGGCCCATGCCATCGGGGCTGGCACTCGTCAATTCCCAGCGAGCGAACGAGAGAGAGAGAGAAAGAGAGAGAGAGAGAGAGAGAGAGAGAAAGGGAGGGGGAGGGAAAGAGAGAGCGAGTAACGGCATGGCCGTGGGCGTGCCCCCAATCACTGCCATGAATGGCATGGATGCGAGGGTGGGGCCCGCACACAATGCAATTGAAACAAACACATTTCACGCGATGAAAGCTCCATTTGGTCGACGCTTCTTTTGGCAACGGTCCCGCGGGTTGTGTCCCCTCGCGGCGCGGCCCCCACCACTCCGATGCTGCTGCTGGGCGCGGCTGCCGACGTCCGTCCACTCCCCCTCCCCCAGTTTGTCTCCGTCGGGGCCGCTCGGTGAGTTACTCCGCGCGGGGCTCCGTGTTACACCCGGCTGATCACTCATTACCTCGCCGCCGTTCGTCTTGTGGTCCTCGACGTCCAGCCCCGCCGCCGCTCACCGCAACGAAAGCAGCGGCAGGAGAAAGAAACACGTGAAATGCGGGGGCCTCTGCGGGTCACTCGCTTAATTCATTTCGCTTTATACACGGGCTGAAGAAAGAAAAAAAGAAAATCCCCGAGACAAACTTTGTGTGGGGGATCTTTTGTGCGTTCCGGAGCCAGGGTTCCGGCGCGAGGCTTCCTATGTGCGGCGGCGGCGGCCGTCTGACGCGGATCACAGCGCCCCTCTGAGGTCCGCCCGGCTCGGCTTGTTATGACGACGGGCCGCGGAAGCGCGCCGCCGCCGCCACTCCTTGACAGGTGTCGAGAGTAGAGCCCCGTGACGAGTGCCGCGAGGCAAGAGTGCGGCCGGGAGAGCGGCCGGGAGGGCGGCAGGATCACGCCGGCGGGCCGCGGGGCCGCGCGGAGCCTCCCCTCTCACATGACAGGAGGGGCGCCGTGTCAAAGTTTAAAGTGCGTCCACGCCGGGCAACGGGAGGGGGAAAAAAAGCCGACGCCCGGCGTCGTCCGTCAGGCCCGATCGAGTCGTCCTGCGTGGCCCGTCCTCACACGAGGAAAAGCGGCGCGCAGAGTGCGCTGACGTCGAGAACGGCGGCCGCGGTGTGCCGAGCGCCTGCGAACTCTTGGGTAGGCCGGCCCGCACGACACGCGTGCACGGGGAGGCGGGGACTGCCTACCCAGCAGGCGCCGTCCGCGCGCGCTTCCACACGGCAGGCTCCTCGCGGGCTGTACGCTCTTCAGCATCCAGGTCAGGCCCCGTCACACGTCGAAGCCCACGTATGTACACTGCTGTCCCGTCGAAATTAGGTTCGGCGTTGCAAAAGAACACCGTGGACGCATTACGCGGTGCGGCACGCGCACGCGCCGACGTAAAGCGCGCAGTTACGGCCGGGGGCAGGCCTGGGGGCACGCGGGCGGCACGCGGGCGGCACGCGGGCGGCCAGCTGTCGCGCAGACACCCACTTGCCTACGCGCCGCCGCCCCTGCGGTCACGACCTTCCCTCCTCCACGCACGCCGCCGCCGCCAGGAATACAATTCACATGCGAGTCGTAAAATTCTATATTCCCCGCCATATAACTGGAAAAGGGGCGGAGAGCGAAGAGAGAGGGGCTCTGTGGAGTAGCACCACCACCACCGCCGCCACCGCGCGCGGCGGAGGCGGGACCGCGGCCCGCCACCCCCCGCGAAGCTGACACGCCCCCCAGCTGCGTGATAAATAGGTTACAGCGGGTTACAGCGTCCGTCTCGCGCGGCCAGCCTCCTCATCGTGTTCAACTTTCATAAATTTCACAGAGAAGACGACGACTTGGCGGGACTGGACATTTGCAACGGCTTGCGAAAGCCTTTGTGTGAAATTCTTTTTTTTTTCGGCACGGTAAGATGAGAGCTGCGGCAAGCAGGCCCCGCATGGTGTGTCGTGAGGCAGCCACACGCCGAGCGCGCCGCCCACCAGGCGGCCCGGTGGCCCCTCCGCCGCCTCTGGCTGTCACACGGCTGGATGGCTTCTGTGACGCCACAGGCATCTGTCTCCAGTCAGTGGCTTTCGGCCGCTTCCTCGTTTGTCGTCAATTTCACACCTTCTACCCCCTCCTCCTCCACCTCCTCTCTCTCTCTCTCCCTCTCTCTCTCTCTCCCTCTCCCTCTCTCTCTCCCTCTCCCTCTCTCTCTCTCTCTGAACATCTCAGGTGCACACGGTCCAGTAGAGCCGCGAGGTCGACAGCCAAATAACAGGGGGGAACTCATCGGACTCATCGAGAGTTGAAAGTGAGGCATGGCACAGCCGCAGCCCTCCCACCCCGGACACCGTGTGAGCGTCGGCCGCCGGGACGGGACGACACATATCGATGCGGCGTCACGCAGTGTTGTCGCAGCCGATCGCGTCTCATCGAGCAGAGCTCACTGCCCGACGCGTGCGTTATGACAGAAGGCTCGCTGGGTGGCGCCGGCGGTGGCGCCGGGGCCAGCGACCTCTGACCTGGCTCCCCGCCAACACCCTGTTAATAAGGCGAGCGCAGCGCGGCGCAGCAGCAGCAGCAGCGCAGGAAAAGGGGGTCACCCGCAAAGCATGTTATATTGTCTGATTAATTAAGTGGTTTCAGGGCGGCGGCAGCGCCGGCAGCAGCAACCCCTTGTGCGGGCAGCAGGGCACGGCTGGAGGCGGCGGCGTTCCGGCCCACAGCGCCCGCCTCCGCCCGGACCCGGCCCGGAGCGGCCCGCCACGCTAGCGTAACCCACCCGACCGCCGCGCGCCGCCGCAGCGTGGCACCGTGTTGCCCGACCCAGCGCCGCCGCCGCCTGCCACCCCCGGCCGCCCTCTGTGCCGCCAACGGCAGCGCGCCGCCCGACACCCGCTCCCGAGTGCTCGCGGTGGCGGCGACGGCAGCGCGCCCACGTCGACATGGCGGACTTATATGACGCAAGGCGTATCGCGAGGCTAATAAAAAGAGATGGCAGAGCGAAGAGGGCGCTTATTGAAAACGGGGAGCGACAGCTCGGAGGTCCCGCCGTGACGGGGGCCATGTCACGGTAACGATGCGGCCGCGCGGGGTCGAGATCAACAACCGGCCGTGTCATCGGGAGCCGCGGCCAATACGTGCACGCCCGGGCGGAGAGGGCTCGGGGCCCTCATCCAGAAGGTCGGGAACTCTCCGAGCGGCGCCTCTCGGCGGCGGTGCGTGGTGACGTCACAGCAGCGTCCGGGACCGTCCGCCGCTTCGTGTGACGACTGGGTCAACGGTCGGGCACGTGCAGCCGATACGCCGCCACGTGTGTTGTCAGTTTGTCGTGGAGCTTCGCGGCCTTTTGTGGCCGCCAAGTATAATGAGGGAGGTGTCACCTGCCACGTGTAGGGGTCCGGGGCAAAACTTGTCGCGCCGCAGCCTCTCGCCTCCACACTTTTCGCTGGCTCTCTCTTTCACCCTCCCCCTCCCGCTCTCTCTCTCTCTCTCTCCCTCTCCCTTTCCTGTCGCTAACTCTATTCTCGCTCGCGTACCCCCACATCCTTCACACACACGCACACATATGGATCAGACGACCGCGGAGGAAGGGGAGGTGGAGGAGGTGGTGGTGGTGCGGTGGTGGTGGTGGGCCCCGCTGACAGCTTTGCTCATGTCACCCCCAATCGTGCTGGCCCAACTTTCCCTCGCTGCAAGTCCTCCCCCTCGCTCTGACATGTCCGCCCGTCCCGGCACATGTGAGGAGGGGCACGGTGACACAGTCTTCGGAAGCGCTGAAATTATAATTGTGTGCAGCGGAACGGGGTCTCTGGGCCGCACAGCAGGGCAGGGGGGGGGGGGGGGGTCGGCACGATTGCAGTTGACAAACAAGAAGTGGGTCGCCGACTCACGCCGAGGGTGTTTGAGGGCCGCCGAGGTCCATCCGCGAACTCCACAACAGTCGCTCACACGGTGGAGGTCAACTCACCTGGAACACAACAGAGAGAGGGCGCGCGTTCAGAAAACAGCACACAGCGCAGCGCACGTGAAGCCAGAGACTCGTCGGGGAGGTCCTTGCCATTTCATTTCCTTGTCCCCCGGACCCCCAATCGGCTTATCGTGTACATCGGCGGCTTATTAAGCATAACGAGGGCGGCGCTGGCCGCGCGGCCGGCCGCCGCCGGGCGCCCCTGACTGAGATGATCAACTCTCCGTGCCCTCCGCGGGGGTCCCGCGGGGAGGGACCGGGCGTCATACACGGAACCGGCCGGACGGGTGACAATAACCACTCATTCATATGCAGGCGCGCGACACACGAGAGAGGGGCATCGCGGTGCGGAGCCTTAAGTGCCGAAGCTGGTCGGGGCCCCGCCGCCTTATCTCCCCGCGTCCGTCCCCATTAACAGGTGATGTATCACGTGGGCGCCGGCCGGTATTGAGACGTGTAGGGACGCCCCTAATGGCCTCTAACGTGCGCCTCTTTCGGGTATCCGGCGGCCTCGGCCGGTGTAGCTGTGAGCCGCGCTAGTCGGCGCAAAGCTTTCGGCCGGGGTAGTCGTGGAATCGGAAGTGCAGGCCCGTCAATGAACCTCGCGTCGAAACGTCGCCGAAACGACGGGGATCGTAAATGACACGCAATTAGCAAAGAACTGCAGAGAAGCTGGTTTTAGCGACACACTCACACACGCGCGCGCGAACACACACACACACACGTACGTACACACACTCTTACTTTCTGGTGTCAGGCGGACGGGTTTTACGACATCGTCATCCGGCTCGACAGAAACACGCGAATTCACTCCGGCTGATCGTCGTTTCGCAGTGGAGGCGGAGAGAGTGAGGGGGGGGGGGATAAAGCGTGGGGCAGGGCATACAAAGAGACAGCGAGATAGAGGGAGAAAGGAAGAGAGAGAGAGTGAGAGAGGGAGAGAGAGAGAGAGAGAGAGAGAGAGAGAGAGAGAATGAAGAGGCTGTCCAGGCGGAAGCACACCTGAACCCGCCCGGTTGGCCTTGTGCCACGGACGGTCTAAGACGCGCACGGAATTGGAATGCCTCCGAAACGGCCGGTCGGCCGGACGTGTCACCAAAACTCAGCTTCACTCGTAAATTGGCCGTAATGGGAGGGATGGGTTCCCGGCTCGCAGGACTCCGCAGGACGCCCGCAAGGTTCCTGCTGGCTGGATGAGGCGGAGTCGGGAGGAGTCCTCCCCCAAGGACGCTCCCTGACTCACTAAAATCGCAAGAAGAAAGTAGGCCTGTTTCTAAATCGAAACCTCAAAAAACCTCAAACCTCAATAACATTTTTTAAAAAAGTTTTAGCGTCACGTTATTTTGTGAAAGGTGCCGCGCATCACCAACGGCGGCATCGTTATTGAAAACAGCCAAAGATCCCAGCAGCAGCAGCAAAGCGCCGATATATTATGGCCGTTTAACGACGGGCCGGCCGCTGCCGGGGGCGTTTTATTCACAGTCGGGGATGGCCATTGCACCCCCGCCGCCCCCCCCCCCCTCTCCTCTCCCCTCTCACTCCCTCTTTCTGTTTTGGCGCACGGCGCATACAGCGGGCGCCATTAGAGCCAGTCCATTGCTTGTCCGCTCGCCGTGACGCGACAATGCGAGAGCGCCTCGGGTGCCAGCGCGGCTGCCGGCGCGGCTGCCGGCGCGGCTGCCGGCGCGGCTGCCAGCGTGGCTGCCCGGCGCTGGCCGCCAGCATGGGCGGGGCGGCTCGCTGAGCCCCGGCCGTGGTCAGCACAGGACGCGGTGCGGGGATGCGTGCAGCAGTCCGTCATGCCCCACGGCCGCCGTTCGCAAAGTTCCCGCGGGCGTTCAGTGGTCCGCTGTGCCTGCCGGTGGAGTACATCGCACGCCATTCGCATCGGAGTGGTGAACATGTGCTCGAGCAGTTGAGAGTCCACTAAACTCCTGCAAGCGTTCACCGTTTTCCGAATTTTTCCCCTTTCACACAGGGGAAATTTAAAAAAAAATTCACGCACGTTACTGTGTCTCTCCGATAATTGCCCACGACCCCCACACACTGCGGCACCCGACACCGCCGTTATATTTGGCGCGGCCTTAAATACGCGGGCCGCCGCCCGCGGAGCGCTCCCGCGGCGTCCGCAATATTAATATGCACCGCGCAAAGTTCAAGGACGGCCGGGTTCACCCCGCAGGCGGCCGGCCGGCGCGGCGGGGTACGCGGACGGTGTTCACCTTTCTAACGCTGCGGCCCCTCGATAGCTCCGCAGACACACACACACACTCGGTGATTCACCAGAGCGCGCACGCGCGGCTGTCGCTCCTCCCCTCCTCTCTCTCTCTCTCTCTCTCTCTCTCTCTCTCTCTCTCTCTCCCTCTCTTCCACCCTTTTTTCAAAAGCTTATGCTTTGCCAAACGACGTGCACGCTGACCGTCTGCGACCTTTACGCGCGGCCCACGAGCGCCCCGCGCGCGCCCACATTGCTCAAAATACCACGGAATACCCAGCGCCCTCAGCCGTGAGCTCCGCGCTTGTTTGCGCTCCGGGACGCAGCGGTGGAGCCCCGGAGGATGAGAGAGTGAAGCCCGCGCGAAGCCCGCGTGAAGCCCGCGTGAAGCCCGCGTGAAGCCCGCGTGAAGCCCGCGTGAAGCCCACGGCGGAGACAATCGCAGCTCGGATTGCTGCCGCGCATTTAACCTGGCGTGTGTATTTGTTCCCCGCCTCCACTGTCAACCCTCCCGGCACCGCAGTACCCGCCTGCTCGCCTCCGCGCACCCAGCTGCCGAGGGACTTCAAAGAGCCGGGCGGCAGCGGGGCGAGGAGGTGGGCGCGCGGGGGAGGGAGGAAGCGCGGCGCCGCGCGAGTTGACGGAAGCTTCGGAGTCGGGGCCGCGCGCGGGAGATTCATTGAAAGGCTAATGCCGTGCGAAGGTGCGTCTACGTGAACTCCCGCTCAGCGGCCGGGTATCGGAGCGAGTCGAGGGGGCGGTAGCGCGGCTAACTAACATCCCGACACATCAACGACGGCAGTATCGCCGAGCGTGCCAGCGGGGCTCGGTAGCTGAGTGGACTGACAGGCAGACCGACGATCAAAGATCCGAGGTTCGAAACCCGGCGGGGACGGTCACTTTTTCTTCCGACTCGGATCAAGGGAGAGGGAGCGGAAGAAGACTGAAGAATGATACTTGTTACGTGCCGAGCACTGGCAGCGCGACGTCGGGCACCGAGCCGGGCGGCCGGCGACGCTCCTCTTGACAGTGCGAAGCGCGCAGGCGGGGGTTATGACTACTGAGGAAAAGACGACGGGCGGGGCGCGGCGGGCGCGACAGCAGCGCGGCGCCTCGCGCCCAAAACGGGAAATGAGTTTCGAGTCTTCCGGCACGTCCGAGGCGCGCGGCGTTATGAATCCGGGCGCAGCGGCGGCAACTCGGCGGCGCTGCAGCAGCAGCTGTGCCGCGCGTGCGTGCGCCGTGCGTGCGCCGTGCGTGCGCCGTGCCGAGTGTGATTTCCTGTTGGCCGGCCGGCCCCCGCGCCTCATCACTCTACCGCCAGCGTATAAAGTATTAATCCAGTCAAAACAAAAGTGGGGGTAAGTAAATTAAAGGAGCGGCCGCGCGGAGTTGCAGCATCGCTATTTTTGTGAGCGACGTTGACGCCCACGCGCGGAGTCCAGCCCGCCGGCGCCGCGATGGCAGCCCGGGGGCCGTGAGGGCGGCGGGGCGTCATGTCCAGTCCGGCGGCGGTGGCGGCGGCGGGGGAGGCCGGCTCCTCGTAACGGGCCGCACTAAAAAGCGGGAATCCGCGTGCGTTTCGCGAGATATTCACGCAGAGCGCGGCCGAGAGAAAACTACCGCGAGAGGAGAGGACGCGGGACCCCGGCGCGTCGTCCGCATCTGGAGGCGATAGAGGCCGCGTCACTCATCGTGAACGTTGCCTCAGCCGGTGACGTGACCCCGCCGACGCAAAGCGGTCACCAATTACCGCCTGTCAGAGGGGTGTGGGGTCAGCGTGGTAAGTCGGTATGCACGGCGGGGGCTGCCCCAGACGCCGAGACGGCGGACTCAGTCAGACATAGCTGCGCCGGCGGCAGCAGGGGTGGCGTGTGTGGGCCGGGCGACCACTTTGGTCGCACCGTCGATGTGCGCGTGTGTGTGTGCGTGTGTGTGTGTGCGCGTGTCGCCATAGCGCGCCCCCCCCCCCCTCTCCGGCTGCCACTTTTCCCTGCCACCCCCAGCAGCCTCTCCGCTGAGCGAAATCGTTTTTGCGACCATCGTATCTTGACTGATCACCCAGTTTGCCAGTCCCATCCCCTGACCCTCTCTCTCCGACACCTCTCTTTCGGGCCGGCGGCGCCCCCGGGTCACCCTCCATCACGCCCACCCCATCCACGATCCCCCCTCGATATCCCCTTTGCCCCCCCCCCCCCCTCTCTCTCTCCCAGCAAAGGCTCCCTCTAATGCACAACGTCAGCCTGATGCATATCTGTAATTGATGTTTAATAAACGTCACCTTTTGATTAACGAAAAAAAATGCCAAGCGCGGGGGCGGCTGCTGGCTGCAGTGGGGGAGACGGGCGGCGCCCGGAGGGGGTGGGAGCGGGAGAAGAATGGCAGCAGCGGCTGCCGTGGGGCGGGGCGGCAGGGGCAGATGTCGCTCGTCTGGCCTCCCTTCCTGAACGGCCGCCCGCTCGCGCGTTTGCCTTCAGACGGGGATAAAAGTCTTATCACAATGCAATCATCGTATTATGACTCTCACCGACACCATGCGGCCGCAAGGCGCGCAGTCAGATGTATCATTTTAAAAAATAGGTGTGTTGGTGCAGTCATATATTTTTTTGGGTGGGGGCACGATTTTAATCGCCGTGTTCACAACAGGTAATCCGGGCGCGCCGGCGCAGCCTGGCAGCCGCAGAGGGGGCGGCCGCGAGGCGCGCACTCGAGGGCCCTCAGCATGTGATATCAGCAATACTGATATCACATATGCGGGGCAAAGGCATGCGCCCCAAACAAGAGCGGAGGCCGTGTATGCGTGCGTCCCCCGGGGAGGGAGAGAGAGAGAGAGAGAGAGAGAGGGGGGGGGGGGGGGGGGGGGAGAGAGAGAGAGAGAGAGAGAGAGAGAGAGAGAGAGAGGGAGAGAGAGGGAGAGAGAGGGAGAGAGCGGGAGAGAGAGGGGGCAGCAGTCTCGCGACGACGCGGCTTGCGAATAGAAAATAGTGAGAGTTATGCGATCTGACGCGCCCTCTATCGGCCATATAAATACGGCGCAATCCTCGTTCTTTTTTTTTTAAAAAAACATTTCGCTGCCGCGGGTGAGGCGCGGGCACAGAGAGGCACTCACAATGTGTGGCTGTGCGATAACCATCAGTGCGAACAAATCTCATCGGATCGGACGCACCCCGCCCCGCCATCCGTACAGCCACACATACGACACCACACGCACACACACACACACACACACGCATACCACCAACCAAAACAGAGGCGCACAAACCACCATACACGCGTGAGACCCCTTCCCCCCCTGTAAAATAAAAGCATGGTGGACAAAAGTAGGGGACACCGGGACAGATTTTTGGTTTATCACGGCCACCGATCATCCATGACACCCGACTGACACCCTTGACAGCCGCGTCCCCTCACGCACCCCCCCCCCCCCCTCCTCCCCAATCGACCGTTCTATCTTTGCATGCCCGTACGACTGCCTGCCTGCCCACCCGCACTGCCTCGGTGAAACACGACATTATCGCCGTGGAATCGGCCACATTACTTCACCTTGGCAATCGCTTTTTTCCACGGTTTGGAATATTTGTGTTGAGATTTGATTTTTTTTTCACTCGTGTGAACGACCCCCCCCCCCCCCCTCCCTCTTCGTAGGTTAATACACTGAGCCCCCCCCCCCTTCATAACGCCCCCTTCCACCTCCGTAGGATAATACTCCCCCCTTCATAACGCCCCCCCCCTTTTCGTCGTCCACAACGTCACACACATTCGCCCGCACATAAATCGCTCTCCCTTCCCATTCAACAAAACGCGCGAGCGCGCAGGTAAGAAAATAATAGTTTTCGTAGGGTTTCCCGGGCGAGGCGCACCGCACGGCGTGCACTGCTCTGCAACGTCCCGGGGAGAAGAATGGGTGGGGGCTCCGGGGGCGGGGGGCTCCGAGGCGGGGGCCTCCGGCGTGCCCCGGCGGCGGCGGGCCCCGCGATGCATGCATGCGTCCCGGGGCCCGCCGCCGCCGCCGCCGCCGCCACCACGGACTCCCAGGCAATGTATCAACGGGCGGGAGTGCGGCCAAGCAGCCGGGCCGGCGGCGCTGTGCGGCGCTGTGCGGCGCTGTGCGGCGCTGTGCGGCCGTATCAGGGCGCGTCCCTCTCCTTTTATTATCCAGCGGGAGGGCGGAGAGCCAGCCGCGCGCAAACAAGCATAGCGGGGGCCGCCTAACAGAATGGAAACTACTCGCGGGGGGAGAAACCAACAGCGCCGGGCGCCGGGCGGCCGCACCCCGCGACGGGGCCCGTCTGAGTGAACCGGTGAACAAAAATCATACGTTATAATTCACCCTCCCTTCCCCCCCCTTAAAAAAGAAATATTTAAATACGCAATAAAGGAATGACAAGTTTTGATAGTACCCCCCCCCCCCCCCAAAAAAAAAGCAAAAATAATCTGAGAGTGATTAAAGGTCGAAAGACCACCGCTGACGCGCGTGGGAACAGGTAGGAAGCAGCGGGGTGGCCTGCGGTGGTCGGCCCGGCAGCGGCGCAACCGTTCTCACACGCAGAAGGTGTTGAGCGGACGCGGCGGACGATTCACGACCGGAGGTGGGTCTGCGAGGGAGAATTAGGGTGAGAAAGGGTCCGGCGAAAGGGCGCAAGGGGTGCGGCGGGGCGCACAAGGCCAGCGGCGGTGGCGGCGGCAGCGGCGCTCACACACAGGCCACACATGAGTCGGCACATTGTGTGTGATCGATGTGGTATCCCGCACACAAACCAGGACACGCCGCGAGGGCGTGTGCGTGAGAGAGACAGACGCAGAAAGGAGAGGGAGAGGGCGAGGGAGACTGCTCGGCGCAGGAAGCGAAGAAAAGGGAGGGAATAAAATAATAAGAAAGCACCAGGGAGCCAAGGAAGCACGTCGCGTCCTCGAACGAGGGTCGAAGCAGGAGGGGAGGCGAGCGGGAGGCGAGCGGGAGGCGGGGAGAAGAGGCATTATGCCTCTGCAGTGCGCACAGAGCAAATAATTATTATTTCAGCGGGAGGAAATTACAATGTACCCCGCTGTGCGCTTAATTACGCATCTTTTCGCTGTCGCTGCCGCTGCTGCAGGCCCGCTGCCGCCGCCGCCCGGTCCTGAGAGGTCACCTCCCGCCTCCTCCCCCTCGAGGCCGTGCAGCTCGCGGCGGGGACGGACGGCCTCCGCGTCGTCCCGGTGCCCGCCTGACCTTGGCGCGGGTAGGCCGCCCCGGCGCGCACTCGTGCACGGCGGGACGGCCCACCTACACGGCGCCCCCCGCGGAGGCGGCGCAGAGAGGCCCCGGGACTCTCCCTCATCGCGGGCCGCGAGGGTCGAGGCCACCGAGGTGCCACACCGGCGCTATCCATTACCAGGCGCGGCAGAGGGCCCCCGTCGGCGGCCTCACCCCGGATGTCCTGGCCGAGCGTCAACGTGTAAAGGTGTCGGAGGGGCGCGCGCGCGCCCGTGGAAGTTGGGAATGGAGCCGGCGGCAGAGAGACGCCGCCGACGCCGCCGTGTGCGCGGGTGCGGCCCGGAGGCCCGGAGGCCCGGCCGCAGCGGATACGTGACAACTCGCGGGCGACGTACGCGCGGCTGAATATTGCACAAGGCCGTGAGATGCCATAGGACCCAGGGGCCGCAGAGAGGGCGGAGGGGGCGTCCGTGACGGGGCGTGTGTGTATGCCGGGCGCGGCGGCGGCAGCGGCAGCGGCGGCAGCGGCCCCCGTTGTCTCATAGGTGTAGGGAGTCGTCTCGTCGGCCACATATTCGCCGGGACCGCGCGGCGGCGGCGCGGCGGCCCCTGACGTCGAACCCCGCAGACTTCCACACGCCGTCCTCGCTCCCTCTTCCTCACACTTGCTACTCTCTCTCTCTCTCTCTCTCTCGCTCTCTCTCTCTCTCTCGCTCTCTCTCCCTCTCACTCACTCTCCCTCTCTCCGCCCCCTCTACACCTTGCGGGCTCACGGGGGGGTCGTTCCGTGTCAGGCCGCGTTATGCCACATATGGGGCCCGGTGGGGCCTCGCCGGTGGGGGGAGGGGAAGGGGAAGGGGAAGGGCGGGGGCTTCGCCGTACGTTTGTTCGGGGTTAACGTAATATTCATTGTTCGCGCCGAACGCCGATGCTTTCCTTGTGCGGGGAGAACGCAGCGCGGCTCGCTGGAACACACTGCTGCGCCTACCTCGCCCCCTTCAATGACCCCCAAAAATGCCCGTCTACTTTAATCGAAAAAAATTGTTTACGCCTTGTTAAAATAATTTTCTACGGGCAAACAAATATTAATTGCGAAATCTCTTTCAAAGCAGCGCAGAAAGCAAATCGGCAGAATGACAACGCCACACGTGCGCGCCCGCAGGGAGTGCGCGGACGTCCCTGGCAGGGGGGGGGGGGGGGTTCCTCTTGTTCTGCTTTCCACTAGTTTTGACCCCCCCCCCCCCCCCCCTCGCACCCTCCTCCTCCCCCACGCCGCAAAACGCTGGGCCGGCTGCGTCATAACACTTTCAAACTGGAGCGCCCCGCTGGGCCGCCGCGGCAATACAAACCGTGCGAGGAGCGGTGGGGGGGGGGGGGGGGCGCAGGGGGGGGGGGGGAAGACGGTCATGCAGAGACACCCCCCGGAGCGCGGCTCGGCGCGGCGTGCGAGATAGTGCCACTGCCTAACCGTGTTCCAAAATGCGCTCTTCCTTGGCGGCGCCGCATATCTGCACGCCCCAGTTACAGCAACATTTTTCACCCACATCCACCTCCGCCCCCTCCCCGCAGCGCCGTGGCAGGCTGACCTAGTCCCACACCTGCCTCCTCCTGCACGCGTCACGTACACAGTGGCGGAGCCGTGGCGGAGCCCAAAGACGCGCCCCCCTCCCCCCTTCCCGAATCTCTCAGCGCCGCCGGCGAACCTTATATTTCCCGTGTGACCACACACGGTGGGCGGGGTATGGAAAAGTGTAGCATCACAAATTATGGTGATAGCACGATAAAAAAGAGAATGGGAAAAGCCACGCACTGCAAAATTTCCGTGCCCTGGGCAAATGTCTACAACTTGTTAGGAATATAGATGCGCTGGTCGCTGGCCCCAACAGGTCCAACACGGTGAGCAAGCAAGCCGAGGCCGGGGCGCCGCGGTTACGCCCCTGCTTGGTTCGCACAGAGTCCTTTGCCGCAGCGACTTTGTCCGGAAGAAAACAATTTGCAGAGCGACTCGGCCCCCTTGTTACGGGGTGGTCAGCCACGGCCGGCACGGGCAGCGGCGTAGCGCCACCGCCGGAAACGCACCTGCTTCCCGGCCGCTTCCCTCCGGTGGCGCAGGCCTCCCCCTCCCCCCTCTCCGCGCCGTGTCTCTCCCGCACCGCGCGTCCGTTCTCCGCTCGCGGCTTCCTCCAGAAAAGCCGCGCCCCGCCGCGCCCACCGCACCGCGGCCCGACTCTTCGGCGGAGAAGCGAAAAGCCACCTCGCCGCGCCGCACCGGACCGCCGGAATGTAACTTGCGCTTAATTCATTTCCGTGCGACGTCCACGCGGAGGAAGCGTTGCGTAAACAAAAGCTGCCAGGGAAGAAAATGGCAAAACACGGAGGGGAGGAGGGGGATTGAGGGGAGACGGAAGCGGCCGCGAGAAGTCCTTAAAACTGACAGACTCCCTCTCCAGCCTTTACTTAAGGTAAGCAAAATAATTTTTTTTGTACAATTCTTTTTAGGCTCTTCTGTACTTCTTCTAGTTTAGAGTGAGTCCTTGGCCGGCGGCTTCGCACCTCGCGCCCAAAGTGTACAAGTTTCCGTCCTGCAGCCCGTATGAGTATGAGTGAGAGCTCGGCACGACGTAGGTCGGCTCTTTACGACCGCAGCCCGTGGCGGCGGCCCCGCGGCGCCCCCCGGCTGCCGGGCTCCCCAGCTCAGCCCTGACGCCGCCTCACGTCACGGCACCCCACGGCCGCACCCCGCCGCGCCGCAGCCCCGACCCACCGCGGGGCCACACCGCCGTGACACGGCCAGCGCCGCCGCCGCCGCCGCCGCGTCTACATCAAACGGCCAGAACAGCCCTCTCCTCCGCCGCTGGGGGTCCTTGCCTAGGCTACGCTGCGCCCCGCCGGGCCCACAGCTACCTGCACCCGAGCTGGTTAGCCCACACCGCACCCGCCGTGCAGCACCTCCCGCACGGATCGACTTCCGTAATCAAATCCGTAATCAAATCATCCACTCTGCCGCAGGACCCCGCACACGGTCGAGCCTTCTCGCAGAGGCCGTGCCGCCTCCCAATCAGCCCGTGCAGCGGCGCTCATCGGGGGCCGCTACTCGCCGGCCGCCCCCGCACCGTCACACGGAGGCCGCCGCGCTCACCTGCCGGGACACACCCGCCCGCTTTACTACTTGTTCGGTCGCGGCGGCGGCGGCGGCGGCGGCTGCTCGGCGGCGGACGAATGCACACCCGTGATTCCCCCTGGGTCTACTTTTTCATGCGCGTGTTTGCAAATGTGTGTGCGGATCCGTGAGTGTGCGAAGAGAGCGGGGCGGCGGCGAGGGTCAGGCCGGGGGCCGGGCGGCGCGTGTGGAGTGTGTGTGTGTGTGTGCGCGTGGACGCTGAACAAAAGAACCGTGGCCGGCCGGGCGGCCGTTCGACTGGGTCGGCCGGGGGCTCTCGGGGCGGCCTGCCGGGCTGAGGGGCGGCCACCCTCGCCCCCGTGCTGTGTGTCGCCATCGCCATGTTTGCGTGCAATTAGGACGATAAAGGCGAGCATTATTGACAGAAAGCGCCGCCGTGCCCTCCCGCCCTCCCCCACAAACAGTCTCGCTCTTCTGATGTATTATTCAACTTTAACTCTTTTACCGACGCAGTCAATGACATAAACCCCCTCCGCCCCCTATTCTCGACAACCATCAAAACTCATGATTCGGAGTTTAGTTACCCAACGCGGTATGGCCTCCATCGTGGCTTCGTGGCCGCACCGGTTCGGCGAACCGCTCGGTATCCGGGAGGTCGCGGTTCGAATCCTACCGGTCGTCAGTCGCTGCAGTCTTTTCTTGCGTCCGGGAAATTAGGGCAGGGAAAAACTCCCCCGCGCGAGCAGGGGAACATTTTTCGGCCGCGTTGCGCGACAAGGAACGCGAGAACGCGAAGGAAAAACGCGGCGGTGGCGAAGAGAAGAAGGAGGGCGAAAAAGGGGGAAACGAACGGGGGGTGAATGGGCCAGCAGCAGCGCGGTGCCGCACAAAAGCGCGTGAGTAGAGCGCGCACGAAAGAGAAACAGCCGGCAAGTCTTTGAAACACATGTCAAGATAAGCCAAGTTCTCCCGGAGCTGCGGGGCGCCGCGGGGAGGGGGGCCGCGGGGCCGCGGGGCCGGGGTTGCAGGCCGCGCTGCCCTGCCGGGGCCCGCGGGTCATACATTATTGCGGTTGCCGGTGAGGGTATCGGGCTGGACGCGGGCGCACGGCGCGCACAGCTGCCCGTGACCGGGCCGTGAGTCGCTTACCGCGCAGCGCGGCCCCGCCGCCGTCCTCTGTACGGCAAGAAATTAAAAAAAAAACAAGAGAATATCGCCGAAGTACCGCCGCTCGCTCCCCGTGTCCCGAGGATGGGGGGGCCTCCGGCCTCCGCGGTCGGTCCCCGAAAACGACAAGAGCTTGACACGAAATAGCAGAAAGAAAACTGAGGCGGCCGTGAACTTTGCGCGAGTGTCGTTAGGCAGGGGCCTTGCGGCGTGCTGTTGCGGCGGGGCCCTGCGGCGGGGCCCCACGGCCGCGCACCCTCCAGTGGGGGCGGCGATGAACATTAGGGCCGCGCCCAACACCGATTGTGGGCCGCGGCTCGGTGTTCACTCGGAAGCAGCCGTGTCGATACCGCCGACCAGCGGAATACCGCACCGCGCCGTTCCCTTCATGTGCTTCCAGGGGTTCGCCTCCGACACGACGCGTGTGTGGCGGTCGGCCGCCGTGTTGTGACACGGCGGCGCACTCTCTGACTGCTCGCGTGTGTGAGCGACACCGAAAAGGCGTGTAAACTTGCCGCCTTTCTCTCACGCCGCGCGGCGTGGCGGCGGAAAAAGGAGGGGGGGGGGGGGGAGGGGAGAACAGAAAGTACGGCGTGATACCACGGCGTGTGCCACGTAAGGTGGTCGGTTCGATATCCGACGGGCTGGTTTACATGGGCCGGCTGTGGCGGCGCGGCCCGCTGCGGTCAGGTCCGCGGTGACGGACGAGGCCGCCGGGAAGGTGATCTCCGCCCGGAGATGCGACCCGCTGCTGGTGCTGGGCGTATTACAACGACACGTTTCGGCAGCTGCGGCGGCGGCGCGAGGCCACAACCGATAGAAGAATCATTTTTCTCACTCGGATATTCATTCCATCGCTCGCACTTGGCGCGGCGCGCGAGTGGGACGAAGACAGCACTATGGCACTTTGTCCACGCTCGCCGCGGCCCACGCCTCCTAGTCCTGAGTGCGAGAGAGAGAGAGAGAGAGAGAGAGAGAGAGAGAGAGAGAGAGAGAGAGAGAGAGAGGGAGATGGCACGATCAGGGCGGCCCATCTCACACGTCGGTCCCGAAGTTATGCAAAACAGACGGCGGGCGTGTCCTTTTGTAAGTCGTTCGGGCTAAACAAAAAGCACACAAAAGCGGTGAAATGTTTGTCACTTTCCGAGCGGCATTTCGAGTTATCCGTGCGATATCTGCGCGAGCGTCGTGCCGCCTCTAGAAAATAGCCAGAAACAGAGACATCTGATTGCATCTTCCCGTACCGCGCTCGCTCTCACGCCACCGTTGTTGGTGCCCCGCCTGCCTGCGACACCGGGGACTCCGCCGCCGCTCCCCGCGAGGAGATTTATAAGGAAGCGACGTGCCAACATCACGAAACACATGCTCAGCATCGTTCACTGTTTTCTAAAACAGGGTCGCGAGAGGAAGAAGAAGAAGAAGAAACTAGAGAGACGGGAACAGGCCAGGGACACACAGGCCTCGCGGATATATTTTTTTTCACCGTCTGTCCTAATTTTTTTGCATTCTGTCGAGTTTCCAGATTTAATGAAGATGCGGCACTACTGCCTCTGCGAGTCCCGGCGGTGCTGCAGCAGCAGCAGCAGCAGCGCTGTGGACGGACAAGAAGGGCTCCCGGGTCGTGGCCACCGCACCCGCCGGCCATCGTCGTCGCCAACGTCCTCCTCCTCCTAATAGACGGGCGTGAAACGGAGCGGCAAATATTGACGGCCGTCTGAGATTGTCCGCCCCGCCAGCCATTCGTTAGGTGCGGAGGAGAATTAGGTGGCCGTGTTTGCTCGGCGCGATTGGCAGGGGAAAGGAGGAGGAGGAGGAGGAGGAGGAGGAGGAGGAGGAGGGGGGGAGGAGGAGGAGGAGGAGGAGGGGGAGGAGGAGGGGGAGGAGGAGGAGAAGGAGGAGGGGGAGGGGGAGGAGGCGGGCGGAAGGAGCACCGACGCTGGGACAATGAAAACACACGGCGGGCCGCGGGCAGCGCGGGTCCGGCCGGCCCATCCGCTCGGCACACAGCGTCGTGCGGTCCACTCCACGGGGGGAGATGATTGGAACACACTGCAACAGTCGTGCCCCGCGGGATGTCTCGGGCAGGGCTTCGTTACCGCACACACAGTGCAGCTCCCATGGCGCGGTGCACCTGCTGCGGTGGTGCGGTCTGTCCCGCGTGGGCAGCGCGGGGGCCCGAGTGCCCGCAGCGTGTAGCCTCGGCTGCCTCGGCCCCGGCCCCGCCATACATCACGCTGGACAGCGGGCGACGTTAGGAGAGTCACACTTGACAAACTAATCCTCTGGCCCGTGGGCACGGACGGAGTGGCGTGTGGGCTCCCTGCTGCCGCCCGCCGCCCGCCGCCGCCCCCCGGGGCATCTGCCCTGTGCACGGTGCACTGCGCGCCGTGCTCACTCACCCAGCGGGCCGCGGGTCAAACGTCTCGACAAAAGGCGTCGTCATTGCGGCGGCCCGCTCCTCTCACGCAGTCTTAATTTGTCAATGGACGGGCCGGAGCGGCCGCCCCACCGGCCTGTGTCGTGAGTGACGCGTGATGGATCTGCCCGGCAGCCCGTGGCGGCCCACGGCGTGCGTGCGTGTGCGTGCGTGCGTGCGTGTGTGCCTTCCGAATGGGATAGGTAATCAGGACGCGCTGATCGACGCCGCCGTCCTGACCGAGCCCACTGGAGGGGACGTTGTGTGGGGGCAGTGGCACACGGCCTCCAGGGCCTTCTGTAGCGGCCCCGCCCCGCCCCGCCACTCCTCTCCCCTTAATCGACGTTCGAAATTAACGACGCACTGCCATATAAAAATCCCGATCGGATTTAGCATCGCGCGGCGTAGCAGCACACGCTCTTTTCGTCGCCGGATTGGACACAGAGCGCGAACCGAAAACAAGGCGGGCCCTGAGGATGGAGCCGGGAAGAATAGGCCGTGCGGCAGAGGAGGAGGAGGAGCGGCGCTCGAATAAAAGATATTACAAGCCGCGGCCGTGCCGGCAGGGGCATCGATCAGGCACACGCACGCACACGCACACGCGCACGGCGTGGTCACGGGCACCTCACGGCGGACCGACGACGCGGGCGCCTCTTTTACGGTGACGGCCTGATTACGTGGTTCCGGGCGGCGCGGTGGCGGCGCCGATCCCGCCGAACGCGACCACCGCCGCCGCCGCCGCCATGCCGCCGTAGGAACCGGCCGGCCGGGAAGCCGCGAGGGGCGTTGCGGCGCGGCGGGTCTTCTGGCCTGGGGGCCCCGCCGGACCCGTGCCGCCGTGAGCTGGAGCCACTTTGATGGCCCCCCGGCCGAACGACCCTTACCTCGGTCGCTGCGCAGGCAGCAGCCGCGGACCGCGGGCCGGCGGCGCCCCCAGCCCCAACCCCTTGCTCGAACCCCCGGCAACCACCACCACCACCACCACCGCGACGAGTACCCGTAGCAGGGCCGTCGGCAGTCGGCCGGCAGCGGGGCGCGGCTCGTTACGGCACGGCTGTTGACACGGCCGCCGCGAGGTGACGGACGACGGCACGGCCGTGTTCGCAGGATGACGAACACCGCGGAAAAGACGAGGCTTTTCCGCAGCGTAGACCCTTTATTTCGCGTCGCAAGGGGGGGAAAGAACCTGGGCTGTGCGTGGTTGGTCGGGGGTGCGGCGGTCCGGGGGCGGGGACAAGATTTGTCTTACGCCGCGCCATAGGTGCGCGCCGCATACCCACCCGCAGCGCGGAGGGCGTTGACCGGGGGGTGGCGGCGGAGCGCGGGGCGGAGGCAGCGGCGTAGGGGGTCGGAGCGCGAGAAAGAGAGAAAGGCCCCCTCCCCCTCGCCGCAATCAGCGCAGCCCCATCGCCACGCCCCCGAAGGTGGGGCCGCGGTCGACATGAGCTTTCACTCTGTCAAGGGGCCGGGCCGCATGTT
Source organism: Megalurothrips usitatus (assembly GCA_026979955.1). Taxonomy (NCBI): domain Eukaryota; kingdom Metazoa; phylum Arthropoda; class Insecta; order Thysanoptera; family Thripidae; genus Megalurothrips; species Megalurothrips usitatus. Next base: position 736,048 of record CM049595.1, read on the forward strand.
TCACGCTGTCGTCTCCTCCCTCCCGCTCTGTCTCTCTCTCTCTCTCCCTCACCTCCCCTTCTCTCGCTCCCACATCCCCCCCACCCCCCACCCCTTCTGCTCCGCGGCATCTCGACGACACTCAATATTATGGGTCAGCAATGCATGTATAATGCACAGTGAGCTCTGCTTACTCAGACGACTTTGAAGTATCGATCCACGCGGCGAGTGATCCATAATTCAACCCGACAGGCGACAGGGTACTCCCGGGGCAATGACAAAATGAGCGGTACGGTTGCGTCCTGTCGGTTGGTGTGGAAAGCGAACCCTAGCTGACTCTCCACCGCCATCGGCCGGCGGGTAGCGCCGGGTGTAACGCGGGGAGGCCGATAGCCCGCACCGGCGGGAGGGGCGCCGACGGGGAAGGGTTCCGTTCGGGTGGGCAGGAGAAGTCAAACTTTTTTCACGAGATAACGCGCCGGCTGTTTTTCTCCCCTCCCCGCCGCCGTCTGGGTTCGGTGCAAGCAGAGGCGGCGGCGCCTGTAGGCACGCGGCGGCACGCGCCAGGCAGCGGGCCGGCACGCAATGGCACGCGACCGCCACGCGCCCCGCAGCAGCAGCGCCACGCCCCTTCTGGCCTCCGAGCCGAGCCCAGAGTCGCGGGCGGGCGGCGTTGAGAAATTGCTGGTGACGCCCAATCTTGTGTTGTCGCTGGCCGCAGCGCGGTCCTGGACGCCGCCGGAGGGGGGCGGGGGCGGGGGCGGGGGCGGCCGCACGCACGCCACGGCCCGGGAGGCCGGAAACCGGAGGGGGAGCCGAGGAAGCGCATTTCCTTGTCGAAATCAACGAGATTCCCATCGGCCCTCATCACACCGACTCGCCCTCTCTCTCTCTCCCCCCCCCCCCTTGCAGCCCCTGCAGTGTGTCCGCCCCACCATTTCTCTCCCCGCCACCGCCGCCGCCGCCGCCCTAATCCAGTTTAGCGGGGACCTCGAGGTGGGATCGGGCCACGGCGGTCGGCGGCAGAGCAGGATCGCACAACTCCTGGAGCCGGTGATGCACGGCCGGTTTTCCATACGAATAGAGCGCTCCGCCGCGGCGCAGAACGGAAGCAAGAAAGTCGTAACGAAGAAAGGGCACGGGTGCGAGGAAAAGTGTATGAGAAATCGCGTGGACTCGGAACCCGCAAGAGTACCGACCCGCTGCTGCTCGGTGGTGCGGCAGAAGCGCGTAATTTCTCATGTACTTTAGCCGGCGCTCCTCCAGCCTTGGCTGCGCGGGGGCTTTCTCCGGAGTACCCTATTGGAAGCACCCACACCACCCAGTGTGGACCCGCTGCGGCAGCGGCGGCAGCGCGCCTTGCTATACTGCAGCTGCTAAATCAGTCGTTATTTGGATTTACTCCGCGCGCCGCCGCCGCCACGGTGGATGAGCGCTGGCTTCGGCCGCGGCGCTGCAGGGGAGGCAGGCGGCGCCGGGCCGGCAGGGGCCATGTGTTATCGGGCCCTCCGCCCCGCAGCCCCGCCCACGCCAGCTCAGCACCGGACAAGTTAGGATTGCGGCCCTCGGCCCACGGCCCACCGCCCGGGGTGGGCCTGCGCGTGCACACGTCCTATCGCCCCGATACCCTCTCGCAGGCGCCTGGGCCAGCGGATTCAGATTTCGATGAGAAAAGAAAGATCGCCTGCTGGCGCGGGGGGCGCGCTCTGCAAACGCGGGCAGACGACCTCCCGAGGGGGGAAAGGGAGGGAGGGAGGTGCTCTCCCGGGACCAGAGACATCAGCGTCTTCAAAGCGAACGGCTGCCGGCGGCAGCAGCGGGAGGTGGCGATGAGGAGAAACAGAGCATCCGGGGCGGAGGGAGAGAGACAGAGAAACCAGCGCGGCGGCGCGGGGAGCCGGAGACGCAGCGCAATGGCTTCTGGGCCTGCTGCAGCGCCGAGGGGCGGAGGCCGGCGGGGGCCGGAGATATATAGGGGCGCTCGGCGCGACAAATAACTGGCGGCACGCCGTTGACGTCGCGCTGATGTGCAGCGACGTCCCCCAGCACGCCGCCGACACGCACACGCACACGCACCACGCGCGGCGCACTCGCACCACCAATTTTTCTTATTTCCTCAAACGCGCCGGCGAAAATCCTGGGTGCACTCTTGCGGGCGTTCTGAACGACTGCACCGGCAGTAGCTGCTGAGAGGGTCCTGCCTCCGACTGTCTCCGCGCGGCCTTGGTCAGCTCCCGCGGCGGCGTCCGCACCCGCTGGAGGCACCGGGAGGCCGCGCAAGTGCGGTTGATGGTCCCCGACGCGGGAACTCACCTGGAAAAAGAGGAGGAAGGCGGTTAGTCGTAAATTAAAGCGCGCACCTTTGCGCTCGCTTATGGCACTTTTATGGCCGCACAACTTCATCAGCACACGCGCGGGGTGACACGTTTGGCCGGGGCTCCGCTCCCCGCCGGGCCCCCGCGGCCCCAGCGGCAGCAGCCCCGCGTGGCGTCGGGGGGCACCGCGGGGGAGGAGTAGTTTGCGAGCCCGCCGAGGGGGGGGGGGGGGGCTGCCGACGGAGGAACGGGAACCGGACGGAAAAGCTTGATTTTTAGAGGATGCCTAATGAGTCTGCCGCCGGGGCTTAACTCTTCCCCTCCCCTCTCCGAGGCGGCCGCCGCGCCCGGACCGTTCGCGGATTTGTTATTCTGTTTCGGATCTACACCTGCGTAATAAGCTGCCGGTTTAAACATGGGCGGTACACACAGCAATTAGGGTAATTGCTGTAATGCACGGACTCGTCGCCGCACGCGCCACAAGCAATCACATCAGCCAGAGAGAGAGAGAGAGAGAGAGAGAGAGAGAGAGAGAGGGTGCGGGAGGAAGAGAGTGATAGAAAAAAGGCGCGAGTGGGAGAAAAAGTGGAGGGTGGAGGCTGAGTTGAGATGATGACGCGGCCGGCCGCCAGCGCTTTTTCCGGGTTTATCCTTACGAAATTATTTCCATTTCGCATTACAGTATTTGCTCCGGCTGAGGCACACAGTTCGCTAGCTTCAAAATTAAATTAGACAGGAGGGAATGCGTAGTGTCGCTGTGCCTGTCAGAATTTTAATTTTGCGAGAAAGCACAACAACAAGAACAACAAAAATGGGTATTTCTCTGTCTATTGCCTATATTTTTATTTTTGCCATTTCTCTTATGTTGACAGCTTTCAATAGACCAACGAGGTGAGGCATCATTTTTTTTTTTTCGCGATTGGTATGGAAAGTGAAGGCCCGCATCAGCAACGTTGATCGGCGGGCGCGGTGCGGGGAAAGGCAGCTCTGGAAGTACTAGTAGCTTTGGCGGTCATACACGATGAACTCGGGATACGTAATGAACGCTAGGGGTCGGGATGGGGGAACGGGGGGGGGGGGGGGGGGGGAGGGGTGGCGCCGCGCTCTTTGAGGTGATATGATTTCATTCGACACTAACTGAAACCCACTCTCCCCACTCTGCTAAATTAATACGCGAGAGGTCATTACGACACTCGCGGCCAGCGCTCTGCCGGGCCCCAGCGCAGGTGCTGCACTGTGGCACTGTGAGGCTGCCCGCACACAAAGTCAACGACAGAACAGGTAAACTTGTACACGTCAAAACGTTGGAGAGGTTCATTTTTTTTTCTAGGCGGATTTCAAAACATAATCCGACGACAGTGGACCTGGTAATGCAGAGTGATGCCGCGACAGGCTGTCACCACGGGGTCGCACCGGATTGGCATTCCATCCATCGGAGGGAGCTGACAACGGCCGAGTGGACGGACGGGACGGGTTTGGGGGCCCAAGGACGCTCGGCGAATTAGTCAGCCGGACGGCAGGAGGGCACCGCGGCCGGGAGCAGGTGTCACGGGCAGCCAACCGCGCGGCAGTGGCTCAGGCCGGATTACAGCAGAGACGACTCTGTATTTCTCTCTGCATATATAGCTTGACCATAGTCACTCGAAAGAAGCGCTCATCTCATAGATCAAAAAAAAAATCATGCCCACACTATTTCACTTTTTGAAGGCACGACAACAGGCGGCGCGCGACTGACGCAAGCAAGTGCACCAACGTTACAGGGCGTTACAGGGCGTCACCGCGGGCCTCAGCCGCGGGCTGCACCTCCCCGCCGCCGCTCGTCACGCGCCACCGCCGCCCGACAGTTTCCGCAGGGAAAAGGAAAAATTGAGATAAGAGGCGAAGAGGCGCGCCACGACGCGGCAGCGCGGCAGCGAAAACCGTCCGCCAATCCGTTTGGCGGGGATATCTGACAGGCGCGCCGCCGCCGCCGCCGCCGCCGCCGCCGCCACGCAGTCGATTGAAATTGATGTCGTCGCGCCGAGAGGCTTCCGTGAAATTGACCTTTTCGCGCGCGCCGCCACCGCCGCCGCCGCCGCGTCACAGCGCGCGAGTGTCACTTTTACGACGATCGACTTATGGCGATTATCAAAAAAAATACGTATATGCCGCGCGGCGCGGGGTGATTTGCGAGACGCGTATTTGGACACCGGAGCAGGCGGAGCCGCGCGTAACCCTGACATCACTTTTAATTTATTCCCGCTGGACACGCCGCGCATCTGGCCGCCGCCGCCGGGCCGCAGGCGGCGTGACCCCTGACCGCTCCTCTGCCTCCGCTCTCCGCGCTTCACATCTCGGAATGAACACGAAACGTTTCGCGGGGCGAGGCTTATAATCTGATGGCACCGGGCGGCGGCGGCGCTATGTGGGCCGACGACGACCACGTCCGGCCGGCCGGACCGGAGGCACCGGAGGCCCACACCACCGCGCCGCGGCCTCGGCCGTATATTACACGCGCGAACAGAGCGGCGCGCGACGCCCGGCCGGCGGAGTGCGGTGCTACACGGTAGTGGCTCCTAATGAGGTACGCAGAACGGACCGAAGCACCGCCATCCATCATGGTGGCCGGCCGCGGCGCCGCGCCGCGCCTCCTCCGGCCTGCTCCGGCCACCTCCTCGGACTCCTGCTCCCCGGGTACATCCCCGTATCCGCACGCCGCTCGCGCACCAGTTGGCCGCCGCGGTGCCGGACCGGACCACGCGGCGACGCCGGCGCCACCGATGCCCCATCGCCGTCACCCGCTACCACAAAAACACACACGGTCACACGACTCGTGTGGATCCTCGCATATCGCATGTAGAAATGGAAGCTGCCACGCAGAGGCGAGTCAGCGGGCTGACGGCCGCGGCTGTCTCGCCAGATGCTGTGTGTGTCTGTAGGTGGGCGGCGGCTCTTTTATGCTAAAATCGGATGAGACACAGAGATAAAAATATAGACACGCAAGGGGGGAGGAAGGAGGAAAGGGGTCTTGCGCGGCGCGGCTGATGACCGCAACGGAGGAGGGACATTTACAGGTGACAGTTTTCTGCTCTCGTCTAATGAAAGAGGCAAGAGGACGACACACCGAGCGGCGCGCACGGCCCAAGGAAGAGGCTGCCGCGGATGTCGTCGGCGCTCAAAATTAAAATAGATTCCATTCGACCTGTCAGGGCCGCCGCCTTCCAGCCGCCGGCGCTCCGGAATACGCAAGCGGAGGAGGGCCCGCCTCCGCGCGAAGCACGGCGAGTTATTGCGTAGAAGAAGCTCTCAATGCAAATGCTTCGCGGGCAATGAATTCGCCACTTTGGCCGGCGCCTCTCTTCGACGTACGCAGGAATGCACAGCTCGGCAGGGGACGTTTGACAGGGAGGACCGTAAGCCAAGCGTCGAGCGCTCTCCGCGAGGAGTGGTGTGGCGGGAAGCGTGGTGAAGTGGTGCGGGACGCTGTTCGCGGAGTGAGTCAGCGCTCGCCGCTGTGAAGCCCTGGCCTGGTCACGGGTCAAGCTTCACGGAGGAGTCCTCAAGTACCGTATCGTTGGTGAGAAGCTCACAAGTCTGCACGAGGACTCGCGGAGACGCGGGTCAGACTCCCCGCGAAGCACCGACTGCGGAGCACGACTTGTCAGGGTGGCTGATTGATCCGGCGCTGCCGTCTTTTTCATACCGCGCGAGTTTGGGACCCGCGCGGGCCGGCAGGGCCGCCGCTGCTGCTGCGGAGGGAGAGCGGTGGAATGACCCCGACGAAAAGAAGCCACGCAATATTAAAGGCCATGATGGATCACTTGCTGATCACTTGCGAGTCACTTCCCTAACGACTCTCGCGTGGATGTGGAAGTGTGTGTGTATGTGTGTGTTTGCGCGCGCGCTCAGTCCAGTTTCGGCAGAAAAATGACCTTTCAGAGAGAGAGACCGGTACCCCCGAACCCGCTGCTGTCGCTGAGTCCCGAGATGGAAGTTCCACACACAAACTAATCCACCTGCCATACTGCTGATAGTTATCGGTACCCGAGCCACTCCCCGTCGGTAGGTCAGTCGGCCCAGCTGCCCGCTGCGCGGCGGTGACAAGGCACTCCCCTCTCCACCTACCGGGTCCCGAATGAATCGGACACTAACAGATTGGCAAGAGGAAAGCAGGGGACGGGGTCAAACCGTGTTTGCAGACGCGCCCGCGGAGCCACTCTCCGGTGCCAATCGCAGTGACAGCTCGTCCAACCCAGAAAACAATCACGTGCAGATTATTTTTTTTATTTCAAGGCGAGTATCGAATGCGAGCGGGTGCCACGGCAGCACGGTCATGCCGCATCGTCGCCGAAATAATGGAGACCCTCCACGACCAGGCCGGGTCAGAACGGGACCCGAAACGCACCTGTGCGGGCACTAGAGCCGGGGCTGATCAGTATGCGCCGATGAGAGCCACCTCGCCCCACAAATTCCCTGCGAAAATGGTGATGCCAGCTTATAAAGTGTGTTCCAAGGCTGCGGCCACACGGTGTTTCCCCCTCCTCCCTGCTTTTTCCTCTCTTTCTCTCTATATTTCCCTTTTCCTCCTCGCCATTTGAATGGACGCACGCGGCGATTGGAGACGCACATTTCATACAAAGCAGCGCTCTATGGCTGCTCATCGACGGCCGCGCCCTACCGCATAATTCAATCAAAGTGGTTTTCGAGTCTTAAGCCTGAGCCCGCCGCCGTCGCCGTCTCCTGGGCGCGGCCGCCGCAGCCAGTTATTGCCTCTCGCCGCTGTTGTCGTCGGACAGTTTTTGCGCGTGGCTGTACCCCACCAGAGAGAGACCATGGCCCGGAGGCCGGGTCGAGAGGAGGCTTACGCGACGATGTTTTAATGATTATTTACGGCTCTGAACTTTTCGCAGATGAGGCCTCTCATGTAGCGGTATCAATCAAATTAGAAGCGCGACGTCGTTAAAGGGTCACATCACTTACTCGCCCCCCCCCCCCCCCGCTCTCTCTCCCTCCCTCTCTCGCTGATCGCTACCTCGCCAACTCTTTCATGCAATTATGGCTCTGCGCGGAGATGCACCGAGCTGTGAGAGGGACCCACCCCTTTCTGACCCAGAAAAGGGACATTTTCTTTGGCACCGACAGGAGAAGAAAATTGGAATAATAAGTTAAAAGTCACAGCAGCAGGTGAGAGGGGCAGCACAACATGACACGCAGCAGTAGACCCCCCAACGTCGAGGTGTGTTTTTTTCCTTCTTCCTTAAATTAATTGTTTGTTTCCACACTTCTGAAGGATCGTTAATTCCCAATTTGTGAAGGAAAATAAGAGAAGGCGGCCCGATAAAATATATGCAGGAGGCGCTCCTTGCGTCTGTGAATAATTTATTTACGGATAGGAGGTGCAATACCGAGTAGGAGTGGGAGAAGGGGCGTGGCTCGGGATCCGATGCGGCTCGTTTGCGATCGTATCACGGGATCGTATACATTATAGACTACGCACCAGCTGATCAGCGGCGCTGTCGGCTCCGACACCGTCGTATTCCGAAAATCCGGAGGGCTTGTTAATATGTATGTGGAGATCCAGTTACCTGTTACGGGTTCCCGCTATCCGCGGATCGATTCACGTGGAATTCGCGTACAGATGCCGCCACCCCTCCCGCCCTCCTTCTGCGCATAGAGCGAGGAGTTCAAGGCCTCGCTGGCGAAGGATCGTATTTCTGAGCCCCGCGGCTGACGGGGGTGGACCGTGCACGCGCGCATAGCCACACATTGAAATGGTCCAGCGCCGCGGGGAAGCGAAAGATAGGACAGAGGACGCCGTAAAACGCGAGAGACCCGGTGCCGATATCAGGAAAGCCGGGGCCTGTCCGGCCTGTCCGGCCGGCAGCAGTCTGACCTGCAAGGTGCCGGAGGACAGCCCGATACCAAAGCAGGTAGTGGCCGAGTAGCGCGGCGGCCCTCGGCGAGGGTCGACGTGTTGTGGGGCCCCGCCCCAGGCAAAGGGGAAGCCGCCGGGGCTAAATCTGGTTGCTCGGTCCGGATCTGGGCTCGGGACGCGGATTCGGGCGCGCTGAGCCCCAGATGCCGGGCGCAGCGTGCGGCCAAAGCTACCGGCGCCGCCTCGGCAAACCACAGGACACTGCTGGGCCCGTTGGCCGAGGCCGCTGCTGCGACCTTGCGGCCGAGGCTCTGCTGCGGCCGACCGGCGCCCAGCGGATGGCTTTGCCGGGATTAGAGCCTCCACTCAGTGCGCGCGCGGTGCAGAGGCACTAGGCACTAGGCACTAGAGGTGCACTGCGGTGCACACCTTGAGGACCGGAACACCTCAAGGCTTCTCTCTTGCACGATAACAAGCGCAATGCAGGATTAATTATCAAAAAGATTTTTTTAAAAAATGGATAGTGCGTGGAGGGTAACAGATACGTTGCTGACGGTTGTACAGAATGTCATAGGTCTTCTGACCGCAGCCAGGCGCTAGGAAGATGTGCGTGCGCGCTTCCTGCGAGTGAGACGTCACGGGCCCAGTCACGGACAGGCATCAGCGGCAGGACCGTCGCTCCTTCATCAAAATGAATGAGATAGTCCTCGCACACAGAGGGAAGCCCGACCCGCGTGCGCACACACGCGCACGCCCCCTACACACACACACACACACGCCCACAAACGATGCCATACGGCAAAGGCTGGGTAGTGCGGAACCGCCCGCTGGCAGCGGCGGCGGCGGCGGCGGCGGTCTCGGCGGCGGTGGTTCTGGCAGAGAGGCGACGCAGGCACGCACGCCCGAGTTACTCAACTCCGCATGAAGTGTCAAGATGTACGCAGACAAGTTTACTGTACCTCCATGTGTGAGCGTGTGTGTGTGTGTCTGCGAACGTGTGAAGGAGCGGGAGAGAAGGGGAGAGATAGAGAGAGATGGAGAGAAGGGGAAGGGGGGCAGGAAAACGGGACGGCAATAACATTAGTGACGCTTGAGCCACTTTCGCCGAGACGCGCACGCGCTGCTGTGATTACAACTCCTGCCGAGAAGAAGTCGCCCGCTATTCGCCAATCACACACACCATCCTTTTTACTACCCATTCAGGGGAGGAAAATGCAATATAACCACCGCACAGGGCCCGTACCAAAGTGCCGTCGACGTTGTGCTCAAGACTATTCAGATTCAGACGCTGACCCGTCACAAGAGTTAACAGTATGTTTTTTTGTTGGACACTTTCATCGCTTTGCTGCAGAGTGTACGTGATGCACACGGCAGCGGTGCGCGAAGGCCTCTCAACACGGGGGCCGATGCGAAGCAGGGCACTGGCGGCTCTGTGGCTCGGAAAGGAGTGTGCGCAGCGGATTACTCAGCTCTCCGCTCGCTCCACGCGGCACCGATACCCGTGGACAGACCGACGCCACTCTCACTCTCGTTCCCCGAACCGGCTCGACCACGCGGCACAGCCTCTCCCGCCGGCTCAGCCCAACAGGAAGACCGCACGAGGAAACCTCGGCCGAACACTGGCTAGTGAGTGGTGCGGCGCCGCGACGGCGGCTGCTGACCAGCCCCGGGCCGCCCCCGCGCGCTCGCCGCCCTGCGGGCACACGGGCATCCCCAACTTATGCGTGTGTGTGGGTACGCGCGGCTGGCCTGGCGTCGCCGGTGACGTGCTCCGCAGACCTCCACCGCGCTACCCGGCGGAGGCGGTGCGGCCAGCGCATACATACATCATGGAGCTGGTGGGCACGACCGCCGCCGCCGCCCCGCTGCACACATGCGTGCACATGTGCGCGCGACATGCAAAAGGCATTTAGCGCACCGACAACACGCGTGTAAGTGCGCGCTCCCGCCCGCCCCGGCACGGTAAGACGACGGCAATTCACATAACGTGCGTATTAATGCTCCGGTAACTGCATTGCGTTAGCATATCGACGCCGGTCAATAAATTCCTCTGGGTCGGCGGCTGGGGGGAGGGGGGCTGTTGTTGTACGCTGCCCCGCACGACGTCGCCGCACACATCCCGCGGTATCTCCCGAGCCGTGAGCTCCCCGGCGCCAGCCTCCGGCACCCCCGCCGCCGGCCGCGGCATGCGGGCGCCGCCGCCCACTGCTCCGCCTCGGCGCGGTGACCTTGCGGACGGAGGAGGAGAGGGCGTGCGGCCCCGCGGGGGGCCCCGCGGGGGGCACGCGTGTCAGGGCTCCCCTTTCATTACGGCGGCTAACAGCGTCGTCCTCGTCCCCGGGCTGTGCTGGCTGTGTGTCGCGTTTGTCCACCGGGCTCCGCCAGGAGGCGCCCCGGATCCAATCATCGAACTTAAGAACACGAGGCAGACGCGCGGCTGTGCCGAGGCTCCGCGGGGGACCGCGGGGCGCGGCGGCCCGGCACGCGGTCCCAGTGTGCGGAGGGAGAGGAGGGACTCACATCCTTTTTCCGCCGCCGGCGGCGACCTCCGCGCGACCTTGGCGCGCCGCGTATTATTTCAGAACGCGGATAGTCGTCGCCGGCGTGAAGAAGTGGCGCGTCCTGGCCCCCGTTCTACCGCGGCGTCACGTGACACTGCGCCAGGAATGTGGTCCAGTGCGGCGCGCCCGGCCACCGGCCCGGCCACCGCGCCGCGCGGCCCCTTGCCGGACCCCGCCGGGCCCCGCCGGGCCCCGCCTGACCCTGTCGCAACTGTCCGAAACCGGGCGGGGGAAAACTGAAAGGGAATGAGAAAAAGGGGCAATTGGTCGCACCTGCCTCTCACATTGGACCCGCGTTTTTATATATGTGTGTGTGTTTCTTTTTGTGCTCCCCTCACTAGGGGGAGACGACGCGCGGCAGCGCCGGTGACAGACGGCCCCAGCGGCCCCAGCGGCCCGCGTGTGCTGCAGCCCAAGGCCGCCGCGCGCCGCGCTTACAAACTTGGATCGCCACGATAAGGCGGGAGTAGCAGTATTTTAGCGGCAGAGAGGTGTGGGAAGCCGTCGCAGCCACGCATTTTGCTCGGTGAGAGATACAAAGTCTGAAGGGGGCGGAATGCCTGTGCCGCGGGCAGCGGCGGACAGCATTGTCTAGACGAGCGTGTCGGCGCGGCCCTCACGGCCCCCTCGACACGTCCGCCGGCCCATTGTACCTGCGGAATGACATTTAGCGATGAATCGATTTGGGGCGCCTCTGGCAGCGGGGCGGCGGGAACGGGGCGCGTGTTTCAAAACGGGCGAGCGCTTCGAGCCGCGACAGGCGCGGGTATGTGCCGGCCGGCACCGCGAAAGCGTTAGCACGCCGAGCGCCGCGGCGGGTTCCATCCTCGGGACGGACGCACACAGGCCACCCTCGTCCGTCGTCAGCCGTCGTCCCCCCGCGCGCCCCACCCCGCAGCCCCGCGCCGTGCCCGGCCGTGCCCATACCGCCCCCTCCCGGCCCGCTCGCCTCGGCCCGACCCCCACAATTCCACGACGATTTATTCGCCGGGCATAACACCTGTGTGTGCCGTAAGTTACGCAAACGTAAACGGAGCACGCGAGGATGCGAATAAGATGCGAGTTACACATAAATAACAGCCTGCATTTCCATATCGCTCTGCAAACACACGTACACACACACACACACACTGACCAGGAAAGAGAACGGCCCGGGAGCTCCAATGCGCTTCTGGGGCCTTTCCGTATTTTCGTACACGAAGAGATGAAAGGAGTCGCAAAGGACGAGAAGGTAGTAGAGGAGGAGGAGGAGGGGGGGGGGCGGGATCGTGCCGAGGGTTTTTATTTGTTAGAGAATGCAAATCACTTTATGCCCGAAGAAGAATTTCGTAAGCAGCGAACAGACCGCCTTAGCCCTCCGGGGGGAACGACATGTCGCATGCCAGCACGGCAGCACGTTAACAATATACGTACTGCGGTGCAGGAAAAAAAGGCCAATATGGAATGTTACGAAGAAACAATAACAAAAATAAGGGACCGAGGAGTCCCTGGAGAGCAGGAACCAATTTGGCATTCAATGCAAAGAGTGTGCTCCTGTGTGGGTGATGAGATACCCTTCATGAACTTTGACCTACCAGATGGTATCGACTTCAACCCTCCCTCGGAACGGCGCGTGTTTTTTTTTTCAATCTGAGCCACCCTACTTCTCTCTGAGGTGGAGTAAATATAAATAAAACGAAAGTAAAGATAGAAAAAAAAGGGCTGCTTATGGCCGAGATATATTGGAGGTGATGGTGCGGAGGCCCTAATGGAGCCGTCAATGGCCATGGAACACACTGTTTTATGCCATCGCAACCCGCTTAGTGTGCGACACTTCATGACACTTTATGGCCCTTCCTTTTCATCGCGGATGGTCGTAAAGCGTCATTGTCAGCGCGTCACGGCGGTGTTGGAGGCGCGGCGGCCGGAGCGGCGACGGCGCACGCGTAGGTGAGTATAAACAGATTCACGTTTGGTCAACGAACCCGTCGCCGTGGGCGCGATTCCGTAAAAACACCGGAGTTCTTACTCCGGTGTCAAAGCGGATGAAGAGTCCTGTCGGACGGAGGTCACTTTATCTGCGACGGCACCGTCGGAGGAGGAACAGCCGGCCCACCCTCTCCCCGCTACCCCGACCACCCATCGTCGCTCTGCCAGAACCGCAGAAAGACAAGAACCGCAACAAAATGCTGATTCTGATGGTGATGGAACGTCTGTTTTGAGAATCTCGTGGCGGGCGGCTTCAATTGTAGGGTACGGAAGGAGGAACGCCGGCAAACAACTACTTGCCTCGGACAACAACAACAACCGAGACTCGGCGCGTCCAATCATCTTTAAGACATTACTGTCCACAGTAACAAGTTCAGCGCGGCACAAGCCCATGTCGCTGGCACCATACCGTCACGTCACACTTCGGCTTTTTACCTGAACAGGAGCGACACAAAACAAGGTCCTCGCGTCGCCCCGTAATTGAAGCTCTCCGATCACTTTAGACTGATAAGTTATTAACCAACGAAGATTGGCATGGCCAGAGAGTCATTGCCTATTCAGCGGACGCTGCGCAAACTCATCCTGAGCAAAGTCATCAGCGGGAAAGGGTCGACGACGGCAGCAAACCTTTTACAGCTAAAGTGGCATGTAAAGGTCCACACGCAGGTGAACAATAAAAATCCTCTGTAGAAACATGGGCCGCCCGTGAAGGGGAATGATAAATGCTGATGCCGCACCCCGGAACACCACTCCGCGGGCTGGCGTGGTGCGGGGTGGGAAAAAAATACGAAAAGAGCCAGCAGCAGCGGCGCTGACTGTTATTGGCGAGGGCACTAACCCCGCGCGTCCCGCTGCATTCATATTGCACGGACACGACCCTCTGCCGTGATCCGCCTGAAGTCTGCGTCCAGCGGCGCGGCGTAGCGGGGTGAAAGGGATGCAGCCCGAGAGCGGGGGGAAGGGAGGGTATCTCCGCAGCGTTTATCAAATAAAGTGGCCGCAGTCACGACATCTTGCACGCGACCCCGTAATCAGCCCCCGAGTGCCATCGTGTCCCATTAACCGCGAACACGTGCGGCACACCGGCTTGTCTAGCTGCAAACACCACGCCGGCATCTGACCGCCGGCCGGAGGGGCCAACGATCGGAGTCGCGAGCGGCGTCACGGCGTCACGGCGTCACGGCGTCACGGGGGTGTGGCGCGGAGACGAGCACGCTGACCGTATGAATGGACCTGTTGCGACGCGAGTGCCCCAAAGTACCGCCGCGCGTACTCTGCCAACACTTATGAATGAATCACGCCGCGTTCGCCACGCACTGCCCGCCCGCGTCCGCCACTCGGTACATCGAGATTGAACTCCCCCACTTTAATAAAAGATAAATTACGCGCGCACGCACCGCACCGGCCGGATATCTGACGGCGTTTGACGCCGCCGGCCCGATAAAGCGAGCGCCGCCCTTCCACAAACGCGGCCGCGGCGGCCGAGGGCGGCCAAGGGCAGCAGCGCGGCGTGGATATCGAGTTATGGGGCGCGGCTCTTTGTGGGGGCCGGGACCTTTTATACCCGCCTGCATTGACACTAAGAGAGGAGAAGCTTTAAAGTGGGGCGGGCGAGCGCTGCACGGGCCCGGCCGCGGCCACGCCCCCACAGAGGTACACACTCGCTGCGTGGCCGGGGGCCGCGGCGCGATACCGCTGCCTGTATGGGGATAATCCCGGGCCGCGGCAGCACCGTGTCCGACACACACTCACCGTGTGCGCCACATGCTGCACGGCCCGAGAGCTCCTCTCAGGCCGGGCGGCGGTGCCAGCGACCGTACGGTTAGCAGGGAACCGGGAAAGAGCCGTCTAAAGTACTCCGTTAGAACGAGTGAAACCGACTGGCAGCACGGCAGCGGGGACCAAAGGCACGGCGCAGACACGCACCACAGCAGCAGCGTCGGAGGGCACCGCTTCTGTGGACCATGTAACAACTTCCGTTTGACCCGCGCTGCTGCCGCCGCTGCCTGTCCTGTAATTGCATCCCCGGGGGACCTGATACTTGTTGTTCTGTACGGCACCGTCCGACCGTCCCAAATGAGTCACTCCTCTGACCGCTTCCTAATGAACCGATACCGGTCGGGCCGCGCCGGGCCGCGCCGCCCGCCCCCGGCTACCCGGTCCGGGTAATTAAAGCTGTGAGCATTCCTTCACACCTCGGCTATTATTGTTCTATGTGCTCTGGAAATCGAATCTGACGGCGGCGATGGAACGCGAGGAAGAAGCGGGCGGCGGGCCGTGAAAGCATCGAGCACTTGGCTCGTGCAGCAGCGGCAACCACTTCTTTTATTTTTGTCCGTACTTTCATTCTTTTTCTATTGCGCGGCGCGCGCGTGACGGCAGGGTACTCGAGCACAGCTCGGCGATGTGGGACCGCGGCCCGGCGTGCGGCCGGGCTGATGCCACGCGTGCCGTGATTTACAATCCAAAATGAATTCACGCTTTTGTTCCGACTTATTCTTCCCTTTTCGGAAGGTGATATTTTCTCCAGTAGAATCGCCTTTGGCGGGACGCGACTGAGCAGCCATCCGAATGACAGCAGCCGCAGCAGGCGGCGCAGCGAGACGCCCCGCCGACGCGCAGGAAGGACCGCGTCGCGGACTTGTTGCCGCCGCGTTTTTGGCAGGGCGGCCAAAGGCGGTTTCCCCTCCCGCAGAGTAGCGCTCGCTGCACGCATCTGTTTGGCCGCTTACGAGCCAAGTGACCTCATCTCAGCTGTTGCATATCGGCGGCTGCTGCGCAGTGCGGCCCCGCCCGGCACGCCGCCCGGCGCGCCGCCCGCACTGGCGCGCTGTGCGGCCGGCCACCGGCGGCCCTGCCGGTACGCATTCCCGCGCAATGCGGAGGGCGATCCGGCATTCCTGCCGTCCACCGTCCACGGACGGCGGCGTCCGTGCGGTGGAGACTGCAATCGGAACGCCCCCGCCGGCGGGAGGCTGCGAGAGTTTCGGATTTCCCGCGGCGGTGTGCGAAAACGGAGGAAAAAGCACCGGAGAGCTCCGCGGGGAATGCGTGAGAAACCGCGCGCAGCGGAAAGGAATTTCGCATACCCAATCATCTCGTTCTCATCGTTACAAAATATTTCTTCCCGGAGTAGTCTATTTCCGCGCGATATCCGCCTGGAGGGGACGCACGCGGCAGCGCCGCGGGCTCTTCTGCGCAGGATGGCAACAAGTAACAACGACGTTGGCAGCCGGGCGAGCCCGAGTGGGGCCTCGTTGTGTCCAGGACCCCCGTCTGCAGAAGCGACAACACGGCTGGAAGGGGATTAGGCAGCGCGAGAGGGGCAGCCGGGCTGCCGGGCTGCTCGCCGGCGGGAGGAGGGACTCCGAGCCCCTCTCGCCTCCCGTCCTCGGTTTTGACACGGATTCCGAGCCCCGCGACAGCCAGCGCCACCCTCGCGATAGGGCCGCAGCCCAGGGCCGTGCCGCAGCTCAGAGCCGTGCCGCAGTACCGCACAACAGCGCTGCACCGCCAGCGCCGCCGCTCGCACACACTTTTCGCTTTGAGGCGACACGGCGCCGCGCCCCGCCCCCTGAAATGTTTCGGGGATTATTGCACGACGGCCGCCTGGCACGCTCTGCCGCGCTCGCGCATTTATTGCCCGGGATAAGGAGGAGAGGCTGAGGCCGTGCGCCCCGGGGCCGCACGCGCCGCGGGAGGCAAGGAGAAGAACAAGTCCGTGTGCTGCCGCTGTTTGAAGTATCGCTGGGCCAATTCGAGTGGGCATAATTCGATTGGCGATCGACCGGCGGCGGCGGCGTTGGTGGCGGTACGAGGCCCACGCGACACACGGCGGGCTGAGCGTGACGGAATACGTGAGCGTGCGAATAACGCTGCTGCTGTCGTCGCGGCGGCGGTGAGACGGAGTGACAAGAGGGGACGGCAGCCCGGTTTCATTATTTACAGTCGGCGGCGCTATCTGCAGATAATCGGGGCGGCACGTCGGCCGTCATTAGGACGCAGGGCTGCACCGGGGGCGTCACGACCGTGAATGCCCCACAGCAGCCGTGCCCCGCTTCTCGCAGTGCTGGCTACCCATGCTTCGAGCTGCGCCGCCACAGTGGAGAACAGACCGCGCCTCAGAGGACATTGTAGTGGCCGCCCGGCGCCGTGCGGACACGAGGGCCATCGAGCTCGTGCCGGTTTTTCCTTGTCCCGCCCCTGCGCACGCGCTGCGAACCCGTTCAGGTCCTGCACACCGGCCCGTCCCCCTAGAGGGTAACAAGACTAGGCAATCCCTCTTTGCCTCGTGGAAACGTCCCCGGACTCCGAATGACATTCTTCCTGCCAGAACGAAACAGGTCGTCCGCGAACAGACCGTGCCGAGCCACCTTGGGGAAGGTCGTCATCTCCAGCCGTTCAACTCCGCATTATTTTTTATTACGAGCTGCGGTAATGAGGGTGAAAAGTGTCGCCGTGTCCTTCCCGAATAAAGCCGGCTGCAGCAGTGAGTCGACTGGACCGCCTGCCATCACCGCCGCGCCTCCCATACGAGGACGATTCGGACGCGGACGTTGAGGACGGCAACGCCCCCAAGGCCGCGAGGACGAGGGCTGCCGCCGCCGGTGGGCCTCGGGGATTCCTGAATAAAGCAAGGCCGGTAGCAGCCCCCGCGGCCGTACCGGGACTATCGCGTGCGCGGGGGCTGTTAGCGGCGCGCCGCCCGAACGTCGGCTGGTGTCACGTGTGGTTCACACCGGGCTCAGCGCAGCTGGGGGGCAGCTGAAGGGGGGGGGGGGGGCAGCAGCGGGGGCAGCTGCCGCACCCTGCCAAGCCATTTTGGGACCGAGCGCTGCCGCCTGCTCTATGCACCCACCGCCAGAGACCACGAAGGTTTTCTATTGACTTTGCAGTCCGAAAATGTTCAATGAAATTTTCGGTAAAATTTTCGGGAAACAAGTTAAAATTCAAATTAATTCTGAAATATTTGATAGAATAAAAATCCTCAAAATTTTCTGGTCTAGAAACCCCAGTTTAAAATGACAAGTTCAAGGAGAAAAAAATCAGTTTCGGATGAGTTCTACAAAAGCAGGGATTCCTGTGAGCAGTGGCGCAGTTAGCCCGATCTGGAGAGCGGGATCGGATGCGCGGCCCGCGCTGGAATCGTTTCATTAGCGAATACTACATGTAGAAATAGAGCTGCGCCGGCCGACCCCCGCCGTCATACCGCTCGACACCGAGGCGGGGTCGCGAATGCTCGCGCTGAAGTGTCTTCGAGCTCGACTGCCTCCGGCCGCGCTTCCCCGTAACCGCTCCGCATTCGGACCCGCGCTTCTGGTGTTTGACAGGCGGCCGCTGCCATGCATCGCTTCGCCTGCCGGCGCGCCGCCCGCCTCCGCCTGCCGGGGCCTCTCGCGGAGGATCCGCTCCGCGTCGCGCGCGTGTCACCGCGGTGATCCCAGATTCTCACGCGACGCATAAACGCGCCGCCCCGGAGGCAGGCCGCCTCCCTCTTTCCCCCCGTTCGCACATAAAACCGTTTATGCGCGACTCCCGGCCGCCGCCGCGCCGTCAGCCCTCCCCGCGGACTCACCGCCGCCGACGGCCCTGACGGTCCTCGACGAGCCGTCATGGCGGGACGCCCCCGGAGTGCGGCGCGGCGAGCAACGGGCGTACGTTCAAGGCGGCTCGCAGAGAAACCCGTGGTCCCAACCACGGTACAGAACTTTCTGTAATGTTTCCCGACGGTAAAAATCCAATAACGGTTCTCCGACGGTTGAAAACTGCCGGGCCTCTATCGGACCTGTTCACAATCCTCGCCTCGGAGTGCAGGCCGGACCGTCACTCACGGAGGCGGCGGCGTCGAGTGCCAATCGGGCGGACGGGCACCTGCTCGGCTAACGGCCCCAATTCCCGCCGGCACTTGTTTCAGACGCTCCGCAGAGGAGCAGCATGGCAGGGCGGCCGTGCCGCCGCTGCGCATTTTCGGCCGGCGAATGGGGACATTCGTATGCGAGTCCCATTCCCGCGCGGACCGCAATGGCGGGCGCCCCGCACCTGCCGCTGGAAACGCAACAGGCGCGTTGAGAAAGTTCGTCTCCACGCGGCGGCGGCGGCGCGGCCGCGCTGAAATGCACACGATCGACGACGCAATTTCTGGACGTTCCGCCGCCGCCGAGGACGCTCGATTCCACTTTATTTTCGGTAGCGAACGGCGTGGCGTGGGGGCGCGCGGTCGGCCCCCGTACCCGCAGTGTGGCCGGGCGGGGCGACGTGTCGAACGCACTCCCCCGGGTAAACAGCGATGTAATTACGATGGCCGAGATAACTGTTTACATTTCATTCTCCGCACTCATCAAAAATGTAAGACATTTCGCGCTGCGTGGTGGCCGCCGACTGCAGCCTACGTCGGCCCCCCTGATTGGCTGGGGCCGGCGCGGGTCCGGCGGGGCTGGTAATTACACTCGTAAGGGACGCTCCGCCATAAAGCTGTTCGCGGCGTGACCCCGGCGAACGGTGTTCGGGGGCCCCCGCCCCGCATGCATCACGCCGACAGAGAGGCGAGATAGCAAAAGGCTACGCGCGGCGCGGTGATCTGACTGAGCGCGAGAGAGATGGACTGCTCGCCCCTTTTGACTGCGGTGGTGCAAGCGAGACGGCCAAACGGGGGATGCCTGCGGCATCTCTTTCGCTCTGCCGCAGTCAAATGGGGCGTCCTGCGTCTCTCGCACTCTGTTAGACCACCGCACTGGCTCGAAGAGTAGCGGAGCGTTCATTAACGCCATTTTCCCGTAAACAATCTACCGACCTGCCGCGGGGGCGATGCGCGGCGCGGCCCCCCAGCGGCCCCCAGCGGCCCCCGGCCGCGGGCATCGCAGCAGCGGGGCTCCCGTAATTCACACCGTTATCGCCGCTAACAGCTTAAGGCCGCGCGGCCCGGCACACCGAGCCGCCCCGCACCGCCCGCTTCTTAATCAAACTTTCACGAGCGAGATACAGGTCAGGCCGAATCCACCCGACCCCACGCGGTGCCGTTGTTTCTCTTTATTATTATTTTTTTTTTCGCGGCCTGCGCTCGCTGCTGCATCGTCGCGGCCAGTGCATATAGCCGGTACCTACCCCTTAAAGCCAGGCAGGAACAGGTTTACCGTAGCACTGAAATTCGCACTAAGAGGGCTGCGGAATTTGCGGAAGTAAAAAGGAATTAATTCGTCACGGCGAATGAGAAAAAAAAAGATTCGGGGACAGGATACTGCCTAAAGCACTGTCCGTCCTTGTCGCACACCGCCACTTGTCACCGCTTCAGACCCCCAGCCGCGCCGCGTTGCTTTGCGGGTCCCTTTTACACGTTCCCGGGGGGAGGAGGGGTGGAGGGAGACAAGGTCGGCGACCCTTGCGTGTATACTGTGCGCTGTACCGTCTAGAGAGATAGAGAGGGAGAGAGAGGCCAGCAGCGTGATGAGCATTAAAGTGTTGGCCACAAGGGTTCCAGAAAGAGCAGGGATTTTGAGGGGGAAGGGGGTATCTCTCTAATGTGTGCCCGGCACGCCGCTAAACTTATCTCTCTACCCCCCAGTCACTGCACCCCGCGGGGCAGCAGAGAGGCGGACGGGGGCCGCCGCGCAACTTCTTTTTCGGACTACTGAATCTGTCTCGATAAGGGTTGGTCTCCTTCCAACAACGAGACTCGAGGCAGGCCTCGACGCAGCCTGGGCGCGTATTATTCACAGCAGCAACATTTGGTGCGCGCAGTCTGGCCGCGTATTATCCGCAGCAGCAGCGTTATGGCGCGGCTATCAGTCAATCCGGTGCCCACCGAAACTTTGGCCACATCCTTTCGGATGTCCGTGATCCCTCGGCCGTCTCCAAACTTGCTGTGCGCCGACCACGGCGGTGGCGGCAGCGGCGGCAGCGGCGGCAGCGGCGCCGGGGACTCTGGCAGGCCGCGGAAACGAAATTAAGCCGGGAGCTGCTTGCGACACCCCCGCCCCCTCCCCCCTGCCCCTGCCAAGGCCAATGTCAGATGAATGTGAGGGCGCGGGTGACGCAGAAAAGAAAATGGCATGGAGCCGTTGAGGACGAGGAAGGATGAAGACTTGGAGGAGGAAGGCTCGAAGGGGAGGCGCGGGGCAGGAGGACGAAAAGGGGGCGGGAGGGAGGCGTTTTCAGTTTAAGTGAAGCGGCCGAATTCATTACCCTGAGAGCAGGTCGGTAGTTTGGCCGTTACAGAAGCAAATTACCTCGAAGGACGAAGGAAAGAGAGAGAGAGGGTGAGAGAGAGAAAGGAAGGCGGGAGGGGGACAGTCGCTGCGCCCCCGGCAGCTAGGCAGCGCCACCGCCCTCCACGGAGGAGCCCACGAGCCCGGCAGGGCCCCCGCTGCGGTCGGATCACCCTGCCGAAGTGCGTAAACGACTCATTTGCACGGCGGTGCGCACTCCTTTCGCCCGAAAGAGAGAGAGAGAGAGAGAGAGAGAGAGAGGGGGGGGGGGGGGGGAAGGATGGGGAATTACTTGCCCCCGTTTCCCCTTCTTCTCGCCGCCGCTGGCGCCTCTCTGCCAAAACAGCCCTACAAAGAGTATAGTGGAGGGGCCGGGCGGGCAGGGCGAAGGGGCGGCCCGGCGCGGCACGACGCGGCCGCATAACTCAGAAGCAAAAACAAACCACATAAATAATTTAAAATCACACACCGCGCACTTGAAGGCAATTAGCCCGGTGATAAGCCGCGCCGCGCGCTGTCTAAGGTGGGAGCGAGGCCCCGCGGGGGGTCGGGGTAGTCACGAATGCGATAAGGGAGGTAAGCGCCCCACCCCCTCCCCCTCACGCTATCGGGTTGTCATCATCTCCGCAAGCGAAAAGAGGGGAGAAAGTGAGCGGCGGCGTGTGTGTGTGTTGAAAAGGGGTGAAGGTAGGTGTTTGCGGAGGAGCGCCTGTCAGGTAGGCGGCCGCGACCACTGCACTGCACGCGCGTCATGCGGGCTGGCCTATCATTGCATCCGCAGGCGCCAGAAGGACACCGCGCATTCGTGAGCGGGCAGCCTCGGCGTAGACGGACGCTGCACCCGTAGATTTTTTCCTCCCCCACCCCCACCTCTCTCTCTCTCTCTCTCTCTCTCTCTCTCCCTCTCTCTTGCTTCCTAAGCATTTTCGTCTTTTCCCGTGCGCGCACGTTGGCCCGGCGCAGTCGGCAACAGCTGCTCCTGATGGCCGACTAGTGCTAGCCACTGCAGACAGTGGAGAGAGAGAGTGAGAGAGAGGAGGGGAAGGGGATACAGAGAGAGAGATAGGGAGACGAAAGGGAGAGAGTGAGAGAGAAAAGGGACGGCGCATGCTGCGGTGTGGCGGTAAGCATGCCGATTCATTGCTGACTCGCATGCGATGCCGGCTGCCTACGCTACGCGGTCAGGGGCACTGCAGGGGGCGGGGCCCGTCGGGGACCGTCGGGGACCGTCGCGTCGTGCACCCGGGGCCCTGAGCGCAGCAAGCAGAGCCCGTTTTAGCTTGCGGCCAGGAGTGTTCTTTTTTTTTCGTGTCCAAGAAGCGGCAGCCTACAGGAGAAGAAGACTGCCGTCGTGGAATACCTCCTTTTTTCATTCTCCCGCTTCTCTCTTGCGGATGAAAAATTTGGAGAGGCAGCAAGCGCCGGTGACGGACGGGAACATCCGGCCCCCGCCCCCGGGCGCTCCACTTAGCTGTGGTGTGTCTCAGGTGCAACCTGGATACGCGTCAGGTGGTCGGGGAGCGGCGGGGGCGGCGGGGGCGGCGGGCTCGGCGGGTCGTCCCCGTGGGGGTGGACCCGTGGAGCGGCCCCGGGGGGTGGCGGCCGGCAGAAGAGGGTCTGGTGGGGTGGCGCGGTTAGTTTCGGCGAGGTCGGGGGCGGCCGGGCCGCCCGCTGCTGGGACAGGACACACAGACAGGCGGTGGCGGCGGCGGCGGTGGGTGAAAGGCCCACAGCTCCGTGCAATTACACGGGGCGAAAGGCAGCGATGAATGTGTGCGGAGCGCGGGGGCACCGCGTTCTAACTTGTGCTGTGCTCTGCGTGGTGTCTGCCGGGGACAGTGAGGGGGGGGGGGCGGTAGCGGAGGAGCCGGAGGGAGGGGGGCGTCACCCTCCCGCAGCGTGTGGGTGTGACGTGACGGGCCCGGCCAGCTCTGACCCAGATATAGCGCCGCCACAAAACAAACCCCATCTCCCTTTAATGCCACACACTGTCGCTCGCCCGCCCCTCACCTCTGTCACTACTGTCTCTCTCTCTCTGTCACTCTTCCCCTACCACCGCTGTGCACACACACACACACACAGACAGGCGCAGCGCAACCCTTCGCCGAGTGGAGTACCCGTTACCCTTCGCCACCCGACCTGGTTACGCTGACAAAGAGAGGCGGAACATCCCCCGTGTGTGCGTGTGCGCCTTTATATGGACTCATGGCATAGTAGAGAGAGGGAGAGGGGAGCATGGAGACAGAGAGAGAGTCCGCCGCAGGGCACAGCCGGCACTGACGGCGAAAACTCGCAGTTTGTGTGCCCGCGGCCCCGGCCGGCCGCCGCGGTCCGTGGGGTGGGGGAGGGGGGGGGGGAGTGGCATGTAGGTCCGCGCGGCGGAATCAGCTAGTTTGCAGCGTGCGGAGGCAGTACTGCACGGCGGGGAACAAAATTGTGTCTCTCTGCGCGCCCGCGGCGGGGCTGGGGAGTGGGGGCCCGATCCCCGGGGCCCCCCTAGCGCGGTGGCAGTCAGCACACGCCGCCTTTTTCCAGGAGCGAACGTCTTTTTGCACCCCGGGCTGCCGCGCCAGGTGAGTCCGCCGCGCTGCACCGGCGCGGCAACGGCAGCGCCGCGCCACCGCCTGCAGCGGAGAGGGTGGCGTTACAGTTGCTACTCCTTGCAGCCCCTCTCATACCGCCCCCATCCCATCGCTGAGGGGAGCGTTGGCGCGGCGGCCGCGAGTGGCAGAGCGTCAGGTGGGGGGGGGGGGGGGCGAAGACACGGCCACCATGAAAGTAAAATACCCCGAGCGGTACTCGAACCCGCGCCACGCTCCGCGGCGGGAAATCTCGACACGTGTCAGCGGACCACTCGGGACCACTTCCACCAGCGACCCGCTCTTCAAATTTAATTTTTAGGCGGATTGAAAAAAGAAATTCTGAAAAAAAAACAGTACTCAAAAAGATTTGACTAATTTTTGCGTCATGTGTTTTTTTTTCCTTTTCCTTTCCTTTTCAGTGGCACTTCCCCAGTGTAGCCGGGCCGTTCGTGGCTGCCGCACGTTTCCGTGACTCGGATTATTCCGGCCGACGTCGCGATGAGAACGGCCGTCCAGTCCGCCGCCGCGCGGTCGTGCCGCGGTGGGAGAGAGAGAGAAAGAAAGAGAGAGAGACACAGAGAGAGAGAGAGAGTCTGGCGCGGCGCGAGAAATAAATTGACGCGCGCGCTCCTTTCGCGACGCTGTTTAGGACACTGATGATGAGCCACGCGGACGGCGGCGGCGGCGGCCTGTTGCCGCGCCGACACCTCGGCGACGACGTCACGCGAGGCCCGCGGCGGCGTCGCGGTGACAAACGACCACCGGCACGGCGGCCTTCGCGGAGCGCTGCAGCAGCGGCGCCGCCGCGGTGCACTCGGCGGCTGACGGAGACGAGCGTCTGCCCGCGCGGTGGTGCACTCTGTGCGGTGGGCGGGGCGCGGCCGCGAGGGCGCCCGGGGGGTAGGCCGTCCCGCGCGGCAGCCCTGCACGGCGGGCCTGCCCAGCCGGCACGGCGGCCCACGGCGCGACATCACCGCCGGGCCGGGGCAGCGTTTGTACCGGTGAGTTCGGCATACGCACCCAAACGGCGTCATCCCCTCTCGAAAACTCACCTGAAACACAAGACGACAAAACGTATGAATACAGGAATCAAAAAAAAAATCTCTTTTGTCGGTGTTGCCAGATAACGGACACCACCACGCGTGAGAGAAAAAAAAACATCAAGAATATGGCGGCATAGGATGGAACTAATCCGAAGAGACAACGCGCCATGAGGAATAAGCTGCGCGCGTAAACAAACCGAAAATGTGACCGACGGGAGAGGGAGAGCGAGAGGGGGGTATAGAGGGGGCGGGAGAGCGAGAGAGCTCGGGATACAATAAAATGTGGGGGCTTGATCCCTCCGGCGGCCGCGGCCGGCGCCCCGGGCCCTTTTGGCAGCCCCAATCGAGTGATGGCCGACAGCCATGAGCAAATTTTTTTCGCCGGTCATCCATGCGCCGGCCGCGGCCGGCCCCATCAGCTGATTGGAAGTCCTGAAGCTGCGTTGGCGTCGGCCGTATTTTTCAAAAATGTGCGGCTCGCGCGGGCGTTTTTGCCGGCCGCAGATGCGGAGCGGCGGCCCTCGTGTTTGTGCTGCTGAGTCGGCGGTTCCGCGCTTCGGGGCATTTCGCTGTCCGAGTCGCACCGAGCCGCAAGCCGCGGCCGGGGCCTCGTGTCGGGCCGCGGTGGAGGGGAATGAATCACGCCACGTCGTCGCACTCATTTTCTGCCCCCCCCCCCCCCCCCCCCCCCTCCACCACCGCCCCTCCACAACTCTCGGTCCATACGTTGCGGGGTGCGGTGACATATAAAATAGACGCAGGGTGTGGGTGGGGAAAAAAAACGGGAGGGCCGGGCCGTGTGGGGGTGAGCGTCAACCCCTTGAGGCGGTGAAAGATGACCCGTGGGCCTGACGTGGAGAGGACATCACTGGATTCTGTGCCGGCCGGGGGGCCGTGCGGCGGCGGCGGCGGGGCCTGCGGCAGAGCGGGCGGGCCGAGAGAGTCGGGGGGGGGGGGGGGGGGGGGAGGGGGCAGTGGGGGGCGCTAGGTGAATAACAGTGGCACAAGCGGGCGGCAACTTCGCAGGCAAAGCGAATGCACCTGGCGGCCTGTGGGCGGCGACGGTCGGCCGGGGGAGGAGGAGGAGGAGGAGGAGGAGGAGAAGGAGGAGGAGAGGAGGAGGGGGCGGCAGCGGGGAGTCGTTTTGGGAACACAGCGGCACGGCCGGCATAACTCCGGCAGTGGTCACTGGGAGTGCCGGGCGGTGCTCAGACGGCGTCCGGCAGCGCCCGGCACTGAGCCATCATCGCCCGGCCCCGGCCGGCCCCGATGACGCCAGTTGCGACCGAGTTTTGTGTAGTGGCCGGGACGCGGATGCTGAAGGGTGGGCAGTCGTCCCCGCCGCCGCGCCCCGCCGGGCCCCGCCGGGCCCCGCCCCCGTCGGCGGTCGGCCGGTGGCGGCGGGGGCCACCGACGCTCTGCGGGGAGGGTCCCCCACGGGTCCCCACGGGTCCCCCACGGGTCCTCGGCGGCGCCCCGGCGGCGCGGCTCGGCTCGGCCGTGCGGCGTGGTCCGGCCGGCCCAGTCCTCTCCAGGGTCCGATTTATTGTCCAGTGAGAGAGCGAGAGAATGGGGCCCGGGCAGCGCGCGTTTGCTCGCGGTCTGGGAGCCCCCCGGGGGAGCGACCCGAAAGCCGGTCGCCGGTCGCCGGGGTCCGGGGGCGCGGGCGGGGGACCGACGACCCGAGCCCACCCCGGCCGTTCCGGCTCTTCTCCACTGCCGTGATGTAAAACACCCAATAATCGCAGGGCCAGACACGCAGAAATAGAGCCGGGGGACCGAGGCCGCCCGCAGCGGCACAGCCGCAAATGTACAGCACTCCGGTTCACCGTCACAAAATCCTAAAAAAAAAAATGCACATGCATTCGATTACGGGGTAGCCGCTGCTATGAGGTCTTCCACCTGCTTTATTTTCTCCGGAAAACAGCTGCCACCCATTTGAAAATATTTGTGATAAGGCTGAGCAGAAATGTCGGCAAAAATCAGAGCATATCAGGAAGAAGGGGGAGGGGGCGGGTTACGTCTTAATTTGTATTTTATCAATTTAAGGGAACAGAGTGGACCACTATGCATTTAGCGTCAGTATAGTGACTACACTGCCGAGAGAGCCCGGGGGGCTCTAGGCCGGGTGGACGGGGTCCTGTAGGCCAAACGCGGGTCGCGCGAGCGTGCAAAACCGGATTAGGGCGGAGGGGTGGTGCGAGCGCCACGGTGGTGCGAGCTGCGGGATGCGGGGATTTTGAGAACGAAGCAAAAAGGGGGAAAAAGGAAAACGAAAAAAATGAGGAGAAAGAAAATACTCGGAGCGAGAGCTGTGAATGGCTTGCCTTTCTGGTGTAAGCCACCCTATCCCTGTTTTCCCTTCTGCGTGCCATTGACTCCGTTCACGTGCTTCAATAGGCAAAATGTAAGGAGCAGAGGAAAACATCTTGGATATTCAGCGGTCAACCGTCGATCCCTTCAACGTCTGTCTGGGCAGTCTAGGCTGGCCGCCTGATCAAGATCAAAAAGATGCACACCCGAAACATGATCAAACATTTTAAAATATTTCAACAACCTTTTTCTGTTTCACAGGATTCGCCTTGAACTTCAGCACCAGCGAAAACAGATCGCATACCCGAAATTTTCTTCTGCGTCACACAAGAAGGGGTGAGTGTGTGTGTGTGTCTCCAGATCCCTGTGGCGGCAGCAGCAAAGTCTGCGATGGTATCTCCCGGATTGCGTGCCTTGGCGTTTGGTGAGGGGGCGGAGGCCGCCCCGCCCCGTGCTGGTTACACACACGGCCACTCCGTACCCGCGCCACCGCAGGGACCCTGACCGCCCCACATGGAACGCCCGGAGCCCGGAGACCGCGGAGCCTCGCGCGCGGCCGCGGAACTCCTGCTGAAACAGGAGAGCGGCCGCCGCGGAACACCGCGTTTGACGGCAAACGACGGCAGGTATGAGGTCAGCAAAAGCTTTGTTCCCTTCGCTGCAACTCGAAACTCTCCGCTCGGGCCGCCAAAACACCACGCGCCTCCCGCCGCCGCTCTTTACAAACGGCACGGAAGATGAATGTAATACAGGAGGGGTGAAATCGGAAGAGCGGATAGGCCGTTCCGGTCGCGTGTACACCGCCTCGGACACGGGCGTGGCGCGTCTCTGTAAATCGGGATCAAGGGTTCTGTGGCTCGCGGCGGGGCGGCGCGGCGCCGACCGTTGGCGCGTGGCGCGCGCGGCGTCCCTAACTAGGGGAACAACTGAAATTCGGCTCCCGCCGGCACAAAAGCCGCCCGCGGGCGTGGGCTTTTGTGCGCGGGGAGCACGTGGCGAGGGAGGAGGAAAAGTGGGGCTCAGCGGGGCCCCGTGTGCGACTGCTGCGCCCCGCGCCAAATTGTGTAGGTAACCCCGCTCGTGTGACAAGCCCGCGCGGGTGGTCGATAGGCGGCCCGCAACTAAATCCCAAGCCTGGCGGGAGGCACGGCGAAAAACATTGTCCTGAAGAGTTGTTCAGACAAACGGCTTGCCAGGCGCCAGGATCGAAGCCTGAGAGCCTTGAAATATGTGTCGTGCTTAGTTCCTCGTTCATGCCTTTCTGAACTCATTGGATTACGAAACGTTAAAACAAAAAACCGGCCAGTTCTTTCTCTATTGCCTCTCAGTGATTCTTTTCGTCTCCCTGCTCCCCTCTCCGGTGTGGCGCTCATCAGAGTTTTCCGGTCGCGTTTTCCCTTTCTAACGGCGCTGACAGTCGGTCACGAACTCATCTTCGTCATGCTTCAGGAGGCCGAGGCGGTGCCGCGGCGGGGCCGGTCGGGTATGCGGCGGCGGCCGTGGCGGCGGCGGCCGTGGCAGCGGCCGAAAGAGATTCATCTCATCTGATGTAAACAAGAGGCCGCCTAATTGATTTCCACCGCCGGCCCTCTCGGCGCGGCGCGGCTCTTCCCACACCGGGCGCATACCTCGCGGCATGGTGGAGTCGCAGTCACCTCCGAGACCGACGCCAGACGCCTCTCTCGCACCACGTAATGCGGAATGTGTGAGGACCGTCTGCGCGGGCCGAACGATTGAGCCGTCACAATGAGGCGGGCGGGGCGGGCGAGACGCAACGCAGGCGACACTGTCTGCCCCCCGATCCTCCCGCAGTCAAATGCCTCATTTCTCACGTTGCAGGGCCGGGGGGCGGGGCTCCGCCGGGCTCCACCGCAGCCGCTCCGTTCGAGATGGTATCGAGGGGCACAGCCCGGCCTCAGACAACGGTCTGCGCCGCACTATCGAATCCCTTGAACCGATATGCGCACAGCGCTCAGGAATCCCGGCCCG
This sequence comes from Megalurothrips usitatus, assembly GCA_026979955.1. Classification (NCBI taxonomy): domain Eukaryota; kingdom Metazoa; phylum Arthropoda; class Insecta; order Thysanoptera; family Thripidae; genus Megalurothrips; species Megalurothrips usitatus. Next base: position 764,853 of record CM049595.1, read on the forward strand.
CTCCGGTAGGGCCAAACACCCTGCGTACCGCTGCTGGCTGGGATCTCTGGCCTTCGCAGGGGGCGTATTTACATTACGGCGAATTCCAGCTGAGGGAGCACGGCGTTACGAGCAGAAGCGTGATTCTGGTGTAGCAGGCCCCGACAGCCGTTCCTCCAAATGCCGAATCGCGCCGCTACTTTGCAGTGTGACGACGCGGACGCCGGGCGGGAAAATAGTATGTGCCAAACTGTCCTAGTGCCGCCGCAACTCTCTTGGGCCATTTGACTTCTGACAGGCCGCCGCATAGCCCCCATAAAATGCCGTACCGACGCACACTTGTTTCAGTCCACGTCCATGCGGCAGTCCGTTCCTGGAAATACTCGCCCCCCCCCCCCCACATCAGAGTAGGGCCCCCCGAAGGCCCCGGCCGGTCAGACTGCCGAAGGCTCATCGCCATAAAGCAGTCCCCGACCGTGCCCGTCCATCGTCGGGGCGCTGCGGTCGCCAGAGGCCATGCCGATTGTGCTGCCCGATTATGTTTGGCGCTCCGCACAAATACCAGCAGCATCCATAAACGAATTCAATCCGGCGATATTGCCTGCGATGGCCAATGGCGCCGGGCGGCGTCCGGTCTTATTGGCCGTGCGGTGCCGCGTCAGACGGCCGGACAGCAGACGACACGGCGCCCGGTAGCCGACGTCCGCAGGGCAGGCGTCCGGCAGGCGGAGTCACACAGCACTCTGCACCGCCGCTAATATCGGCCCTGCGATGCCGACGTATTACACGAGCGGCAATGCAAACCAGTGGCGCGGTGGTTGGCGGCAATAACTCACCGCGCCGGCAGCAAATCAATCACTGACAGCCGAGGCCAAAATAGTGAGCGCGGCGTGGGGGCGGCGTGCCGGCCTGCCTGCCTGGCTGCCCGCGGGCTGTGCTCTGTGTGTCAGCCCGAAACGGTCGTGCTGTGTAGCACAGCAATGGCAAACACCTCTGGCTGACAGGGTACGTAGCTCGTCTTCTTCAAACCGGGGCAAATTATAAAGCCGTTCATGTGACATTTGTAATGACGAGATTCAGAAATATACACGTCAAAAGCGGGGCCGGTGATCGGATAAGGAACGCAGCGCGGAGATTAAGAAGGAAGAGAGAGGGAGAGTGGGACGGGGAATGAAGAAAGAAGGAGAAAAGCAGGGCGGAAGGAAGTAAGTCGGTTTATGACAAATGATTTTGAGAACAATGTCCGACGTGGAGAAAAGTCGCCCTGCCAGGCGTAGAATGTCGTCAATACGTCAGGGGTGCCAATTTGTGAGAAGGGCGATGGCGAAAGGGGGCGGGGGAGGGGGGGGGGGTGTACTGGGACGGGGACCCCGGCAGCAGCGGCAGCAGCGAGGTAATCTGCGCGAAATGCAAAAGATTTGGGGCAACACACACACACACAGCCTGATGGCACACGCCAGCCCATTTGTTTCGCCCCTGCGCGCGCAAGCACAACACCGCGGCAAGAAGGTTCGCACGCACGGCGCGCGCCAGTTTCGAATTTCGTGTTGCATTATCCCGGCAGCGAAACGCGCCTGTGACACCACGTGACAGACCCCAGCCGAGAGGGAGAGAGAGAGCGAGAGAGAAGTGGGGGAGGTGGAGAATACGCATGCTCACAAATGAGATAGGAATATGTGACAAGCAAGAGAGATAGAGAGAGAGAGAGAGAGAGAGAGAGAGAGAGAGAGAGAGAGAGAGAGAGAGAGAGAGGTTCGCGCTGCCCCCTCTGACATGACAAGGGCGTCAATACGTGAGGCGATGTCATACGACTCTGTAGAGCCCCACCCCGCCGCCCAACTCTATCCAGGAAATATAGGTCACCGAATGTCGTGGTGGTGGTGGTAACTGTGTTTGGGCACGAAATGAAAAATTATAAATTTCTGAATCGTGTTGGAACACCCATTTTCTACTTCTTTTGTCGAGAGAGAGAGAGAGGGAGGGGGGAGGGAGGGTTAGGGATAGCAGAACGTCGTGTGCACGTGTGCGTGCGTCGTTTGTGCACACGTATACACACCCACACACACACACACACACACAGAGCAAAGAGAGGCCGGGAACGGAGGGGGATGAAAATTTCGAGGCAAGCGAGTGAGCGCGCCCGCCCGCCCCGCCCGCCACCCCAAGTGTGGTTCGCGATGGGGCGATGGGGTTAAATCAACACGCCCCATCGGCGGGAGCGGCGTCGGGAGGCAGCCGCTGTGGCAGCCGCTGGCAGCCCCCACCGCAGGGCACGGCGGGGAGGAGCGGGGCGTGCCGGTGGCGGACGCCCCCTCGTCCGATAGCGTAGGCACGCAGGTGTAGTAAGCCGGCGTTCCTTTCGTCGCACCGCCCCGGCGCCACGCGGGATCCCCCCCCCCCCCCATGTAACCACAGCGGCCACGACACGGTTGCCGCCGCCGCCGCCGCTGCCGCCGCCGCCGGGCGGGTTCAGCAGGCTTCATCGGATCCTGGCTGCCTGGTGGTGCGGTGCGTGGAGGTGCGCGGCGGAAGGTGCGTGGGGGCCGCGGGGGCCGCGGGGGGCCGTGCGCGTCTCACCCCGGCAGCGCGAGCCGCGCGAGCAGCGAGGCAAGCTTTGGCAAAGTTTGTCCAATCCTGTGAGCGAGCAGCATCACCGGCGCTGTGGCGGGGCCGGGAAGGCCGCCGCGGCACGGCGGTGCTGGTGGCAGGGCCGCCGCGGCCCTACCCCACGGAGGCCACCGCCACCCTGTTTATGAGCGCACGCGACGGCGGGGGCGGCGGCTGCTGGTGCGTTGTTCGGCGGCGCTCGCAGCGGATATTGGATGGCGAGGCGCGACGCGGGGCGGGGCGGGGCGGGGCGGGGCGGCGGCGGCGGCGGCGGCGACGGTGGCGACGGCCGTCGACGAGATGCCGCGCCCTCATTCCGAGCGCGCCGCGTGTTTTTTGTGCGGGACGAATAATACCGGGCCGATCTATTGAGGACTCGGAGCAGAACGGAGGACACAGTCGGAGAGAGAGAGAGACAGAGAGACGGAGATAGAGAGGAAGAAAGGCCTGCGGATAACACGCGACGAACAGGGTGCAGGCGCCACCCGAGCGCCGCACGACGGGTAGACCGTCATGAGGGTACCGTCCGGATCGGTCCGGGTGTCAGCCTGCCAGCCGGCGTCGCAGTCAATCTCCGGTGTGAGTGGGGCGTCGAGGGAGGCACGGAGCGTGCAGCAGCCGCACCGCCCCGCAGGTGTGCCGCGCCGCGTCTACCCCCCGCGACGCATAAATTCAAAACGCGCGACAGACAAGCCACCACCGGGGCGGCAGCGGCAAGCAGACCACAGCGTGTCGATGTGGAATATCTACGAGGCAAATGGGTGACTCGGCGGCGGCGGGAGCCGCGATGAATTATGTAGGAATTGCCAAGTATTCGAGCGCGCGTTCGTGAGGGCGAACAATGACGAGCAACTATTTGCAGATGCCCCGCGCAACTTTTTGGGCCCCCTCTCCGCGGGGGCGCGCGCAGCTGGTGCCGCGACGGGGAAGAAGGAGGCCGTCTCTGTTTGTCGTCGTCGACATCGGGGGCCGGCGGCGACTGTGTCTGTCCGTCTGCCTGTCTGCCTGTCTGCCTGTCTGTCCGAGCGACCGGCCGTCAGCAGGGTTGACTTTCGTCGCGTAAGTAGGCCCGGGAGCACCCGCACACTACAGCAGGGGCGGCGGACACAGCAGCAGAGAAAAGAGGGGGGATTTACATAACAAATTCAATCGGGTCGGACGAGGAGCAACGCAGGGCCCTGCGTCTTTTGATGATACGGACGCGACATACGCAGGGGACGCTGCCGCCGGGCGGGCGGGCGGAGGTCAATACAGCGACGCTGCTGACATAACTCGGGGGAGACAACGGCGGGGACAACCCGGAGGGCCCGGAGGAGGGCTCGGAGGAGGGCCCCGGAGGAGGGGGATATTTTTGTGTCGGAAATAATGACAGGCCAGTGGGCGGAGGCACGGGGGCCGTGCCCCCACCGCCACCGCCGCCCGCCCTGCTGCGACTCCCAGGGTCCGTCCGGGATCCGACCGTGGGGGGGTGCCCGAGGGTGTACGGTGTCACACCGCCGCCCCCCTGGAACCGGACGCGCCGGGGCCGAGCCGAGGGCCGACGCCAACGATACGCCACGGGGGTACCGCCCGCTGGCCGAGTGCACACACACACACACACACACACACACACACACACACACACACCTTCCAAGACGAATGACACGTATAAGCGACTTAGCAAGGCTACCGAGAGCTCGCATTGTGGGAGGTATAATGCCTCGGGAGGCGAGGCCGGCCGGACGGCGCTCGGCAGAGTAATGCCCCGGGGACTCTGAGATAAGGCACCGCCTCTCCCGGAGGTCCCCGGAGGTCCCCGGAGGTCCAACCGGCGGGGCGCGGCGCTCGGGGCCGACTGCGGACAGGATACGTTCGCGTTTACATCATCCAGGTTCGGCCGCGGAAATGTGTGTCGAGGGCGACATGGCGAATCGGAACTGCCACTCCGCAGAGGGGAGAGGTCCCCCCCCCCCTCCCGAGGTGGAGAAATATTTTTTTATTTTCCCGTGCGACAACGGCAGAGCGGCGGCGGCGCGGGTATAGCGTGCGATTAGGGGAGTCGCTAATACGCCCATCAAGTACGATGGATACAATTCCGAGCGGGCATCGATAAAGCAACAAGGTTTCCGCATATGCAAATGCCGCAGAGAGCGGCGGCGCGCGCGGTGTTGCGTGGCGTGGCGTGCGCGTGGCGTGCGCGTAGCGTGTTGCGGGCTAAAATCCACAAATTTGCGATACTAACGGGATTCGGGCCGCCGCCAATCCCACTGCAGCGGCGGGGAGGGGAGGGCGCCTTATTAGCGGGCGGGCCCAATCATGCTAATGCCCGCGGCTGTATTGGTGACACGTCTCTTCACGGCTAATTAGAAAGCCGCGCGTATCAACAGATTTCGGACCGCTGCTGCTGCCGCTGCGTCATGACATTCGCAATACTGGAGCGCTAGAGTCACCTGTCCCTTTTCACACCACGTAAAAAATCAAGCCAATTTTGTTTTTGTGCTGTCAACCATTTCAGACTTTTTAATTAAGAAAAAAATGCTAAAAGTGGTGCAGTGCGCTGATAAGGAAGTGACCGTGGGATCACTGTTGTGGGGCACGGCGTGCGGCGCAAACACAGACAAGGAGACGGAAAGCCGAGAGAGACAGCAGCACCAGCGGGCGTGTGTGTGTGCGAGAGAGGCGGCGGAGATAGAAAGAGAGGTGGCGTCGGTGCTTAGCATACAGATTGGCAGAATTATGCGAAGGATGTCGCGTGTCCCCCGCGACCGCCCCACCGCGCGCCGCGCCAGCAACGCCGTGACTCCACACATCCATACGCCCCCCCCCCCTCACACACACACACACACACCATGTGAGGAAGAAAGGCAATGGGAGGGCCGCACGGGCAGAGGCCACCGGATTGAATACGACCTAATAAGTGGAGCTGCACATTAATCTCACGACCCCCGGCAGGGCAGACACCGGCGGACATTGCACATATTGCGAGTAACGAACAGACGCAGGGTCGATTCAGGACTGGCGGGCGCGGCGGCCAAGGACGATGGTGCGGGTTGTGTCGTACTGAAATTATTATGTAACTCTGAGAAAGAGCTGCCTCGATCAACGGACACCTGTCTCGGAGGGCTTTGAGCGTCGGAGAGGGAGGGAGGGAGGGAGGGACGGGCTGTCAGGGCGACACAAGAAGGAAAGAACGGCAGATACGTCGGGCTTTATCAGCCCGACCAGACCAGGATTCTAATTGACGGCTCCGGGGCCCCATGTCGTCCCCGGCGGCGACCGTGGACTCCTCCCTTCGACATGCTCCAGAGCTCCACCTGTTCTGCAGCGGGGGTCGCGTCGTCGGCCGGGGAACGCGGCGCGAAAAGGCTGCGCTCTTGTGCGCGGGCCGCGCGCACAAGAGGAATGGGGGCGTCGTCGTCGTCGGCGGCGGCGGGCCGCGCGGGGAGTGAATTCCCGGCCCACCCCCGCTTCGCAGTCGCCGCAGCGCAGCCAGCGCAGCCGGAGCGCACCGGACCAAACCAAAAACTATTTGGCAACCTCTCCATCTTCCCGGGCCGCGGCACTGCACTGCCGCCGCCCCCGCCGGCCCGCGGGCCGCCCGGCTGCTCTGTACCAGGATCGTCCATTGCTGCCAACTGGCACGGGCAGCGCGGCCGCGGTGACGTCGGCGATCGAAACACGCGTGGGGGCGGCGGGGGCGGCGGGGGCGGTGGAAGTGTCGTGCCCACTATCGGTGCACGGGGGGCCGCGGCTGTGCCGCCCCTGCTGCCGCCTCCGGAGCAGCATTCTCAGGGCGGATTCATGATTCAGTGGCGGTGAGCTTCGAGGACTGCACAGCCCCGCGTTCGCTCCTGCTTCTGCTTGGTTTCGGATCACCGCACAGCTACTACTCATCAATGTCGGTTTCCCTTCCTCCTCTCGACATAGATTATAAAACCTTTTCAACCTCCATAATGGAGAAAGGAGTTTATCATCCTGCGGCATGGATTCTGTGTGGACTCGGTGGCATCCCAACGTGAATGCTTCGGTATTCGACGAGTGGAAGGGCTTTTGCCAATCAAGAGACCCTCTCTCTGTCTCTCTGTCTCTCTCTCTCTCTCTCTCTACACACACATACACACACACACACTCATCTCTAATACACAAGCCGCGCGCTCGCCCCGGACGCGCTCCGCTGTATGTAAAATAAATCCAGCGGCCTGAGTGCAAAGTTCGTTCCAAAGTTAGGTGAGCCGCGCGTCCCCACCGTATGGGCACAGAGCGGGGCGGGCTTGTTGTGTCACTGCGAGTCACTGTTGCACTCTGTCCAAACTCTACAGCGTTTCCTCTTTCGTCCTTTTCAAAGCGTGCCCGTGAAGGATAAAGGATGGCGCCCCAGCCACGCACAGTCGAATTGCAGCGGTATCATTAACTTAGTTCTGGCTCGTGATTTTAAAAAAACCAGTAAAACAGTGGATTTCGGAGAAGCTCGGACCGGAGGACGTGGCAGGATCTGTAAATCACATCTCACGTCCATCGTCCATAATGGAGCCGCGATGCGACGATGCGACAGTCCAGGTGCGTGTCGCGACCCCGTGCGGGGCACGCCCCCGCACACCGATACTCGGGGGCACACCGACGGCGACCTCTCGTCAACGGGCGCTATTCTAACCTCTCTCTCTCTCTCTCTCTCTCTCTCTCTCTCTCTCCGGCTCTATTTCCAGGCCGCCCCCGTTTCGCGATCCTACTCCGACGCGTCCATCGGCGTCGTGCGGCCGCGTCCCAGCAGTAGCGTTGCGGTCGGGCTTTCAATTCTTAAGGCGTGTCTCGTCGGTCAGCACGTCGTCATCGACCCGGTCCGGGGGCGGCCGGGGGCGGCCGGGGGCGGACGACACGGCGGCTCGAGTCGATTATCCGGTCCACAGTCTCCTCCACATATGCGTGCGCCGCGGCGGCCGGCTCCTCCCCGCAGTATACATGTTTGTTGTGTGTGGAAGTCAATTTTCTGCCCGGTGGAGCACGCGGGAGGCGGGGGCGGCGGGGGCGGCGGCAGCAGGCAGGGCCCGCAGGGGGGGGGGGGGGGGGGCGTGCGCGCAGCTCCGCGCCGCAGCAGCTCCGCCGGGCCGAGCCCCGCCCGGCGACGAGCACGCGACAACGACGGCGTCTGCGCGGCTCTCGGTCGCCGCAGCAGCGGACCACACCTCCCCGACGCACGCGCGCGGACAGGGTCGGCGGAAGAGTTCGCGGCCTCCACACACACTCCCCCGGCCCGCGCCGCTGGAAGTCCGTACGCTCGATGTCTTGGTTTAGCGAAGTCGGCACTGAAACAACAGTACCGCTTTATTTTTCCATCCTCTCCGCGGCCGGCCCCCTCGGGCTCGGCACGGTACGGTGGGCCCTCCTCGAGCCTACGCCAGCGGCGGTGACCGAAATGGGAAGCGCGGAAAGTTGGCGAGCGAAGGGGAGGGCGGCCGTGCAAGAAAAATAAAAGCGGCGGCGGTGGGGTCCGTGGGGGAGAGGTGGGGGGGGGGATGTCCGCAGCGTCCCCCCGCGGAGGGGGAAGCGGGGGCACAAATGGCCGTATCATACGACGGCCGATGACCACCTCATGAGAAATCGCGGCGTCGCCGTTTCCTGATCGGCACTCGATGCCGCCGCCGCCGCCGCCGCCCCGCTCCCCGCGGGTGTAACACCGCCGCCGCGCGGCGCAACGGCGGCCCGACATTGTGCATCAAAACCAACGACTGGGAGCTGATCAATTTGTGCGCCGCTCGGCGTGGCGTGCCGGCACCCGGGCGGGCGGGGGCCGCCGGCCGCTGGGCCCGGCCCGGACGGTCGTACTGTACGGGAGCGACTCGCGTCAAGAAATAGAGGAAGACAACCCCTGATGTAAATTACTTGCCGGAGCTCTGGCAGCGCGGGGGCAGGCGGCGGAGCCGGGAGGGAGAAAAGATGAAGGCAGAACAGAGCCACGGCAGGAAGGTGAGGGAAAAAAAGAGACGCCCAAGCGTACATGGCCAGAAATATCTCTCGCGACAACAAAAGCGTTACAGAAAACGCGGCAGGGGGGGGGTGCATTTACTTCCCTTTCATTTGCTCCGCAGCACACAAGAAAGCAGGGAAAGTCCGCGTGGGTGGGGAAGGCCGAGTTCTGGGTGATTACTTAAGATTCCATCCGGCACAATTACGGTCCGCGAAACATTTGGGCGTCCGCCGGCAGCGGCGTCCGCCCTCCAGCGGAAACAAACGGCGGACGTCAGGGGAACGGTCTAATACACGGGGAGAGATGGGCGCCATAATGCAAGGTAAATCGGCCGGGAAATGGGAGGGGGAGGTGAGCGAGAGGGGAGGGGGGCCCCGGAGGGGGGAGACTCGTCACATCGGAGGGGCTATCCGGGCCGGCGGGGTCCACGGGAAACGGCGGCGCACCGCCCCGCCCGCGCGCGCCAAGTTTGAATCGAAAAGTCGGAATTAGCCTGGACGCGGCCAACGGATCTCAAACTTACGAGATGACGCCGCCCCGCCGAGGGGCCCAGTCGGCCCGGCGGGCGGGCCCCAGCCGAGGCCGCGTAACGAGGCCCGCACTTACCTGGAACAGAACGCGGGATTAGAGGCGCATAAAAGACATAAAGGAGACGAGGACGCCGATTGAGTTGGGAGCATTTATCGGCGGGACCGGGCGCCGAGTTAGCGGCCGAGTAATTCCGAAAGACGTGGAAAGACGGGGAACTGCAGCCGAGAGCAGCGGGCCCTGGGGGCGGTGCGGGGGCGGCGGAACTCTCTCGCTACGCCGCAAAATAATTGAGGGCGGAATACCTGCGGGTAATATGCGAGAGATTCCTCGCGCAGAAATTTGTATTATCCGCGGCCGCGCTGGGAAATGTGATCGCGCTGCCGCGGCGGCGCGGGTCGGCGGAGCGCGGGGACCCCGACACGCCTGTCGCGCGGTGCCGCTTTTCCATCATGCGACGCGACACGGAATGTTGGACGCCGTCGGTCCCTGTCAGCCAAACCAAACCGCCCCGCACACGCCCCGCACACGCCGCGCCACGCCGCACCACGCAACGCCACGCCGCCACGGCTCGTCAAACCTCAAGCGGCGCCCGCTTTTTAAAGTGACATGGGCCGTAGCCGCGCCCGCCACCCGCGCCACCGCCGGCGCCCCCGTCCCCGTCGGACCCCGACCCCCCGCGGGCACTCCGTCACGGCGGGGGGCCACGGCGGGCGAAAATGCCAAGAATGCCGAATAAACGTACTTGGGGAACGGGTTAGGACGCACACCGAGGCAGGAACACAAACGCGAGGACGACGGGGGCGGTGGGAGGGGGGAGGAGGGGGCCAGAAAAGGGCTACTGTCAAAGGGCGCTCTAGGCCTCAGGAATAGTTGGGGAGGAGAGGGCGGGAGGGGGTGAAAACGGTGGGAAAATTGGAGACTACCCAGCCAGCGCGGCGCGGGGAGGGTGACGGGGGCCGCGGGGGCCGCGGGGGCGGCGGGGGCCGCCCTGTGATCTGCGTGCGGCGTGGATCGTGGAGCGTTATTACCGCGGCCCCGTTTATTGCGGTGTCAACGTGCCAATAACGGGGTGGAGAGGGCCCCGCCTCCAGCCAAGGTCGTCGCGGGGGTTGGGCCGAGGGCCGGCGGGGACCCGGGGCCGTTCTATGGAAATCGGACCAGCTGACTGGCCGCGAACGCTCGTGGGGGCGCCGCGGCAAAGGGTGCACCCTCGCAAGCTGTTTCGGGGTCGATGGTTCGTTGGAGCAGCGACGCAAAGAAAACAATTCGGGAGTTTGCGTTCTTCGCGTCATCTTCTCAACTTCCGCTTTACTCTTCTCGGGAATACCCTATTAGCCTCACAGTGGTATAATAGAGCCCGCACGGGGCCCTGGCCCATTTCTGTGTGCGTATGTGTGAGTGTGTGCGAGTGCAGGGCCGGCGGAAGCCTGGGGCTTGTTAAGGACCTTACCTACAAACAGGTCACCCGGCAGCAGCCCCCTGCAGCCCTTTGCAGGCCCCCCTGCAGCGATCGCCGGCCTTCGGCGGCCCGCGTTATTTGCGTCGCATTACAATCCGGCCGTCAGCCACCGATACCGCATGCATTTATGGATGCCCCGTCTGCATAATCACGGTATTTACACATGAGCCGGCGCCCGTGAGCGCGCTCCGATCTGACCCGCATTAGGGCCGCTGTCATGAGGCCGGCCACGACGGCGAGGGGCGCAGGGAGGGCTGCGCGGCCCGGACCGCGCCGAGGACGGGCGGGCCGCCGCGGCGCAACACCGCTCATGTCAGCCGTGGCGGTGCGGCTCATGACGACTGTCAGAGGCGGCGGCGTGGAGGGTGCGCGCGGGTCCGGCCGGGGTACCCGGCAGGCCGCCGCTCGCCGCCGCCAGCCCCATGAATTATGGAAGCTACAACATATCCTTCTGCGCTGAAAACGCGCGCGGCGTCCCGCCGCCGCCGCCGCCGCCGCGCGCCAACTTTGGGGGCGGGACCCGCTGCTGGAGCTGACTTGTGAATTTCCCATGCGGGGCGCGCCCGCTGCCGTCCGTCAGCGGCAGCACAGCCAGCGGAGCACCCAGGGACCCGGGCAGGCAAGGTAGGGGCGGGCCGGGGGAAGGGGGTGCCATCTGAGGGTGGCGGCGGCAGCGGGGCGCGGCAGCGGGGCTCCTAATGGTGGGTCCATTAGAGGCTGCAAACAGCCCACCGTGCCGGACCGGGCAGGGCTGAGCCACTGCCGGCCCGCGCCACCTCCCAGCCACCCCGCGGACACCGCGGCAGCCGCCGCTGCTATGCGGGCGCCTGTACGGGATGAACACAAAATATTAGAGTCTGTAATTTGCAATTCTTAAAATAATTTGCGGAGAAAATACAGAATTTCAGAAAAAAAATCGAACTTTCCAAAACAATCATTTTGGGATTTTTTCTCTAAAAATTTCCTCGGTATTTTTGGGGACTGGAAACCCTGCATACTACATGTCACCCACCCTAATGCATGCAGTCGAATATTTCACACGCGTCTCCGCGCAACGTCGCGCCGAGAACCGAAACAAAAACGCGAGGGCGAGAACGGCCGAAATTTTGTGTCCCGGTCCGCACGCTCTGCGAGGGCGGGGCAGCAGCCCGCGAGGCAATCAAACTCGCATATCCCGCGCAGACAATGGGCCGCCGACATCGCCGATTCTTTACGCGGGGCCCGCGCCGCCGGCGCCGCCGCGCCCCCCGCGGCATTTGGTCATTATCTCCCAACAGTTCCGCGGGAAGTTATTTTATTAACACGACATGACAGCCAGAAGCCGCGGCGCTCCTGCGCGGCCTTTTGTTGAAACCATCCATCGCGCGCCGCCGCGGCTCGCCCCCCCCCCCCCCCCTCACGGCCCGCGCCTGCCTACTGCCTCCACCCTTGATGCCAAACAGGAGGTCAGGAGTGGGACGCCACGCGGCGGGGAAACCTGCACGACAAGATTAAAATAAAAGTGCGTTTCAGAATGTCGACGTGTAGATGTGCCGTGCCGCGATGAGAGACCGCCTCGCATGAGAGCGAGTGGTTCATTATGCAGCCGGATCGACGGCAAGGCAGCCGCGCTGGAACACCGCTGGGGACGCGCGGCCGGCCGCCGCACTGCGTGTGGAAGCCGGCCCTCAGCACGTGGCGACGACCCGCGCCGCCGCGAGGCGCCGTGGCGTGGCGGACGGCCGCATTCACCGCACTAATGAAAGGGGCAGAAAGTCGTGTTTCATTGCACCACCACCACCACCGCCACCGCATCCACCGGGGATGCCGCAGTCAATGTGACGCATCGCGGCCCGACGTAAAGCCGACGCTCTGTCATACCGGAAAACAATTTGTTTCCGCTAAAGGATCTCCCTTTTTTATTCATCTCTTTTTTTTTGCATGACGAAAGCGTCCGTCATGTTAATTGACAGTGCACCTCCCTCCCCGTTCGTGACGGAGCACTTCCAGGCGCGTGCCCCACCCCCTGCCGCCCGGCCGCGACCTGTCTGTGTGCTTGAGCCCCTGGCACCTTTAGCATCATTAAAACATGTCTGGAAACGCGTGAAGAAGGAAAATAATAACAAAGACGGCGCGGAACACAAAGGGAATTGCGGCCGCGTGGGGGGGGGGGGGGGGGAGGGGAATGAAGCCCCCGCGCCTCGTTATCGGCAGGCGCGGCGGCGCTATTCGCAGCAGAGGACCGAACTGACAATAATGACAAAAGGAGAGGTCGAGAGGAGGACTTGGGTCGGGTGGTTCGTCGTGGTGGCGGGGCGCAGGTGTCGGTTTCGTCCCGCTCGGCCGGCCGCCGGGACACGGGCAGACACACAGCCCGTTAAAAACGGCGCTCCGCTTCTGTTGCTCTGCCGTTGTTGTTGCCATTCCCCGCCGCTGCTGGCCGGAGAGGCAGAGGACGCGCGGGTATCGGGTTTCAGCGAGCGCGGCGGCTGTCACGGGCCGGAAGGCAGCAGCAGCAGCACACGCGATGCCGCCCCGGACTCGTTTTGTTCGCACTCGGACCGTTGCCGCAGGAGCGCCCCCCCCCCCCCCCCCCCCGCGGCGGACTTCCCGGGCTGCGCAGCCGCTGGCCGCGGAGCAGCTCCCCCCCCCCCGGGGCCCAGGTATAATAATGCCGAGGACTTATCCAATCTCCGCGCCGCCCGTAAATAGTTTCGCCCCTATGATCATTGCCGGGGCACGCCCGTTTACCCCGCAAACCGCAGAGAGTTGAAGCGCCGCGGCGCGAATCTGGTCGGCTATGCAGGCAAAGTTTGGGCGGAGGTGGCTGCGGCGGAGGTGGCTGCGGCGGAGGTGGCTGCGGCGGAGGTGGCTGCGGCGGGGGCGGCGGCCGCGGGGGGATGGTCCGCGCGCACACAAACTCCGAGGCCTTTCTCCTCGAGTTCACTTTGTCGCGTTATCACCTTCCCATACGTACGTACAGCCGGGCCAACTTGCGCTTTCGCGGAGCCGGGCGCGGGGCGCAGCCGTCCGGCCTCTGTCCTCTGCGGGTGCGCGGGGTCCGCGGCGAGGGCCGGGCCGCGGGGTGATCTCGAGCCAAGTCAGGGCTCCGCAGAGATTCCGAAGAAAGTTTCCGCGCGGGGCCGGGAGGCCCTTGCGGCCGCGGGGCCCCCGCAGTGCAGCGGAGCATGGCCCTTTAAAACCGGCGGAATTTTAAACAGCGCCACGGCGGCCTGAGCCCGGCTGCTGCGGCCGGCTCGGCGTCTCCGGGAGAGGGGGCGGGCGGGCGCGGCGGGGGGAGCAAACGAGCCGGGCAGCGCGCGCGTGAGGAGAGCGTACCGTAATGAATATTAATGAGCGCAGGACGAGACCCGAGAATGAGACGTTGTTATCAGCGGGGCCGCGACGGAGGCGCCTGGGTAGGACTCCACGTACGGTGGGAGGGCGGCCTACGCGCGCCCACGCGCGCCCACGCGCACCCACGCGCGATGACAAATGGCAGAGCTTGATAGGGGCCCGGCGGCTGCCGGCGGCTGCTCCGGGGGGGACGGGCCGACACGACCGGTCTTGTACGCGGCATCGGGGGCCTAAGTGCACACAGGCTACGCATATCCAGCACGCACAGCAGGCGGCGGCCAAGTTAAACAAGACTAGCGGAGCCGCGCGGCAGGGCCTCCAGCAGCCTCCAGCCGCCTCCAGCCGCCTCCAGCGGGGCGGGCGCGCGCGCGCGTTGCTGCTGTGCTGCTCGCGGAATTCAATTAAATGAAAGGGCTGGCTGGCTGGCGGCGGCGGCGCGGCGAGGGAGCCGCGAGAAGCTGTGCGAGAAGCTGTGCGAGAAGCTGTGCGAAACGGCGCACGCGCGGCAAGAAAAGGACGGCGTATAACAATATCGGATGTTGATGGCGGGCGGAGCGGGCGGAGCGGGCGGCCTACCGAGGCGGGCGGGGGCCGCGGGCCTCGCGAACAGTGAACCCCCCCAGCCTTTCACCCGCGCCCTTGGCTCCGCGCTCGGCGGCCGCGGCAGCCGGAGCAGCTTGTGCGATTGTCTTGATTCGCCCGTCGCCGGCCGAGGCGGTCCGAGCGCCGCCGCCGCCGCTGTGCTTCCTCAGAAAACTCGGGGGCCGCGGCTGCGAGCTGAATTCGGAAAGGAAAACCTCCGCCGCGGCGGCAGCAGCAGCGGACGCGAGCACCGCGGCGGCGCCACGCGCGGGTCCTGATGAATTATTTGGGACGCGGAAGGAGGAAGGAAGGCGGGCAGGAAGCAAGGAAGCCGCGGCCGCGGCGCCGCCGGACCGGCCAGCCGTAAAAACAACACGCGAGCGTGCAAATACATCCACCTTGGAAGCGATGCATGGGGCGGGCCAGGGGGTGCGGCGCGGAGCCGGGAGCCGCTCCGGGATAAATAAGGGATGTGGCCGTGTGGCCCGGGAGCGCCTCCTCCGCTTTAGATTAGAAGCGCCGCCAGCGCGGCCGAGCCGCCGCCGCCGCCGCCACTTTGCACAATACAAAACGGCCCTGTAATAGCGCGGCTTGGTTCAAAGTTCCAATGTTTGACTCAAGTAAAACATGGATGACTCCTCCTCCCCCAGCGTCACAATTGTTTTGCCTCTTCCACAGTTATTCCAGCTGGAGCTCTCTACTACAAAAGCCTTTCTCTCCGCCCAGTATCTCTCTCTCTCGCTCTCTCTCTCTCTCTATCTCTCTCTCGCTCGCCTGCTTCTCTCCTGGGGTCTGACAACGCGGCGGGCGGCGGCGGTGCCGGCCCTCGCGCCCGTACAAAACTTTATTTACACTGCACGTAAAGTTTGATTAACAACGGTAAGAAGAAGAAGAGGAGGAGGAGGAGGAGGGCGGGGCCCGGCGGCTCCGCCCGGCCCGCCGTGACCCGCGCAGCCCGCCGCGCTCGTTCCGTGCTGCCCGCCCTCCTCGCGGTGCCGCGGTGCTGTTGGCGGTGACAGTTCCGAGCCGATCAACAGTTAGCACGGGCACACTACTTCGGCTGCTGCGAAGAGAGAGAGAGAGAGAGAGAAAAGAGAGAGAGAGAGAGAGAGAGAGAGAGACAAGGGGAACTGCCTTACCGCCGGCCCCCGCCCCTCATGCCGAGTCGGAATCAATCCCTCGCTTAACAAGCAGAATCGTGCTCTACGAGCGGCCCGCCGAGCAGATTTACTTGTTCGTTTCTTTTCCTCCCCCCTCTTCTGCGCCCGGCCCTCGGCGGAATATCGCCGTCGGGGCGGAGAGCGTTGGCGTGGAAGCGAGCCTTCGGGGAGCTGCCGGGCCGGGAGGTGCCTCGCTGGGGCTCGGACCGATCAAAAGATGAGGAAATGCGGCCGTGGGCGGGGCGGGGCTGCCACCGGCACCACCACCACGACCACCACCTTGACGGCGGCGGCGCTCGAACGCCGCGGTCGTCAGCGAAGGGGCTCACGGTGCCAATCAAGGGTGCCAAGGGAGGTAGTACTGTTTCGAGATCATACGGAATGGGGAAGCCGGAAATGGTGCGTTCTCGTGCGAGGTTCTGTGAAAAAAAAATGTTGCAAAATTTACAATAACCTGTATTGCAAATACTAATTCGAAAATTTTTAAAAAGTAAACTTCTTTTTTTCTATTTACAAAAATATTAGTGTTTTATAATTTTCCTCCGACACGTTCTTTTTGCAGTGCGGTGGTCCGGGTTCCGGCTCGGGCACTCGGGCAGTCCCTGCGCCGTGCCGAATAATCCCGAGGCACGGCGGCGGCACTTCTTGCGGCAGCGGTCCGTGCCACAGGCCCGGCCGACCCGATAGTGTCCGGCGGGGCCGCCGGGGCCGCCAGTGCACACACACGTACATTAGTAAAGGCGGCGCCCTTTGAGATCACAAGGACACGGCCGGACGCAGCCGCGCAGCACACTGGTGCGGCCCGCACTACCGCCCCCTAACCCTTTCTCCGCTAACTACTCAGTCCCTTTGGCCCCCCGGCCCGCACAGTCCATCCTCGTCAGGTGGCAAAGGGAGTGGGGCCGGGGGTGGGGGAAGGAGGGGCGGCTGTGCGAGGCGATGCAGGGGTGTGGGCGCCGGCTGGGTCACGGGTACTAAGGAAACACAACGAACGAGAACGGAACATACATTTTTTTCTTCCACCCTCAAACTCACGTCACGACACCACGTCCTCGACGGCGGACTATAAGGGGGTGGCGTCGCCGGGGTGGGCCGCGGCGGGCGAGAAAGGGCAGTGAGGGCTCAGGGAGTCGAATTACAAAGGGAGGGACGGGGGCAGGAACGAGGCCAGCCAGGCATGCGGCGCCGTGCGGCGGGGCCCCGCGAGCAGCCCCCACTAGAACACTTTTCGCGCGCTATTCGAACGCGACCCAGATTAATAAATCGTGTGCCGTTCGGACCACTGTCTGTCCCGCCCGGGCTTCCGTCACAGACCAAAGCGCGGCCGACCCCACGAGGGGCCCCGCGGCGCGGGGTCCGGGGAGAAGGCCGGAGGGGCTCGGAGACTCCCCGACCTCAAACTTGTGGCGCGGGCCCCCACTCCTCGCCCGCTGCTCCTCCTCCAGAAAGCGGCCATCGCGACGCGGCGCCGCCGCAAACTGCGGCCCGAGCCTCGCGGGGCCCCCGGGCCTCGCGGGGCTGTCCGGAACAAACGTCAGCCCGCTGTGAAGGCAGTCGATCGGCGCCGTAATGCCAAGGCCGTCCGTAACGCGCACGGGCCGCAGTGCACGAGAAGGTCAGAGGGCGTGTGTGTGTGTGTGTGTGTGTGCCGGCGCGGGCGTGCGTGCGTGCGCGCGCGCTGCCAAGTGCAGCAACATTCAATTAGCCCAACTAGAAATGCAAATCCGGGGAATCCACAACAGCGTGGATTGGCGGCGGCGGCGGGGCTGCTGCCGAGGGTCCTGGGCGGGTCTGCGATGCTGCGCCGGGGGATGCGCGTGTGCGGGTGTGTGTGCGTGCGCGTGGCGGCGCCGCTGCGAACGCATCCCCGGGGCCGGCATGCGAAACACGTCCGGCGAGGCCGAGGGCCGAGGCCCGGCGGCGGCGGGTGTGTGCGGGGCGGGTCTCTGAGGGTAGCGGAGACGCCGCCGCCGTACCCTTGGCGCCCCGCACCGCCCCGCCCCGCACAGCCAGGCCGGCCTGCAGGCGGTAATGAGCTGATCCGGAGCTGCCCGGCCCCGCCGCCATCGAGGAGCACGCGTGACGGCGGAGCGCCGGCCTCGGCCCACCCCTATCACACTGCGCGCGTACCGAACTGCTGTGGCGTGGTAGCTCCGGGGGCAAGCGGGCGGGCTGGCGACCGGGTGTCTCGGGGTTCGACTCCCACCGGAGACGGCTCCTTTTTCCTCTGACTCGGCTCGTGTGACAGCACCGCGAAGCCACGGCCGCCATAGACGCACAGACGCAGCGAAATGACGCGTGTCGCAGAGGGAGGGGGGGGGGGGCTACAGCAGGCGCGCGGAAAGAATAGGAGCGGCGGATACGGCGCCAGATTTGCCTCCCCCGTCCCGCGTTTCCCGTTTTCCTCTTCTGTCCTCGTTTTCTCCTCCTCGCGCTCCCGCCTGCGCCTTTGTGCCCGGCTCTGAGGGCCCCGCCTGGCCGCCGCCCCCTTTCCCCCTTCCCTTCCCACCCCAGCGGCGATGACGACACTCCAGCGCTCGCTAACTGTTGCTGTGCCGGCGGACTATTGTCCATCTTCGCGTCCGCGCAATATGTCGGCCGGGGTGGCCGCGGGGGGCCTGCAGCGGCGGCGGCCGGCCCGCGCCTATCTGGGGGCGCCGCAGCGCGCCACATTTTGTTCCGCCCCGAAATTCCTCGAGTGTGCGAGCGGGGAGCGGGGTGGGAATGAGAGAGGAGATGGTCGTGTAACACAATTTCTACCCTTGTACGGACACAATGTGGGGGAGAAGGGACCGGTTTTCTCTTTCTCTCCCTCTCTCTCGCGCGCGTTCGCGGTTTTTTTTAGTGGAGATAAATGTGGCGATGACTCCCCAACCACGGACTCCCAGCACACCCCTTTCTGCCCCCCCCCCCTCTCTCTCTCTCTCTCTCTCTCTCTCTCTCTCTCTCTCTCTTGTTTCAATTAAAAAGTGGAGAAGTGCATGGGGTGGTCTGTATGTGGCAAGGTCACTGCAGAGCGAGAGAGAGGGAGAGAGAGAGATGCTTGTGTAAGGAGTCCAACCTACTTCACATGCGGGTTTGCTGCTTTATGCACGGACACAATTAACTTTCCCTCGTTTCGCGTTACGCCGAAAAAGAAGGAACAAAAAAAGTTTTTCTCCCTTTATAAAAAATCTAGGCTGCGGCGCGCGGCGCTGCGACCACCAGTGTGGTGTGCTCTAGGAACAAAAGTCGTCCCGGCGCCACTTTTAGAAACAAACATTCCTCGCGGCACGCGAACGTCACTCCAGATCCATTTGCGGCACAGGCGGCGCGCGTCAAGCAAGGGTCCGGGGAAATGCCGGCGCTATCGCGAAAAAGGTCAGCGGAAAACCTGACAGCTTTCCAGATTTGGTTTGCATAAATATTCTACGTCTCTGCGAGGAAAGACAGGGGGCCGACACGGAGGGCGGGTGGGGGGAAACTATGGGGCGATGTGTGCGAGAGAGAGAGAGAGAGAGAGAGAGAGAGAGAGAGAGAGAGAGAGAGAGAGAGAGAGAGGAAGAAGGTGGCGCGAAATTCTGTCGGGTTTCAAATTGTAGCCGTGGAAACAAAATAATGACACACAGTTTCCTGTTCACGCGTGACGACTTGCCGAACTGCATCGGACGCACGAACCTGTGTGTGTGTGTGTGTGTGGCGGGGCCTGCGGGGCCGCAGGGCGCCGGGCCACTCACACACACACTCACACGCACACACAGCCCCGTGAGCCGTCGCTAGCGGGGCGGGCGAGTTATACCGGGTCGGGCCGTGCCGCTTACAGGGCTTCGTTGGCCGTCTGAGAGACGCTCTGGGCGCCGAGGATTACTCGTTCCGGTAATTGGTTTTGTTGCAGCGCGTCCTGTGCAGGGAGGGTCCTGCAAAGCGGGAGCGCACAGGGGGGTCCTGGACAGGGGAGGGCGTGCCGTTGTGCCGACCGTAGCACGGTTGGCTGCGGAGGCATATATATATATATATGAATGTGTGTGTGTGTGTGTGTGTGTGTGGCCGGAGGCACATGTATTGCAACGTGTGCCGCGGCACCGCGTCGATGCCCACGGCGAGGCAGGAGCGCCTGCAGCCGGCGAGTCTACCGGCCCGCGACGCTCGGCTGCGATCGGGTTGCCTACCCGGCGGCGGCCGCAAGGCGCCACGCGCGGCGCGGCTTCGCAGAGGCACGACTAGCGTGTAGGCCGAGCGAGTACTTTGCATCGGGACGCGTAAAAAATATATTTCGGGGAAAAAAAACTTCTGGTTTGGTAACGCAGAACTGTGTACTCGCCTCCCCCCTCCCCCCCCCCCCAAAAAAAAGTGGGGGAAATCCCCTCTGAGTGCACGGGAGGACCCGGGAAACCAAACAAAATAAATTCGACATTAAGCGCATTTTATTATCTCCGACGCAGAGCAGTCCCTTTTTAATCCTCCATATATTCGTTATTCGCAGACGGCAGGCGCCGAGCCTAACAAATTATTGACCGGTCGGGCCGCCGCCGCGCCGCCTCCCGGTCCCTGACGCGCACCGCTATAAGCAGGAGGACCGTATAGAGACCGCCGTGCGGGCCCCGGTGACAAGTCTGTGAATGTGGACGCGAACGCGGCCAGGACTCTCAACGACAGATTTGGAGTCGGGGAAGTTTTTTTTAAAGAAATATATTTTGAAGTGTCTTAAAAAATACATACACGCTCGCTTCGCTTCTGTGCGAGAAGTATGTTGGGACCTCGGTTGGCAGTGTGGGCGTCACTGTCCCGCGCTCAGGTGGCAGGCAGCGGCACTGGGTCCAGGAGCGCGTACCTCGTCTGATACGCCTGATCGATACCCCCGACACACACACCTACACTCACACACACACACACACACACACCGATGTTGCGGTCCCCGAAACTAGAGTCACCTCCAGATAAACCGGAGGGGCGGTAAAGCCTTCTAAACTGTATTGCTTGGCTCGCACTGTCACGGACACGAGAGCGGCGTCAGTCCGAGACCCCCTCCAGGGTCCAGTCCGGCTCCTCTCCGGGCCGGATCAGCTGGTCAGCAAACCCTGCGGACGGCGTGTGGGTGCGCGCCGTGTGCCCCGTCAGCCGTCAGAGTCCGCCTCAAACACCCTCCCGACGCGGCCTGTTCAGCCTGCCGGCCTCGGCGGCCGCGGGGGGCGCGCTCCGCCGCGATCCTGGTGCACCCCGCGGCCGCGGCCAGCCCCATCGATATGCAGCGCGGCGGCGGCTGCTGTCGAGCAGACGCAAACGATCTCGTGACGGCGGAGCGGGACAACAGCATTAAGCGGGCGGACGGGATTGGATGGGGGGAGACGCCCCCCGGATGATTGTAAAAGTTGGGAGGGTCTCTCGCCAATAAGAGCAGCGGCGACTCCAGCGAGACAGTCGTGGTCGCGGCCTCGGCGCTCTTGGCGTGCGCGGCATACTTCTGGGCGCCGCGGGGGGTCCTGATCGAGAGCTGGTGTCCAGCGTCGCAGTACTGCGCCGACGGGTGCCCCGGGCCTGCGTGGCGCGGCACCTCGCCTGGTTCTGGGCGCCGGGCCGGTTTAACAGTGCACGGTCTGGCGCGGGCGTTGCCCTCCTCCTAGCGGCGAGGGGTGCCTCCGGGGAGCTCTGGGCAGCGCCGGAGGCAGCAGGTCCCCCGCGGGCGCGCTGAGAGGCATGCGGTGTAGCCCGCCGAGGCCCACGGTCCCTTCTCATACTCACTTGGCTTGTCGAGGTCCTGCAGGAGGTCGTCGTTGTCCTGGCGGGAGCGGTGGTAGCTGCCGGCGGCGGGCGGCAGCGGCGGCCCCAGCAGCAGCAGCAGCAGCCAGGCCAGCTGCCACGGCAGCAGCAGCATCGCCCCTGCCATCGGGGGGGAGGGCGCGCTTCACATATCACACGCACTCACGGGTCACACGCACGCGCGCACTCACACACACACACACGCACACGGTCGCACAATCAGGTGGCGGCCGGCCTCGCCGCCCTCCCGCCCGCTCGCGGTGCGGACCGGGTCGGCGCCATGCTCCAAGGCGGCGGGGCTGCGGTCCCCGCGGGCCCCGGTAACGCGATACGCGGTCCGTGCGAGTGAGAGAGGATGCCTGCGGCCCCTGCGAACAGACAGAGAAAGAGTGGGGATGAGCGGGGAGACCGAGATCAAGGGGCTGAACGGCACCTGGCGCCGCGGGAGGGGGCAGCAGCGGCGGCGGCTGCGGTGAGGGTTGATATGCCGTGTCGTTGTTGTGCCGCGGCCGCGCCGAATCCTCGGGCTCTCGCCGCGTTTTATATTAAGTCGAGGGGGTGTTAAAGCTCGGATTCCCACCGTTCACGTCCATGGCCGCGCCAGCGGGGGAGCGGCGCGGGGCCGTACCCTCTATTTCCATGTTTTATTCTTACGGGAACACAGGTTCGGAACACTTCGGCGTCGTCGTCCCTGCAGTCGCCCGCCCCTCGCGCAGCCGTGGCTGGCGGAGCGATGCCTTGCCCGCCTCTATCGCCTGACAAAGAAAACAACTTGCTCTCTCGCTGTGAATCGCGAAGTGCCACGGAGTGCGCCAAGCAGGGTCCCGCCCGGCGCGGGGCGGCGGGGCGGCGGCGGCGGGGCGGCGGCGGCGGGGCGGCGGCGGCGGGGCGTCGCCGGGGGCGTTGGCACCAACCCTGCCGAGGCGGCGGCACGGCGGCGCCCTGACTGCGCCGGACAGGGGCGCGCACGCCAGCTGGGCGCAGATGGCGAACCTGTCGCTACCCAGCCAGACTAGGGTTGTTGGCGCACTCGGAGAGGCGAGAGGAGACGCAGCGTCCGCGGGTGTGGCAGCACAGGTAGCACAGGTAGCACAGGTAGCAGGTAGCACAGGTAGCACAGGTGCCAACACACGATCCGCGATCACGTCGCTCAGAGCAGTGCGTGTTCTCGTCTCGCTTTCTCGCGACATTTTCTTTTCGTAACTTTGATGTGTGAGGCGCAGCAAGTCGTGCGCGCGTTGCACGGGTATGTGGCGGCGGCGCGGCAGCGCGCATATGCCGATCGGGGCATCATCTCGCATCGACGCGTGCTGATTAAAACACGCTGACAACACACGCCGCACATCAACGCATTTCTTTTCTCTCTTTCTCTCTCTCTCTTACTTAGATTTTTTTGCCCCTCGGAAATTAAACGTAGAGTGTGTATAAAACGCAGCCGCCGCCGCCACTAAAAAAAATCGGAAAAAATATTATAAATACGGCGCGTGCGAGAAAAAAAAAGAAGTTGCATATATAAGCGAGCATGAGCTCAAGTGCGGAGTGTTGGTAGATTACCGGGGCTGCGCCGCCGCTGCGCCAAAGTCACGGCGACGCTGTGCGGCGCGCCGGGGTGGTGAAAGTAGTGCGGGGAGGCTGGGCGGCGGGCGGTCCGAAAATAAATATAAAAGGAGTTGGAAGCGCAGGTAAAAATAAAGGGAGCCAGCGAGCTGGCGGGGGGGAGCGGGGGCCCTGGTGATGCGGTGAATACTCGGTGCTCCCCCAGCGTGAAATAGGAAATGCGTGCACCGCAAAGCCAGGCCAGGATCGGCCGGACACGGCCGGCGGGCGGGTCGCTCTCTGCTGCCGGGCCCCACAGCCAGAGGGCCCCGGCGTTGGTAAGTAAGGGGTTCAAGTTTGCGCTCGACCCAACAGATCTGGCCACACACACACACACACGAGGACGGAAAGGTCCGCAGTCGGATTAATTTGCCTATATCACCCCACTCCCCTCTCTTTACCTCGCTGAGTCCCACCCTCCTTTACCTCGTTGTCGGTTTCTCTCTGTCGCTCTCTGTCTCATTCTCTCTCTCTCCCGCCCTGATTTGATTCCCCTCTCTCCCCGGCATTGCTCTCTTGTATCGAAATCTGCTTGCGGAAAGGCGGCGCGAAAGGGTGGCTTAGTGGCGGCCGTGCCCGATTCCGGACACTGTCGACTCGGACCTCTTTCTCGCTCTCCTACGGGGCACCCACGAGTGCGACAGAGACAGAGCTACAGTGGAATCAGCTGTCAGTGCCTCAGGGCTCGGGCTAATGAGGTCGGGGTGGGTCCACAGGCCGGCGCAGTGGTCCCGACTGCACCAGATAAATCTTGTGATTTTCAATATCAGCGCGACGCCCGCGGGTCAAGCAGCGGCCGGGAGCTTTTTTGCGGGTGATACGCCGCACGGCAGACGGCGGCGAGAGGCGCGCGGTAAAACGGGGAAAGAGATGGGCTTCGAAAAAATAAAAAAAATACAAAAAAGTGCAGAAAGTGGTGGGAGGGGCTGACCACGGCGGTGTGGGCCTCTCTGTGCTATACAGGTCGAAAACGTGGCGGGCATCGGCTCGGGTGGGGGTGGGGGTGGGGGGGGGGGCGCAATGCGAACACATCCACAGGAGCACTAAAACAGCGTCGGCCCGACATGTATAACGCATTCCGCATGAGAGCGCGATAGAAAAACGGCGGAAACGTTACCGCGGCCGCCGCCCTGCCGCCGCCGCCGCTGTGTCGGGCGCCGCGCTGTCTGCCTGTGCACCCTTCATTTGCTTGCATCGGTCCTGCGTGTGACGAGAGCCCTCCGCGACGCGGCCCCGCATCTCCTGCACGAACGCAGTGCGCTGCTTCGCTATCTGACATACACCGTCGGGCGCGCTTTCTCCGCTTGCTGCCGCTGCTGCGACACAGAGCCGCGGTTTGTCGCAGTCCCACCGCAAACACTGCCACACACACATACACACTCTCATATGTCTCATGTGTCGCGCGCGGCTTGTTTTCCGCGTGGAGCGCGGTGCGGCATGTAAGGCAGTAAGATGTGGAACCGTGTGTGAGCGTGCGCGCCCGCGCCACACACACACACACACACGCGCAGCGCGTGCAGTTTGGCGTGCGCTGATATCGCGTGCGTAGGCCCGGGGGGCGCCTCCACGGTGTGGCGTGCCGGTCGCACACGGCGCACACGCGCCCTCTGGAGGGTCTGCTGCTGCTGCTGCTGCTGCGGCGGCGGCTGCGGGGCTGTGCCATAAAATTGATGTTCCCGGCCGTAACAAACCAAGAGGAGGCGCGCGTCCGCTGTATTTTTCTCTCGCAGGGGAAAATCGAGCGGTTCGCGGCGGTTGCGGCGGCGGCGCGCTCGCAAACACGGAACCCTTTCCCCCGCACACACACACGCACACACACACGCACACACACACACATCGGGTGTGTATTGCGGGCCGCGTCCCACCCGCGCGTGTGCTAAGTTGGCGCTTTAAAAACTCGCGCGCGCTGCCCGGCTGTCTGCCCGGCTGTCTGCCCGGCTGTCTGCCCGGCTGTCTGCCCGGCTGTCTGCCCGGCTGTCTGCCCGGCTGTCTGCCCGGCTGTCTGCCCGGCTGTCTGCCCGGCTGTCTGCCCGGCTGTCTGCCCGGCTGTCTGCCCGGCTGTCTGCCCGGCTGTCTGCCCGGCTGTCTGCCCGGCTGTCTGCCCGGCTGTCTGCCCGGCTGTCTGCCCGGCTGTCTGCCCGGCTGTCTGCCCGGCTGTCTGCCCGGCTGTCTGCCCGGCTGTCTGCCCGGCTGTCTGCCCGGCTGTCTGCCCGGCTGTCTGCCTGGCTGTCTGCCCGGCTGTCTGCCCGGCTGTCTGCCCGGCTGTCTGCCCGGCTGTCTGCCCGGCTGTCTGCCCGGCTGTCTGCCCGGCTGTCTGCCCGGCTGTCTGCCCGGCTGTCTGCCCGGCTGTCTGCCCGGCCGTCCGCCCGTCCGGCCACAGACGCGACCGCACATATCGGGGTGTCTGCTCAGGCGGACTTCCCCCGCGCTGCTGTGCTGGTCCTCTTTTTTTCTTTTCCTTTTTTTTTGTTCGCATCCCCCCTTGCGGCTGGCCCCGCGGCCCCGGGTCCCCTCGGCCGGAATGTTATGATATACCGCCCGCGCGTCCGACAGCCCTTGTTAGTCTAAGACGGCAGGCGATGATATGTGGAGGGGAACAGGAAGGGCACGGATAGGCCCGCGTGCGCGCCGTGTGGTCAGAGGCACTGTGCAGGCAGTGCGGTGCCCGGCCGTGCCCGGCTGGGAGCAAGTGCGGCGCCGCTGCCGCTGTAGGCTCGCATCCATAAAACATGCCGATGCGGTGACCTGCGGGCCTCGCCCGCGCGGCATGTCATGTCACTGGAACAGCGAGGCCGGCCGTGTACACGGTAACACAGTAGCACCAGTCGGGGGATATTAAAATGACACCTTTCACGATTTTATTTTACTTTCGTTAAATCGGATTTTTTATTCTCTTTGTAAAATTAAATTTCTTTGTTTTGTCAAAATAGATTTCTTTGCTTTTTGTAAAAATACACTTTTTTTCATTTTGTGATTTTATTTAATTTTTTTTCTCTGCCCGCGTGACCGGGCGGCCGGCGGCGCAGCGGCGCGGCCTGGACTCGGAGGCCCCCGGCTTGAGGCACGAGCGAAGAGGGGCTTGCAGCAGAGCCGACAGCGGCCATCAGCTGTAATTATGATGCGCCTGCCTGTCCGAGCTGGAGCCGGGCTGGAGCCGGGCCACTGGAGCCTGTTTTAGGGACCGTACCGGCCCGGCCCGGCAGCCGATGCTGCGGCCGCGCGGGCCGGCAGGATGGGACCGGGAGTATCGAACTCTGACAGCCGCGCGGAGCCGGACAGAGGGCTCTGTGGGAGCGGCGGGCGGAGGGCGCGGGGCCCATCAGATGCCGCACGTCTCACGCCTCGCCTCGCCCCGCACCACCGCCGCAGCGCGGCGCTCGGTGCAGCTCCCGCCGCAGGGGCGTCGGTCCAGTAAGTAATCGAGTCCGGGCCGCCCGTCAGCGCAGGACCCTCAGCGAGACTCCCCCTGGCTGCCGGAGGTGCTCTTCTACTCCTGCACGGCGTGCGGAGGAGGCCGAGGAAACAAATAATTTTTAAACGGCTCGCGCAACAAAGTTCGCAGATACGCTGTGCGCCGCGCGGGGTTCCGGCCGGGTGCGTCCGCGTGTGTCGAACCGGCAAACCGAAATCAATCATCCGTCTGTCCCCGAGCCGACGGGGTCCCCGGCGGGGGGCGGGCGGGGCGGCCGACCCTCCGGATACACTTGTGACGGCGCGGAGATTGACGTTCTAATCAAAACGGCGTCAGGTCCGCAGGTCGGCCCGGCAGACGTCACTCGGCACGGCGGCGCAGCGGCACCTCCTCCACCCGGTCGTCACCCAGACGCTGCGCCGCCGACGCCGCCCCCCCCGCGGAGAGATGAGAAACCAATCCGGGCCCGGCCGGGTGATGAATGGTTCAATCAATCAATCCCTCGCTCTGTTTGTTTTTCCCTCCTTGCCTGCCGGCGGCGCCGCCGCGATCCCGCGGACGGCTTTCTTACGCGGGCAACGCGGCGGCACGTGTGCTGGAGAACCCGCCGCTGGAGAACCACCCGCTGGAGAACCACCCGCTGGAGAACCACCCGCTGGAGAACCCGCCGCTGGAGAACCGCGACGCACTCGGCCCTCAGGTGACCCGGAGCTGCGGGGCGCGTGTTCCAAAACACACCGGCGGTACACGCTACGAACTCCTTTCATTCCGACTTCCGCTCCTTTTGGAACCTTATATTCTCGTCTCCTTTTTTTTTATTTCTTTATGTTTCTCTCTCTCTCTCTCTCTCTCTCTCTCTCTCTCTCTCTCTCTCTCTTTCCGCCGGCGTATCAGTGAGAGCGCATCATCTCGCTCTGCTCCGGTGTATGATGATTGCGGGTGACAATGAGCTTTGAACAAACGACGCGAGTGGGAAAGGAAAAAGGGCGAGGGACAGAGACAGATAGAGAGAGAGGAGAGAGAGAGAGAGAGAGAGAGAGAGAGAGAGGGAGGGAGGCAGTGTCACGCCCCGCTTCACGTCCTGCCTGTAACCCACACCCGCGAGGCGGCCTCATCAAGAGAAGAGCGGAGAAAGAGCAGGGGTCATTTGCATGACATCGCTGCCCCGCGACGCGGCGTCAAAGAGGACGAAGGCGGCGGTCAGCACACACACACACACACGCGCACACGCACACGCACGCACGCACACATGAGGCCCTGTTGACACAGAGTCACCTGGCTGGCGCCGTAACGTTTGCCGCATCATGCGTGGCCACGCGCGTTGTCACGCTCCGCTCATTTATAAATGAAAACAAAAAACCACAACATAAACAAAACAAAACATAACCCCGCAACGACACAGTTGAAGAAAAATACCGAAGAGGGCGACAGCGACGGCAGGAAAACACGGTAAGCGAATATATATAATGATGACGGACGGCCTGCTGTGAGCGCGCTGCTGTAGCGGCAGCCTTACTCGCTCTTATTGTTCCCCGAAATTCTCGCTTGTTTCGCAATATTGTGCATCCGCGGGGAGTTATGTGGGGGTGGGCAGAGAGAGAGACAGAGAGAGAGAGA
This sequence comes from Megalurothrips usitatus, assembly GCA_026979955.1. Taxonomy (NCBI): domain Eukaryota; kingdom Metazoa; phylum Arthropoda; class Insecta; order Thysanoptera; family Thripidae; genus Megalurothrips; species Megalurothrips usitatus. The sequence continues at coordinate 792,809 of CM049595.1, forward strand.
GAGAGAGAGAGACAGAGAACTGCAGCGGGCAGTAATTGCCGAAAATGCAAAACCGCAAGCACATGTGTCCTAAGGACGCATCGCCATTACATGCATGCACGCACATATGGGGTTGTGGTGCAGCTTACAGGGGCTCTATGGTAGTTTGAATTCCGCAAATGGAATCGGAGCCTGCAGCAGCAGCAGCAGCAGCGGTCGCCGAAGGACTGTCTGTCTGTCTGTCTGTCTGTCTGTCGCAGTTGCACCTGGGAAACAATCAGCGCAGCGTCGCGACATGGCCAGCAGTGTATTTGATGGCCTCCCGGTTCGGGCCGGAAACGTGGGAACGGAGAGTGGCGCTCGACTCGCCGTGTCATCCCAGCCTCTCGACGCGACGACCACCTTCCAAGACAACGGCGGCGGCGTACCTCATATATTTTTTTGTTTTTTGTTTTGTAAGGCCCGTGTCTCTGATGCAATCCATCCGTCTTGACGTTCTCGTCATGATGTCCACCTCCGTGTGGCCACCGCCGCCACCGCCGCCGCCAAGAGAAAAGGTATGCAGTCATCCTAGTGAACTTAAATTTCATGCAGCGGGACTAAATGAGTTAGTTGTTGGTTGAGCTTAGACGCTGTTCGCAAAGTGAACAAAATTTTGACCTTCTAAAATAATTTTTCAAAAATTCCAAATTTATTTGAATGCACTTTTTACATTTGGTGCAAATGACAGTACGAAATAACACGCCTGCGATAGCGGCGTTTTTTTTCCTTCCGCGTGTGATGCGTGCCCCGCGGACCCCCCGCGGTCAGCGGCAGTGGAGCGGGGGGCCAGGAAGGAAGGGTCGGTTGCTAATGGGGTGTGCCGCCCCGGCCGGCGGCGTTTGCCCGACGGCGCCCGCCCGGCCCGCACTTCTGTCGGCCGACACACAGCGGGGCTGACCGCGCCGCGGCCGCCGCCACCGCAGCGCCGCCACCACCGAAGGCCGCCGTAGTTGTGTAACGGGAAGGTCTCCATTTGCATATCAAAATATCGGCCGGCACGCTTCAGCGGCGGGTGATTTATTTGACCCGAACGCGGCACACGAACAAGACTCCTCCCGACTGGATAGCTGACACGGCCGCAGCGTGACGCTGCAAGCAGCGCCGAGGCGGCCGCAGAATGTCACCGTGGCGCGAATCCCAGGACAACCGCGGCGGAAACATTCACGGAGGGCGGCGCACGGTTTGTAAATGTGGCCCGTCGGCCTGTCAGCGCCCATGACAAGGACGGCCCGGACGGCCGCCAGAGGTCGCCGGGGTCGGCGCCGTGCTGTTGTTGGCGTTGATGGCGGCGGCGCGGAGGGTTGCCTCCCGGAGACGCCGCCGCGACATAATGCATGGCCTCATGGTGGTTGCAGGAGACAATTAAGGACGGCCCACGGCGGCGGCGGCGGCTCGGGTGTCGTCGGCGCCAGCTCGGACGAAAAGTTTTCCACGTCGACTTTGCGGACACCACAAATATAGACAGCGTAACCCGGGGCACGGCAGGTGAGGGGTCGGCCGGGAATACCGATGACCCGCCGCGACTTTCGAATCGATTTGAACTTTAGCTCGTTACCGCGGCGGGAAGAATACGACAACTTTTCTCCGGAGGCGGCGGCGGCGGCGTCGGCGGCGGTGCCACTTGCAAAGCCGTGGCGCGCGCCGCGCTGTTGCTACGCCGCGCGAATGAATTGCAAAGAGTAACGCGAGAAGCAACATCCCGTGTAGACATGCAATAAATTGGCATAAATAGCGGGGGAAACAGCAACCAGTTATTATAATGCTTATGTATTCAGCATTACGGCTCATTTGCATAGCCGTGCATTTCATTAGGCGGAGGTTCCCCCCCTCCCCCGCAGGTGTTTGAATAAAAGTAGTCCCAAACTGCCTGGTGGCCACGGCGGCGGGGTGGAGCCGGGTGGAGCCGGGCGGAGGGCGCGCGGCAGGGGGGCGCTTACGCGGGGGGAGGAGCGGCGGGGCGGGGAGATTCGCGGGGACCGGTTCCAGCCGGGCAAGGTCGTAGCGCGGAGCCCCGCGGAGCCCCGCGGAGCGGCGCGCCGCGTCACCTGCTACCACCACGCGCGCGCGCCCGAGTTTTATGAACAGACTCAACAACTTGTACAAGTCGTGAAACGCGCGTAGATGATGCCCGAGCGCCAGGCAATATTACCAACTGTTACGGCCCGGCTCGCGCGTCCCGCTCCGAATCGGACAGACAAGCTAAAGGTCAATTTTGTTTTGTTTTGTTTTTTTAAGTACTGTTATTGAGGTTGATATAAACAAAGATACAAATCGTTTTTTTTTTGTGGGCCGAAGAAACGATATGGTGTCGGAAGAGGTAATCGCCAATGGTGTAAGCGGGCCTTGCGCGCTGGTGCCGCGACACGCCACGCCGTGTACAACACTGTTGTGCTTTATCGCCTCGCTAATCCTAATTCGCACGGCGATGAGTAAGCACCGGAGGAGCCGCGCCAGAGATTCCGAGAGGAGCAGAACACGAGTCAGAGCGGGCGAGCAGGCCGGGAGCCCGGAAGGGGAGGGGAGGGCGAGCAAAGTGACTAATTCATTCATAGATCCCACGGGACGGGGCGGCCCGATACAAACAGCGAGAGCGGCGGGGGCGGGGCCCGGCGCGGCCCCAGACACACTGCCTGTGTCTCAAGTGATTAGCGCGGACACCAACCACCCACGCAGCGCCGCCGCTCTGTCTCCGTCTCTCTCTCACACGCGCGCGCCCGCCGCGCCCACTTCCTAAGAGCTAGTGAGTGAGAGAGAGAGAGAGGCCTGCATTGTGAGGCGGTAGGGCGTAGGGCCCCGCCCGCACCTGGACACGCGCCCCACCGTCGGACATATTGCCCCGTGAGGGGGAGGCGGGGGGACAGCAGGGGGTCGACGGGGAGGAGACTGAGGAATCAAGTTCGAGCTGCCCAGGCCAAACGAGGCCTCGACGTCTGTGGGGGAGGAAGAGGGGGTGGGCGACGGAGCAGAGATATATACAGAGAGAAAGGGAGAGAAAGAGAGAGAGACTGAGCCTCGGCCAGCCTCGGCCCGGCTCCTGGGGAGCGCCTACCGCACCGGGGCGGGCGGCGGGGGCGGCGGGGGCGGCGGGGGCGCGGGCCCAGAGGGGTGCCACTGCCACCTGGTTTATTGTGACAACGCCCGGGGCCGTGACAGAATTACAAACGACAGCGGCCGAGGAGTAATTGCCGAAACTTGTAAACTACACAGCAATCAAACCGTTGTCCCGGAGGGTCGGGCACGTCCCGGGGCCCCGCGGCCCCGCGGCCCTGCGGCGCCCCCGGCCGGCCAGAGGCCTCGGCCGCTCCGTTTCCGCCCGGGCTGATGGCACCGCAGCGTCCCTGCCGCCGCCGCCGGCCTCCGGGCCCGCCTGGGGGGCGGCTGGTATGGCAGCATGCTGGCAGTACCGTAGTGGACACGGACACCAGCAGCAGCGCCGGCCACCGCCGCCGCCATCACTTGTGTGCACAGAGTGACGGGCGGGCGCACACGCGTCCCCAGTCACGCACACCGCCGCCACCGCACGCGGACGTGTCAAAAGCGATCCATTTTTCGTGGCCGTCGTGTTTTGATTTTTTTTTTCGCACGTCCGCTTCCTGCCCGGCGCGCCGCGCCGCGCGTTATAATTGTTTCGCGAACGTGACGGCGGCGGTGACGGCATACGCTCCTGCTGGCCGTGTGGCGCCGTGTGGCGCCGCCAGGTAGGACATGTCTGCGTAATGATGTGCGTGCGTGTCGCGTGTGCAGGCGTGGCCGCGCGGTGCTGTCCAGAGGAGAGGAACAGCGCGGGTGCTGCAGCCCGCGACGCGGTCAATCCGCCGAGCAAAAGAAGACTCGGAACTCGGAGTGCGCCGCGCGCTCTCACGTGCGGTGATGACTCTGGCTGGGAACTTTCGCGTCTCGCACTCACACACTCACACACACACCGGAGGCAGGCAGAGTGCGCGCAGGGAGCGGCAAAGTTTCTGGTATTAATGTACGTGTGTGCAACGTGCACTCCACCGCACACACACACACACGCACACATGGCGTGTGCACTAAAGCCTTGTTTTACAGCGCTCCTAGTAACAAGGGGTGGTTGTCTGGCTGCTCTCTCACAGCAGCGGGGAGGGGGCTGAGTCTGCTGTGCCAGGCGACCCGGGGTAGTCCCTGATTCTGGCGGCCGGCCGGCGGGGTGTATAAGCGGAGCCGGTGCCGCGCCACACCCACCTGACGGAGAGTGTGACGCGAGGGGGGCCTCAGTTCACGGACGGGTGTACACTGACTGGTGACTGGACCGGCCTTTTCCATTGACTGGAATGAAAAATTCACGATCATTTATGGTTCCTGTGTTCTGAGCTGCCACCCACCCCAAAGTAGGCTAAAACTCATTCCTACCGTGACCAAAACTCAAAACGGAAATATTTTTGTTTTGCTCAGAAATCTGTGGATACTTTTAAAAAATGCAAAAACAGGTGGGCACTACCTCGCCCCAGGCCTCCGCCTGGGACCCTCCTGCTTAACTTCGGTGTTCGAATGGGAACCGGTGTACCAGGTATCGACCGCCGCTGAGACACAGGCACAACGCAGCGGCCTTTTTCAGGGGCACGCTTCCGCAACCCACTGCCTTCCAAGCGCAGACACAAGAAAAATTTGGAGGAATCGGGACGATTCGAATCCCCGACCTTTCAGTCGCTAGCCATCCACTCTACCCACGCGGCCATAGAGCCGTGATGACGTCTCATGCGCGCCCCCTATACTTTACACACCGTCGTCTAAGCTGAGCCGACAGAAAAAATGCAGGGATCCGCAAAGAGTTGAACCCTGACCAGCCGCCCGCCGGCTGGACTCGCTAACCGTGCGGCTACCGGGCTACAGTGCGAGAAGGCCGTGCGCTCCTGGTACTGTAGCCGCATGACGTGTCCGACTGGAAATTGAATGGACTTTGACCGGAGAGTGACTGAACTGGAAGGCGTACACTGACTGGAAGCACCGGGGTACCCCTCGGTGTGACGCCACTGCGCGGAGCCCCACAGCAGCAGCGCGGCCGCTACCAACTTATTTTGCCGGAGGCAAATAAACGCTCTCCAAATTACAAGCAAAACGCGCGTGAATCACCGGGGCCAACGTCGTCGTCTAGCGAGGAGACGGGCCTAAGCGAGGCCGGTCCGGTGTCAAGCCTCGCCCCGGACAGCGGGCGATGGTCGGTCGCTGCGCTGCCGCGCCCCGCAGCCCCCGTGGCGCCGGTGTCAAGCCTCGCCCCGGACGCGGGCACAAACTTTGACCGCGGAACCAAACTGCGGGCCGGCGGTGGAGTTGCGCCGTCGCCGGTACACCGATGGCTGTCGCCGTGTGGCCGCCCGGCGGCGTCCATTCGGTACCGCGGTCACCGAGGACAGCCCACCGCCTTGTCGCGTTGTTCCCCGGAAAGGGGCTCGCCACAGGAGGCGTCCGCCGCGGAGGAGACCGGCGCCGGACGCGTTGACCGAAAAAAACGCGCGGATTACGGCCCCATTGTTCCTGTTTATATTGCCAACTTTAGAGGAGGAATTTGGAATGGGAACAGAGAGAGAGAGAGAGAGAGAGAGAGAGAGAGAGAGAGAGAGAGAGAGAGAGAGAGAGAGAGAGAGAGAGAGAGACGGGAGGCAAAGTCACACCCTCATCCTCGGGATTAGAGAGCCCCTCGCTTATCGATAAGCAGGGTGGTAGGTGGGGGAGGGGGGGGGCTCCCTCTTCCCGTAACTCACTTGAGACCGCCGCCCCCCGCGATCGGTTTCATTGTGGAGGCCCTCGGGCCCCACTGCGGCTGCGGGGCTCCCGGGGCCCCCCACTGGCCCCCCGCCGCCAGGTTGGTTGGCGCGGCCACCCCCGCCACCCCCTTGACCGCTATCTCCGCCCCGCATCGAGTGGGTGCTTCCTCCTTCACTGTGCTCCGCGCCGGCTCCCCCGATGAGCTCATAACAAGCCAGTTTCCGGTGGCCTCCCTCCTCCTCCTCCTCCTCCTCCTCCTCTCCTTTGACAACGGCATCGTCGGCGGCGTCGTCGGCCCACCGCGGTATGTCCCCTCGCTCATTACCATTATTTCCACTCAATCTCCTTTCGGCGGGCCGTGCGGCTTGCCAAGACACACGCGCCGTGCGCTCGTAATGGGTATCCGTGCCGCGCCGTGTCGGGGCCCGTCCCCCGCCTCCGGCAGTCGTGTCGCAATCGCGCGTCACTTTTGTCGTAATGGGCCACGGCAGCAGGAGGAGTTCCCCAAGGAGTTCCCTCATCAGAGGCTGTTGCTGCTGCGGTGGGCCGCGCACAACTACCGCCTGGCTCTGGCCCTCTCCGTCAGCCGCGGCCCGCCGAGAGGGGAGCTCGCGGCCGGCTCGCTGCCCGGGAACACGGCATCGAGCTGGAGCCGCGCACGACACCGCGGCCAGCACCGCAGAGAGTCTCCTCTTCATTATGCCGCGGGTCCGGGGCCGGCGCGGTGGCAGAGCCCCGCGTGGTGTGGGGCGGGACGGCAACGGCGGCGGCCCTTCTTCCTTCCGGGTCGAAAGAAGCGCGCAACGAAATATATATGATTCCCAACTTTGTGGGACGGCGTGACCCCGCGGGAGCGTCGGAAGGCGGGGACGGGGGGCGGGCAGCGCCGCGCGACGCTGAGGTGTGGCACAGCGCTCCAGCAGCTCCGGCTCCAGCTCCAGCTCCAGCGAGATAATGAAGCCCCCCGTCCGCACCACCGGAATGTCATTGGAATAATAAAGGCCGCGCTCCCAACCGTGCTACGCCGCGCTACGCCGCGCTACGCCGCGCTACGCCGTGCTACGCTATTTCACCCGTCCCATCCGAAGATTTTCTTCGATTCGTGGGCCGTCATCAATCGGAGGCCGCTGCCGCCTCCGGCAGCGAGGGCCATTCATATTAGTATAACTTTGTGCTTGTCGATGCCGCCGCCGCGCCGACGCCGCCGCGTCCCCTCGGCAGGTTCGCCGCCGCCGCGGCCGCGCGCGTCTCTATATTCCATGAAGAGGAAGAGCCCGGATTGGATAACAGCCTCGAAACTTTCCCCGATCCCCGGGGGAATTACAAAAGGAACAGAAGATGGAGGCCTGGCGGCGGCGGCGGCGTGCGACCAGCCCGCGCAAGCTTCCAGTCCGGATGGGACACGGCGACGCGGCAGCGAGACAAAACTTACAACACGGCCGCGGTGATGGCCGCGATACGGTATCACAGGGGGCTTCTCCCTTAACTATATCACGCGGCAATAATATGCCCCCTAATCACACGGTGGCAGCGCCCAGATTTCATAACCGCGGCAAGAAGTAATTTATACGTGAGGCGAAGAGGGAAGGGGGGACCTGGGACCTGGCTGGGCTGGCCGGCCGGGCGCCATGCAGCGAGCTGATTAGGACCCGTCGCCCGAACGGGGCCGAACGGGGGATACAAGCAGGCAGGACGGGCGTCAGCCTCCTCGCACCTGTCTGTGTGTGCGTGTTTGCTCTAGACGGGGAAATTTCTCATTTTCATTGGGGGTTGTATGCCGTGCTGGCGGGCCGTAACTCCCGATGTAGGGCGAGTATCATAATGAGACATCAGTGTAAACAAAACAACCGTGTAATTTGGGCGCCGCCCTCTACTGCCCCCCCCCCCCTCCTCCTCCTCCCCCTCTTTCTTCGTTGTTCGGTATCTCATAGAATCTAAAGCTGACCGCAGAGCGGCGCGCCAAGACAGCAGGTGAATATAAAGCCGGGGTCAAGAAAGCAGCGTCGCTGGGGGGGGGGGGGGGAGGGGGTATGAACACCCGGCCGAGGTTTATAACAGCTCCTGCACTTAGCTACTTTATTGCTTGAGAACATATATTTCTTTCGTTTGCGGGGCAAATTTTTTTTTTCAGAATGGCAGTTGAGTCGCACACCCCACATCATCAATTTCTTTTGCACAAAATTTACGCAAGATAATTATCTGATTTTTTTTGTCAAGTTTATAAACTGAAAAAAAAATTGACGATGCCACTTGATGAAGTGGACTGCGGCTCCGGGGTCGTAGTCAGGTGCCGGCCGCGGCGCCCGGCAGCGTCGCCGCCGTCGCCTATCAAGTCCCGCCATCGCCGCGGCGCCACTTCGATATATCGGCATCGGCTGCCCGAGAGCCGATAATGCCTCATTTTCTGAGGCGCCGCTGCGGCCGACCGCGTCGCGCGGCGAGGCGGCTACGGATGGAACGCAACTGTCGTCTTCTACATTTCCGGCCTTTTTTTTTCATTTTTTTCTATTTTGTTCCTTATATTCTTCTTGCTTTGCCTCCGCCTTTTTACACCGTATTTTGTCTCTTCTCCTGCTGTCGGACCCCGCGGGTTTCAACCTCCCCGTTCGCCCAATCAATGCCGCGGCCACCGCGAAGCGCGCGTCGGGTTTACGTTTACGTTTTGCCCGTCTCTCCCGAGAATCGAACCGCACACCGAGAGCGCAGGACAAACTTTGTCTCTCATTGATTTTTTAAAAAAAATCATTTTATTCGGACGGAGGTTGTCCACAGTGTGTGCCGTGCGCGCAGAGCGAGGCGGGGAGGCTCTCCGTCCCGTCATGATGCGTCACCACGCAGCGCGAACCCATTTCATGACGAGGCGGAGTAGCCGCGCGAAGAGCGAGAGAGAGACAGAGAGAGAGACAGAGAGAGAGAGAGAGAGGGAGAGAGAGAGTTGGTGTGGCGGCTCGTCAGAGAGCCTCAGAGTACTCGCCGGTCCGGCACTCTGCACACACCTCGCCTTTGGTGCACCTCCCGCCGATAATGGCAAAAGCGGATTCCGTCCGGAAGGGCACAGCACGGCGGAAGCGGCAGCGGACGAGGAAAATTCTGCCACGCCGCGACCTCGCCGCTGTACTGTGCACGCGTGCGCAGACCTCCAGGACGCCGCCGCCGCGGCCGCGGCTCGCAGCCACTGCGTCAACAAGGCAGGCGGAAAACCTAAACATCAGCGGGCTCCGCGGGCTCCGGGGGGCCACAGAAGGGTCGCGCCGGAAATGGATTTGGGCCGGGCGGGCCGGGCGGCATCAGAGGCCTCTCAGCCCTCGGCGGCGGAGGCCCTTGGCGGGGCCCTACAGCGATCAACTCGTCGAGCATCCCCTAATAAGACGCACGGCATGGCGGCGTGGTGGCGCGGCCTTGGCGGGGCCCTGGCGGGGCCTTGGCGAGGCCCTGGCGGGGCCCCGCCGAGGAGACGACGACTTGTTTGCTGTGACCTTCCCCGGTGGAGGAGGGCGGCGGCAGCGTCAGACGCGAGCTCGGCGGAGGTGAAGATGAAGGGCGAGGGACTTGTTGTGCACCTCGGGCGAGCGGCGCGGCGGCCGGGGCGCTGCTCTCTGACGAGGAGTCCCTGTCACCTGCCGTGGAGACGCTGCAGGGGTCCGCGGCCGAGGCACTCCCGGCCGGGCCGTGTTGCAGCACGCGCACGCACGCGGCACCATTATACGCCCACGGCCCTCGCGGCCCACATCGGGGCCCCGCGCCGCTGCCGCCGCTGACCCCGCCAGCCGCGCGCGCCGCCAGCGGAGAGCGCGGCTAATAAACTCATCTATAAAATTAACCCAAATTTGGTGGGAGCGGCCGCGCGCGTAGTTTTCTTGGGCGATTATGAATTCGGCAAACGTGGCGCGCGGCGGTCGCGCGCGTCGGCGGCCCCGCCCTGCCGCGGCCGAGGTGACCCGAGCCGCCGCGCCGCCGCCGTATCGGAACACGAAAATTACTACTCGGGCCCGGCCGGCGACACGCACAGCGTCGCAGCATGGGTGTGGAGTCCCACACCAGCAGGGCCGCGGGGGCCGCGGGGGCAGCGGGGGCAGCGGGGGCCGCGCACGCGAAAGATTTATTTAGTTCCGTGCGCGTGCGGAGACTATCGCCAAAGTGGGGGCAGAGGTAATTGAAGGGCGAGTGAAAAAAGAAAATGTTTGTGCCGCGCGCGTATCCTGGCGTGTCCGCGCCCCCGCAGCACGCGGCCCGCACGCGGCACGCACGCGGCCCGCACGCCACCGACACCTTACCCGGTGGTGTGTGCCAACGACCTCTCCGCCCCGCAGGCCGGGCCGTACGGGGGCGCCGAGGCGACGCGGGACTCATCGGAGAGGAATCAATTAACTGCGTCAAGTGTTGCGGGCCGGCCGGACAGCGGAGCGGCGCTGGGGTCCGCAGCACGCCGCACGCCCCTCTTTATGTCGACGGCCCGGCATAAGATGATGATTACATGAGCGAAGACCATTTTACGATCCGGTCCAAATTTACGACCACGCAGAAAGCGAGCGGGCCGCGTAGTCGGAATGGAAGGCAATGAACGAAAATGCAAATCTCGAGCGCGACTTGGGCCGGTATTGGCCGGGCGGCTAGGCCGGATAGGCCGCGGCTAGAACGGCCCGGGCACTCGGGGCCCTCGGAGGACGCGCCCTCCCCGCCCTACTTGCCCTCTGATAACACGGCAGCGCCTCATGAATTTCATCCTCGATTCTCACACGATCACCAATTACGCGCCGCGGCCCCCCCGCTGCCCCCGATTAATTTTTTATCTCAATCAGTTGCGTCATTAAGTTGTCAGGGAGCGCGCCGCCGCTGTGCTGCCGCCGCCGGCTTCCAGAGCGGGGGGAAAAATGGAGTGCGTACGGTGTTTGAATTTCAGTAAGCCATCGTCGTACATAGCCGTCATAGCCTGCGGAGCCCCGAAAACTCGCCATCCGTCGTACGAACGCGACAACACGGCCGCCGGCCGCCCCGCGGGGCACGCGAGCCAGAGTTACGGCAGGTTATCACCGCTACTCGTCGCGCACGGGAGCGGCCCCGGTGCGCCCGCACCGCGTCAACACTATAAAACTCCCCCCCGCGGAGTATATGACCGGGCCACAACAACGGCAGTTTCTTTCCGCGCCGGCCCCGGCGGCCCCGGCGACCGGACTGGGCGGCGCATCTGCATACTCGCATAGCAGCAGCGCCGCGCCGCCTGCCTCTCCTCCTGCAGCTGGAGGTGATGGGTCCCCGCGACGAGGGAGGGGCCCGGCGGCCGGCGGCCCGGCGGCCCGCGGAGGCTGCCGCGAGAGGTGCGCGCCGGACGCGGCGGCCGCGGCCCTTCCCGCCCGGTCATACCGGAGTCTCATCGTAAAAGGTCGACGCGGGGCGGCGGCGCGGCCGCTTGCCACCACCGCCGCCACCAACGGCGGCGTCTCGGCCTCCGGCCGCCCTTCCCACGATAAATTTCGAGGAGGTGACGTGAAAACGCCGCGCGCCGCGCAACGCAACGGTCCCCGCTGCCGCCGCTGCCGCCGCTGCTGGGATGATGCCTTTGGCGGCAGCACGCCCCCCCCCCCCCTCCTTCTGCACACAGCGCGATGACGGCGTAAACAAACAGCCGGGAAAACGAAGCTGATGACGGTTCCGCGGTGCTCCCCCGCACTCGGGAGCCATCATCTTCGACGCGGCAACGTTTGACCTCATCGCGAATTCATGGCGATTATTTCCCTGCGCACCAACACTCCGCGCACATTTTTTTTCGTCTCCTTCCTCCCTTCTCTTCGTCTCCACTTCGTATTTTCCGCTCTCCTTCGCACTCTCTCCGCACGCGGCAGTCGCAACGGTCACTAATTGGACTGGGCCATGCCGCGTCGCGGCGCCGCCGCCGCGCCCCGTGAGACAGCGGAAGGTGAGGTTAGAGGGCACGGGGCCGTGGCTGGCCGAGGCCGGCTGTTCTCGTTTTATGGGACGCGCCCCGCGACCATTCTGCTGCCGCTCTTCTTGTTTGCTGTGTTGCTATGTTGTTGTTGCTGTTGGTCCTCTTAATGCCGCTGTTGTTGTTGTTTGTTGTCGGGAGAAGGAGTATATGCGGCCGCACGAGGTCAGCAGCCGTTGGCCGTCACACCTCTTTGCAGAGTAAGGAGAGAGTAGGAGAGATACAGAGCGAGAAAGAGAGGGAGAGAAGGTTCGGCGCGCGGTGGGCCCGCGTGTCCATCAAGGAGTCCAGGCAGCGGCGGCAGTATGTTGTTGGCCCTGCCGCCAGGTATGAAAACAGTGGAGAGCGCGCGCGTGCCTGCTGATCGATTAGATCTCACACCTGGTGCTAATATCGGCGGGCCACCGCGTGCGGCAGCGCAGGCAGCGCGGCCAGGCCAGCAGCCTTTATAACGGTGGCAGCTCTGCCCGGCTATTAGATACCCTGACGGGGCGGGCGATGGCGAGGCGATGCGAGGCGATCCGCGCGAGCAGATAGCCGCTGCCTCTCACGTCACATATAACGGCGGCAGATGGAGTGCAGCGGACGAGAGCGCACTGTCGCCGCCGCCTCTCTCTTTCTCTGTCCTCTCTCTCTCTCTCTCTCTCTCTCTCTCTCTCTCTCTCTCTCTCTCTCTGGGTCCGCACCTAGGAAAATATATATGACACGATAAAGTTGGGATGATATTTGTGCCCGATGTAACCTCCTTCCCGATGGCCACTGCCAGCAGGATAGGGGAGGGAGAGAGGGGAGCGGGGCGGAAGAGGGGGAGGGGGATCAGAAGGGGGAGCGGGGTACAATAAGATGTGAACGGCATCGACAAGAGCGGGAAGAGAGATACGGCGGAAGATCAGTGACCCAGGGAAACGGCCGTCCGTCCTCCCCGCCGCCCCCCGCCCGGGCGGGCGAGCGCTGCGCTGCTGGTGCACGGGGGCGGCACGGGGGCGGCACGCGACAGACACGCGTATCTGGCCGGGGTCCGCTGCACGGCGCTGGACTGGACGGCGGCCGGCGGCGGCAGCGGCCCGACCCGACGAGATGAGAACCTATGCCTCCGGGCAGTATTGGAAGATAATAAAGTCCCCAGCCCTTTTCCACTTGAGGGGCCCCGCGCGCGCTCGTCCTTACGGCTGCCGCTGCTGCTGCCGCTGCCCGCCGCCGGCCCCGAGGCGGCCGCCACCGGGACGGGCCGATCGCGAAATGGAGTGAAAACAAGGCGTCGAGCGTCATTGCCTGGCCGATATTTCATTCATGGCCGGCTGACACGACGCGGGAGGAGGGGGGCCCCCGGGGGGTCAGTCCGGTCGCAGTTACGTAATTTGTTGATGAGCCCGCCCCGCCGGCCACGTCATGCCCTCACGGCCGCCCCGCGCCGCCCCGCGCCGCCCCGCGCCGCCCCGCGCCGCCCCGCGGTGGCCGGCCGTCAGCTCCTTTCCGTCGTGTGGTTTACGGCGCCCTGCACCTCGCCGTCACCTCATGCTCGCGTTGCGCAAGCGTCGTTCGCGCCTACCGCAGGACGACTTTATCATGTTGCAGGTGCGAGACCTGCGCCCGGTCGGTGCGAGAGAGATGGCGCGCCGTACTGCATGACAGATGCCGGGCCGTGGTCAAACGGGGCGTGCCGTCTCTGTCGCACTCAGGCCGCCGCACTGCGCAGCGCTCCACTGCCGCGTCAAAAACATTTGGGCCGGGCGGCGAAATCGGCGCCGAGCGGCATAAGCCTGCGCCGCACGCGTCCGCTGACCTTTGCCGGGGCACACAGGCTCCGCTGCGCGGGGTGTCGTGTGCAGCAGTGGGCGGGCGACAAGCGCGGCCGGCGCGGCTCACCGCCACACCGCCAACCATTCCCATGCGCCGGCGTCTCTTCAAAACTCGGCCACCGCCGCCCCTCCCTCCCTCCCGCGCCACGCACAGCGCGAGGGCCGCATTTTTTCCGCCATCCGGAGTTTACTCCGGCGTGTGTGTGTGTGTGTGTGTGTGTGCGTGGTCTGTGGCCGCTTGCGCGCTGCGGTCCTGACGGGCCCTGGCCTATCCCACACCGCAGCCCCCCCCCCCTCTGGTCCTCATGCTATTCTTATCCCTATCCAACTTCACTGGCCTTTGCAGCCACGTCCAGCTTGTGCTGCATAATGCATAAGGATGGGCCGGTGCGGCTGAGACGCGCGCTCACATGTGTGAGTGTGTGTGAGTGTGTGTGTGTGAGTGAGGGTTTGGGGTGGGCAGAAGGGTTTGGCCCTACAGGAAGGAGGCGGTTGCCGGTGCGCGGTGACTGGCCGCGGCGGCAGCAAGGAAGGCAGCGCCGCCAACTTCTGCGCCAGAAAGAGAGAGAGAAGGAGAGAGAGATAGAGAGAGAGAGAGATGGGGTGAGGGAGAGAGAGGGGAGGTGGCAGGACGCCGATGAGGTGAACGCCATCACGCCACCCGTGCGTCTGATCAGTGGCCGCGTGCGGCCCCCATCTCCTCTTCAAACAGCGCCAGCCGGCACCGCAGCCCGCCGCGGCCCGCCGCGTTTGGGTGCAGCAGGAGTGTTTGGCGCGTGCTGAGTGCCGGCAGCCGGCTGTTGGCACCACCGTGCCAATGCAGCTCCGGCGGGGAGCGGCCCCGCTCACACAGCGGGTCCCCAGCGGTGCGCCACGCGTCACGCTAAAAGCCAGAAAGCAACCCGGCAATAAAAATCGGAAATCGTGCTGAAAAATTGTGACGGCAATGCGGGACAGCGTTGTTGAACGTTGTTGCTGACGCACACAGGCCACGGAAAAAAAAACTGTTGACCTGGTGTTATTGGTTTGGTCAGTGCTATACGCTGTTAGGTCATCTGCTGTCACCAGGCCGCGGCGTCAGCAGTGATAGGGTCATGTCACGCAGGGGTGCGGCGCGGGGGGCGTCGCCGTGGGGCTGTCGCCGCGGGGGCGTCCCAAGTGGGTCAAGAACCGAGCGCCGCGCCGCCACTCGCTGCGGGGTTGATTTCCAATACTCATTACAGCCCCCCAGGCCCCCCGGGAGGGAGGAAGGGTCGAGGAGGGTACAAGAAAGGCACAACCCCTTCCCTTGTCGGCGGCAACGCAGCTCCCCGCGGCGATGGTGAAGGGAGGGAGCCTCTGGTCCGAGTCGTCATCATCCCCAGGACAGCGGCGGCCACGCGCCCGCCACGCGCCCGCCACGCGCCCCCACATTTGCATAAAAGCGTGTGCCAATGGGTCACGTCGACTCACCGAGACAGTGCCCCCCCCCCCCCGGGGGTCAGCCGCCGCACACACGGCCCGCACTGTTTATCAGCGGCCGGCCATCACCGGCGTGGCCGGCGCCGACGCGGCGGCCCCGCCGCCACCGACCCCGACGACCACACAACGGACGGGGTGACGGGGGAGGGCGTGTTGAGAATCGCGCAAAAGGCAGGCCGGCCGGGCCCCCCGCCGCTGCGTGTGTACCCCTTCAGCGCGGCAGTGATAAGAGATAAACGCATGCAAATTAGCCAACAGCACCCCCAGCAGCGCAGCCGGCGCGGCCGTACCGCGTCACCGCGTCCTCGGGGTTGACGAGCGGCCCCTGTGCGCTGCACCACCCGAGACAATTTTGCTCTCGGTAAAGTACAGGGTTTATGAAGCGTTCGAAGTTTTCTTTTTTGGAAGTTTGCAGACCGAGAAAATAAAGTAAAAATAATTTTCGAGTGCCTGTGTGGGGAGGAGAGGACATTGATATGCCAGCGTTGCGGTGCCGATAATAACGTTGCACGGCAACAACACGCGCGGCCACACCTGCTCGCGGTCAGCTACATCGGCCACGCAGGCTACGCAGGCTCCGCCAAGGCGGGGCTGCGGTCAGTGCCGGCTGTCGGGCAGCGAGAGCGGCAGCGGCGGTGGCGGCGGCGGTGCTCGCCGTGCCGGACGTCGACGGCCTCCGCCGCTGCCGCCGCCACCACCGCCACCCACCCCCGCCGCCGCCACCGCGAGGCGATACCCGTACTCCGCGCGCGAGCAACAGATTACGGAAGCGGCCGCGCCGCTGGCCTCAAATGAGCAGGGAACAGCGCCACAGCAGCGCGCGCAGCCCCGGCCGGCCGCCGCCGCCGCCGCCGCCGCCGCACGCCGTTGCTGCTGGTAATCGCGGTGCCGGCGGCGGCCGCGTCAGCAGCGCGGCGTAAGAAGAACAGACGGGGCGAGCCGCAAATGCGACATTCAGCCGCCGCCATCATCGTGCGCGCAAACCGCCGTGATATTGTTACCATTACTGGCCGCGCACTCCCCCTCCTCCGCCCCCCAGCAGCCCCAGCGCCAGACCGCACAGCGGCGGCTCCCATGTCATCCACTGTGCTGTTCGCACCGCTATTGTGGCCTCCAGTCACACACTCGGGTTCCAGCGGCGGCGGCGGCCAAGTCGACGCGGTGGTCGACCAGCCGCACGCACCACGCCGCAGCATTATGATCCCGTTCACGACCGCGGTCCGTTTGGCCGACTTGTGAGCCCGCGGCTGCCGATAGCCTGTCGACAGCTGCGATGCCGCCTGCCGGGTAGGCAGCCGCGGCCTCTCCACGCACGCGCGCCGTGCGGGCCGGCCTACCCCGGCGTCCGCAGGCGCTCGGCAGGAGATACGCTCCGGTTCGGACGCACTTTAATCGGTGACGCGCGCGGTCCACACATCCGCTTATTGGCATATGCCCCCGCGGCCGCGGCCCCTGCTGCTGCTTTCCTCTGATGTTTTTCCTCGCCAAATCTCCTCCTTGCCCCCTCCTCTGCCCCTCCGCGCCGCCCGTGTGTTTGCTCGAAGAACGAAAGAGAGAGGGAAAGAGAGAGGGAGGGAGGGAGAGAGTCAGAGAGAGAGAGAGAGAGAGGGAGAGAGAGAGATCTGTGCAGATTGATACGGCAGCCTCACTTGTATGTACGTAAGCCATTTGCTTTTAAAGGCACCGGGAGCCGAGGCGTGCAATATGCAGCGCGTCTCCGTCTTTGCCCTTGGGCGCCGCGCGCCGCCGGCCGGCCGGGGCCGGGCCGGTTTCTCTGAATATTTTTCAATCCGCCCCCACCACTCTGCCGCAGAGAGGAGGAGGCAGCGCTATGAATTTCATCGCCTTTGGCACAGCCAGAGAACCATCGCTTTATTGTTTTTGCGCCGCGCGCCGGATCCTCGCGGGAGGTCGCCGCCGCCGCCACCGCCGCATCGCAGATCGCGCGAAAATGATTTAAAATACTCCTCTAACCCCGAGGGCAGCGGCGGCCTCGAGGCGTGGCGTCGGTGGTCGGCGGTGGCGGCGGATCCCGGGCCGCGAAGCAGAGGAAAATATCCTCGTTACTGGGACAGCCCTGCATCGACAGCCCGGCCTCCCGCCCGCGGGGGCCGCGCGCCACATTTGCGCGGGGTTTGTTCGCAGTGTCGCGGGCCTCGCGGCCCCGCGGCCTCCTCCTTGCCGAGTCCTCTACGCACTGCCACCACCACCACAGCGCGCAGAGCGAGGCCAGCAGTCGTCCTTCGGTCCTTGGCTGTGTTCCGCGGGGCAGCAGAGAGAGGGAGGTCCTCGCGGGAGTAGGTCCTCGGAGGCGGCGCGGGGCGCGTCCCCAGGTCCCACAAGCACTCGACATCGGGACCCGACCCCCTGCTCCCGCCGGCGACCGCAGGGCACCACCACCACTGCAGGACCCCGCAGAGCGAACGCGAGTCCACGAAAGCACGTGACGCCGCTGGTCGGGCCGCGACGACGACGGCGGCGGCGGCCCGGCATTCCTCGACGTCGCATCGCACCGCGCCGTTAATTGCGTGGGATTCATCGCGAGCCGCCAGCCGCCGCCGCCGCTGCCGCAACAGCTTCCGTAACCCGGCGGCAACGCAGTCGCAGCCCCCCCCCCCTCCCCTCCCCCACGGCGCCCACCGCCGCCGCCGTCCCTCGCGACGAGAATTCGATTAAGTCCCCGCACTATTAGAGGACATCTGAATGGACCAGCCATTGCCGTCGGGGCCTGGTGGCGGCGGTGGCGGGGGGGGGGGGGGGGGGGGCGCCAGGGGGACGCCCAGTCGTCGTCGCCCGCGCTCCGCTGGCTCCGCCCGGACGCGGGGGGCGCTGCGCAGGCACCCAGATTTGCACATTCCCCTGGCGACTTTGCTTTCGGACGAGAGAGAGAGAGAGAGAGAGAGAGAGAGAGAGAGAGAGAGAGAGAGAGAGAGAGAGAGAGAGAGAGAGAGAGAGAGGGCGGCGCGTCGTCGCTGCCGCAGGAGATGGATGGGGAGCGCTTTCATTTGCATATCGGAAAGTAGCTACGGCCTGGCCGAGACGGGGGGTACCAGGACCGCGCCGCCGCTGTCGCGCCCTGAGCGGCGGCGGTCACAGCGCGCCCCGAGTCCTGGGGCGGCGGCAGCGGCGGCAGCGGCGGCGGCGGCGGCGGCCTAACTTGGGTACAAGGGCGCGCGGTGGCAACTCGGGGGAGTGGCCTCTGTTAACTTAAGACCACAGACACACGACGGCGGCACCTCCGCACCTCCCCGCGGGAGAGGCGGTGTGCCGAACAGAGCGGCGCTCCGTGGGTGGAGTCGTGGGGCCCGCCACACCGCTGGCGCCGCTGGCTGGGGCAGGTCATGCGGGCGCAGGGCGGGCCACCGTAAATTAGTTGGCCGGAGGAACGTTATTCCGGGTTATTCCAAGGCGGTAAGGCGGCGGCCCCCGAGGCGCAGGCGGCCGGGCTCGGCCTGGGCTCGGCCTCCCCCGGGTCTTAAGAGGACGCCCCGCGCCC
The DNA here is from genome assembly GCA_026979955.1 of Megalurothrips usitatus. NCBI lineage: Eukaryota > Metazoa > Arthropoda > Insecta > Thysanoptera > Thripidae > Megalurothrips > Megalurothrips usitatus. Next base: position 811,254 of record CM049595.1, read on the forward strand.
TTGCTGTCGGCTCCGCAGAGCCCGCGGGAATCAAAATTTTATATCGCTCAACCTGACTTAGCTGCTTTGACTCCATTTTTATTTGAGGGTGGCGCGTTCCCCGCCCCCGCAGTGCCCGCCGCTAGAGGGCGCCACGGCACAGTGGCGCTCCGGTGGCGCTGTGGCGCTCCGGTGGCGCCGTGGCGCCGGTGGCGAGGAGCGGCGGCCGCTGCCGTGGCTGCGCGCCGAGTCTGGCCCCGGGCACTTCTCTTTTGCCGTGCGAGGGAAGTAAACGTGGAGGGAGAGGGGAAAAAATTGCGAATAAAGAGAGAAATGTGAAAAATGAAAAGCGCGTGATGAGGCTGCGGCTGCCATGTTGGACGGACAGGAAAAGGAGGTGCCGAAGGCTGGCAAGAAAAAATTGGAGAGAAAAATCCGGCAGGCAGCAACGTGGGACACAAATTTCGGCTTTCATTCGAGAAATTACTCGTTGCTGTGTGAAGAAAATTCTCCAGGGCCTTACATCAGGATTAACCCGACGGCAGACGTGACTTTTCATTCGAATCACTTTTCAGAATTCTGCCCAAATAGATAAGCCCTCAGCCCTTCAGAGCGCACTCACACACACACACACACACACACACACATTCACACGCGCCAGCACGCACGCACAGAGCTGAGATGGGATTGGGGAAAGGCTAGTATCTCTCACCTCTTCTTTCCTTTCCCTTATCAGGCCCCCCCGCCCGCCTGGGGTGGGGGACGGCCCTGCACCGCACCGCCCTCCACAGTGTCTATCAACGTCTACATATCTGCACGCCTCTATCGGATCTGTCCACGCCACACGGGTCCTCACCAGAATCACTTTTCTCTCAACGCCTACCCCCCCCCCCCCCTCCTTCCTCCTGTCCCACCCTCGGGTAGAAATATCCGATCCGCGAGGAACAAGACACGAGGTTCCCGTGTTCGCATTTTGTATCGATCGGAGCGAGACGCGTACGGCCTCTCTCATTTCTCCATCGCACTGATCATGCAGGCCTGCCTCTGGAACAGCCATGATGAGCCGCGCACACAACCGGGATTCTTTTGCTTTCAAACTTGCACCTTTCTCCCGTCTCTATTCCAGAGCCGAGCGTATCACTACCGCTACCCCCACCCCTCCGCGCCGGGTCGGGGGCTTACACCGGAACCGCCCGCGGCCCCCGCGGCCCCTTCCGGCCTCGCCAATCTCTTCTCCTCTGGTCTCCCCATCAGTTTCCCACCTACATTTCTAATTCCCTCTACAACCTCTGCAGCGCATCTGTCAGGAGCGAAGGGGGGAGGGGAGGGGGAGGGAGGGCAAGGCGGGGTGGGGGGCGGGGCCGCTGAAAGGATCGTACCGTGCCCGGGCCCCACGGCGGCCCCGCCGTCCGGCCGGATTGCATGGCTTAAGTTCTCCCAGTTCCGGACGGGGCCGGCGGGGGCCCCGGCGGGGGCACAGCGGGCGCCGACGGACTGCGGAGCAGCGGGGCCCCGGTCCGCTGCGCGGCCGGCCCCGGCCGTACAATGGTACCGAGCAGACGGGTCCCCGGCGGCCGCCTACCCGTCAGGGGCAGCACGGCGGGGCCCCGGCGGGGCCCCCGGCACCCGCCCGGTCACCCCTGCAGGATCATCAGGCCCTGGGGGACCCTGGGGGACCCCGCCCCGAGAGACCCTTCCCGTTCCGCCGAATGCCCTCCCTGATTGAAACATCGGTTCCACGACGCCGGCTCCACGCGTCAGGCCGTGCTGCGGGGCCTCGGGCCGGGCCGGACCTCACCTGCTGCTGCTGCTGCCGCCGCCCTGCCGGCCAAGGAGGCGGGGCTTAGGGCCTATCTCATGTTACGCTTCCCCTGCGCCACTTGCCTCTCCGGAGACCCGCCCTTATCCGTCGACTCCTCTCCGTCTCTCTCCCTCCCCCGTACCATGACCCCCCCCCCCCTCTCTCTTCTCTCTCCCGTCGGTCGGTGCCATACCGGCGGACACCGAAACCGAAATTCGATTATCAGAGGCGCCCGGTTTTCCAAGATCGTCCAGAAGGCGGTGGAACATCGAGCCCTTCCCCAGGTAGGCACCCCGCTCCCCCGCGAACGCCACCGTGCGTCGCACCAGCCGTGTGCTACTTGCCCCCGCACCAAACCGCCCGGCCGCGCCAAAATCACGAATCCGGGAAATGTATATTAGCAGGGCGAACGGATTAAATTTCACCGGCCGGGGGGCGCGAGGGAGAATGAAAGAGGCGCGACGCCCGCAAGCCAAACGGCGAGGAATAAATTTTCATACATCTTGGCGGGCATAACTGACGACCGGGGAGTGCGCGGGTTCAGTGACCAGCACGGCCGGAGCTCCGCGGCAGCCGCAGCAGCCGCAGCAGCCGCAGCAGCCGCAGCCACCGCAGCCGCCGCCGGAAAGGATTTCGAGGATTTCATAATAGACAGGCAACGAGCTGCCGCTCCGTGAGTCGTCGGGACGAGACCGCAAACGTCGAAGCGGAGCGCTCGCGGGGGCGGAGGCCCGAGGTTGAGAGGGAGAGAGGGAGGGAGGGAGGGAGAGGGAGAGAGGGAGGGAGGGAGGGAGGGAGGGAGGGAGGGAGGTGTGCGGGAACCAGGCGGGGGGATCGCAAGAGCATCAGCCGACGGCAAAAAGGCCGCGCGGAGTCTGAATAAGACAAAAGCTTCCTTGAAAACAATTTTCCAACACCGGTTGATCCCGGGCGGAACTGGCGCGGGGGCGACCCCTCCAGAGGCTCCCCCCGGCAGGGAGAGGGGGTCGCCGCCCCCCGGGCCACCACCGCCACGGCCGCCCCCCCTCCCCTCCCACGCACCTCGTGAAATCTTGAACAAGAGTATTACTTGTGCATCAGCAGGCCGCTGGGATATGGGGGATAACGAGGCGGGGCGCGCCGCTTATTCCGCCGGCTTTTATTCTCCTGTTGTCGCGGGCGCGCGGTCGGGCTCACACGCCGCGGCCAATAGAAACTCCCGCGCGGCCGCGAAGACATGCCTCCCGTTGGTGGCGTGGTGCGCAGACGTTGAGGGGCGTCCCTCCCCGACAACCACAGCTGTTATCTCGGACAAGGTAAGCGGTGCGCGGGGGCCGCCGGCGGGGGCGGTGGGGGGCTCCGTGATACCAATGACTCGGGCTCTGATACGGCGACGCGCGGCGAGGGCCCTGGGCCCCGGGGCCTGCTGGGGGCACCTCCCCGCTCCCCCTACTCGTCGTCTCATCTCGGGGAATGAGCTCAGGTCGGGGATGGCGACGGCGAGGGCCGACTGTCTGTGTGTTCACGGTGCCGGTGGTGGGTCCGGTGGGGCCACAGGGCGGGGCCCTCCGCCGCCAGGAAGGATCATATCGTATGGAGAGGGCGACACGGCCGTCGCCGTGCCGTGCTGTGCTGGCCCGCCGGCCGCGTGAGAAGGGAAAAGCAAGGTAACCGATACGGTGCCGCTATATGCCGTGGCCGTCGTCCGGGCTGGAGGCCGGGCCGCCAAGGGCGTATGCAAAGGCAGAGCCACGCCGCCGGCCTTGGGGTCCGGCCGGCCAGCCTGCGGCGTGTTGAGCCCAGCTGGCCAAGCCTCGCCATGCCTCGCCCTCCGCTCCCAATGTTTCGGGTTTTATTTTGGGGCAGTGCGTGTACCGACCCCACGCGTTGCCGCCCCTGCGGCCCGCGCGCACCCGGCCCGCGGCCGCTACGCCACGCCGCCGCTAAGCCACGCCGCCGCCGCCGCTCCCGCCGGGCCCCTGCGCAGCCTGCGCCGCGCTGCGCCGCTCGGACGTATATTTTATTTCGATGGAGGCCGCGGCAAGACAGTCTAGCGGCGCGGAGCGGTAGTCGGCTCACGCTGCTGCGCCACCTCCCGGGACCGCGTGCGTGCCCGTGTGCGTGCGTGCGTGCAGGCGTGCGTGCAGGGGTGCGCGGGCGCGCCGGCGCCGCGAAGGGTCTGCTCATATGCAGAGCGCACCGCTGTGTGTATCGAGCTGGGAATCCCGGCCGGCATATATAGCGGGGAGTGTGCCGGGCAGCAACATCAACATCACCACGGTGGTGCTGCTGGCCGCTCAGCCTGTGTTCAATCTATCTCCACGGGCGGCATGTGCGGGCCCGCTGATTACAGGTGCTGTACAGAGTGCGGTAGCGCCTGCAGCACCGAGGGATCGCACCTGCACAGAGCGACAGAGACGGGAGGCGGCACAAAAGCAGAGAGAGGGAGAGGGAGACAGAGAGGGCCAGACCTGCCCGCACAGTTTTGTTTCCGAGCCGGCACGAAGGAAGAGTGTGCGAGTGAGTGCGAAAACGCACGGCTTCCGTAATGTCGGGCGGGGCGGGTGACGGAGCGGCGTCTGTGCGTCAGGCCGCTGCAAACGGGGGAGGAACCCCCGGCCCTCCTGTGCGGCTCTCTCTCTCTCTCTCTCTCTTGCCCCTTCCTCTCTGTGCCTGCCGCACGCCGCCGACGCCGCACTCTCCTTTCATAGTCTCTGTGAGTGTGTGTGTGTGTGTGTGTGTGTGTGCGTGCCACCACGACATCACGTAGTATTTGCAGGACCGCCCGGGCCGCCTACTCTCTTGGACTCCTTATTTACTTTCGTGTTGTGAGTGAATCTCATCATCGGTTAGCATTCCGCTTTTATATATGTAATTAAGGCCGCATCCTCTTTTTCTTACCTTCCGTCTGTCTGCTTCTCCCTCGCCCTATCTCTCTCTCCCTCCCTCTTTCACAGCACTCCTGGGCGGCGTTATTTCGTCCGCTCGCACAGTTATGGGTTCGGATGGTCTACTGTGACTCTGTCGCAGGGCGTCGCCGTGTGCTCTCCCTCTCGCTCCCCCTCCTCCCTCCCTCTCGCTCCCTCTCCCTCACCGGCCGCCACGCATTAGTTCCACGCACCGACACTTAGGGCCGCTCACACGGCGCTCACACGCGCGCGTCGCGGCACGCCCCGCGGCCCGCCTCAAAGGCACCGGCCGGACCTGCCGGGCTCCGGAGGGGTAGGCAGCCGGGGCGGCGCGAGTGCAGTGGTGCATTGGGGTGACCGGCCCTCACAAAGGACTCCCAGTTAGTGCCTCCGCCCACACACACACACACACGCACAGACGAGGATGACGACAAACACCCGCGCGCCGCCGCCGCCGCCGTTTGTTCGGCGCATAATTTATTCATCCATACGGCGTCGACGACGAGGACGGGGTTTACGGACGGCCGGAGAGCTTGTAGAGCTGAGAAAGAGAAGAAAAAGAAGAAAAGAGAAACAGCAGATAAGGAGGGAAATGCATCAGGAGAGAAACATGTATGCGGTGTGGTCCCCGCGTGGCGACGCGCGTGGCCGGATGCTGAATTTCTCATCTCGAGGCGCGCTGCATCGGCCGTCCCCTGCTGGCGCTGCTGGCCGCCGCCGCAACGGCGGGTCGTCAAATGGCGCGCTGCGTTGGCATCGGCATAATCAACACGCGCGTCGCGCTGTGCGTCTGTCCTCGTGACCAACAGGGGGAGGGGGGTACCGCAGAAACGATGCCTATATAACGCCGCGCGTTTGGCCCCCGCCGCGCGCGCAAACAATTTCCCCGAGCAGTGGCGAGAGGAGCAAACAGCCAGAGAGAGAGAGAGAGAGAGAGAGAGAGAGAGAGAGAGAGAGAGAGAGAGAGAGAGATGGAAACAAAAGGGGAAGTAACGGCGCAGGAATGGGCGAAAATAATAATAACAGCAAACAACAATAGTCGTAATGTGAGGGCGCGGGCGCGGGCTTTTTGAACGTCAGCGAGGTTCGCGCGCTTTTGTGTGCGTCCCGCGCGCGCGTCCGTCTCCACCACCTGGCCGCGGCATGCTGTCCGGCGGCAGACACACACTCGCATCCGGATAATTCCCTCCGCCAAAAACAGCGCGAGCGGCGGCACGGTGTGCGGTGCAGAGGGAGAGAGAGAAACAGACAGAGGGAGAGAGAGAGACTAAATCCCGGCGCGCGAGCGTGCTGGCCTATGGTCTATGGCGTAGTAATACATCAACGGATTTGTCCTGCGGGGCGGTGGGCCAGCAGCAGCGGGGCCGCGGCGCCAATACGTACGCCCTTCGACAAAGGTCTGCTCCAAAAGTCCTAACAAACTCTGCTCTGGTAATAATACCAGTCGTAACGCGCGCAGGGCGCACGGCCCGAGTTTCCTCTTTCTCTCTCAATCTCTCTCTCTCTGTCTCGCTTTGTGTCTCCCTCTCTGCTTCAATAGCACGATGGCCTGCTCCAAGCGGGCACCGGTGGATGGTCCGCGTGCCCCTCGAGGTGGAGCGTGCCGTGCGGCTGGCCGGCCGCGCCGCCTGATGCCGTGCTGCACAAGCCGCCAGCTGATGACATTGTGTGCGCTCCGCTGCCCCGCTGCCCCGCTGTCGTGCGGCCGCCCGGACAAATGAAGGCATCATCCAACATTATGACAAACAAGGCGATCGATGCCCCGTAAGCCACAGGTAGACACACACAGCCAGCGCAGCGGGGGTCCCGGGCCGGGGCTGGCAGGGGCCCGCCGCAGCTCATCTCCGGCCGGCCTCGGCCCCTCCGGCCCCCTGCAGGGCCCCCCTCCCGCGGCCCCTCACCACGAGGTGGCCCGCTCACCCCCCGCAGCAGAATAGAAACGAGACCGAAGGAATTCTCCTTTATTATCACCGCTGCAGAGCCACTGCATGCGCGGCGCGGCGGCGGCAAGAGAGAGAGAGAGAGAGAGAGAGAGAGAGAGAGAGAGAGAGAGAGAGAGAGAGAGAGAGAGTCAGGTTCGTGGACAATGGCGGCCCGCCCGCGGGGTTGCCGGGGTGCCGGGGTTGCGTCCGGTATGCAGCGCTTCGCCACGCGCCTCTTCATCGACTCTGCGAAGCTGCTGCTGCCGCTGCGCCGGGGCGGCTGCAGCCCGCACAGGCGGCGGGGGCCAGTGCGGCGGCGCGGGCCGGCGGGGACACGCCCCTGCAGCGGCGGCAGCGGCGGCAGTCCCAGAGCCGCAATCAGTGCTGCAGTCGTCGCGAAAACGGCGTAATGTGTGCACAGCGTTCCGGCGGGCCGGGGGCGGGCGGACGCGGGCATGCACGGCTGCACTCCCAGGAACCCGTACACACAATGACGGGACCGGGACGTGGTGCCGGGTACCCTGCTCCGGGCCGGCCGCGCCCGCAGCCGGCCGGGGGCTTTGACATGACGGTGAAGCGGTGTCATGACCCGTACGTCGCACGCAGCCTGTACTGTACAGATCGCATAGACGTTATTGGCAGAATGTTTCTGCCCATCACAAAAAAAAAATGCAATTTTTTCAACGCCATAAATATTTTATTTTCGCATTCGACCACATTTTTTAAAACTCGAAACTTTTTGACTACAGGTGAATAATGGAACAGAAATCGGTCTCCACCTTTATCGGCCACACGTGTCATGACTGTTTCCATTCTTCGCCACACTCATAGCACATCCGCAGAGTCGGCACGACCCGCGGGGGGACGACGGCACGCTCGGCGCGGCGGCACAGGCCGGAGGGGCGCCGCGTCGTCCTGCTGTTGCCGGCCTCCGGCCTCCGGCCTCCACGTCATCGATCCGAAACGCATGCAACTTCCAGGGAGTGATAGGAATCTGTTAGTGTCACGCAGCGGCGCGCCCAATGTATTGCCGATGTCCGGGCCGCAGTCCGGGCCGCTGGCCGCCATGGTCCGGCCGGGCGCGCGGGGAGAAACTCGGCGGGGCGGGCACTCCGGGCAGACCGGAAGCGGCCACGGAATTGAGACGTTTAGGCCACGCCACCAAAGCGGCGCACACGGCATGCGGCGGCGGGGGCGAGGAACCCGAGAGGCGTTCAAGGGCGACCGGCGGTCGGAGGCGGCCTCGGACCGAGCAGCGGCCGACGTCCCCAGACGGCCGTGCAGGAAGGCCAGGGGAGGGCGGCCGGGCCGGGCTAAACCCTCTTCCCGTTCAGCCTCCCTTTTCCCCCGATGAACCGCAGACCGAGACCACAGATCCGAAACGGCCCACGAACGGGCGCAAACTTCAACCCTCTCACCCCCCGGTGGCGCGGCCCCGGCCCGCCCTCGGCCCGACCCCACCCCCTGGGCTCGCTATCTACCCCCGGCCGCCCCCGGCCGCCCCCGGCCGCCCCCGGCCGCCCCCGGCCGCCCCCGGCCGCCCCCCGCGGGGACCCCGCCGGCGCGGACTCTTACAGTCCGGGCGGCACGGGAGGCCCTCTGGCCTTGGTGGTCCCTCGGTGACGGAAATCACGCCACCCGTCGGCGGCGGCCACACCCAAAGGGCGGCGGCGGGCGCGGCCGGCGAGGCGGCCACCGCTATCGCTCGGAGAGGGCCGGGTAATTATGAGACGCCGTCGAACCGACACGCCGGGAGTATTTCTTTCCTGACCGCGGCAGTGTGCGCTCACCCGGCCAGGCTGCCTATCTTTTCGCCGAATTAGGCAGACAGCCCTCCGCGCACACCCGATCTCTCCGTGTCTCCCCCACCCTCTCTCTCTCTCTCTCTCTCTCGCTCTCTTTCTATCCATCCATCTCTCTCTCTCTTCTCCGTTCCCCTTTCCGGGGTTAAAGGGTCGGGCAAACAGAACCGCGCAGGGGCGCAACGTGCGGCGAGGGCTGGCATGGTTATCAGCACGGCGGCCACGTCCCCGGCGACACGGCGCCCACCCCTGCGGCGCGCTCCCCGCGCAGCCGCCCGCACCCCCAGCGCAAACCACCCCGGGCCGGGTCCGCGTCTGCGGGCTCGAAAACCTGTTCGAAAAGCGCCCGCGCACCGATCTCAGCTTTTCCTCCCTCAAAAAAAAAAAAATTATAAGATATAAAATTATAGGACATTTTAAGTCGATTATTTTTTTAAAGTTTATATTTTTGAATGGAAAACTGGAGCTCAAACTGGAAACCTATAACCCGTGATCCTACTGTGCGAGAGAACGCATTTCTAAATATTAAATAACTAGGTTATGGCCGGTGCGGGGGTGGGGGTGCACGGCGCGGGCGGCGGCGGCGGCGCTAACAGCCCCGGCACACCACGACGGGCGCGCGCCGGATGCATATTCAATATTCAGCAGATACGGTCGACGCGGCAGATGACCGCAAGATGAATATGCAGTCTGGCGAGAGTGCCGTGTGTGTGCGTGTGTGCATGTCTGGTGTGCATGTGTGCGTGTGCGCGCGTGCGCGTGCCCGGGAGGACGTGTCCCGCAGACCGCAGTGCGAACGGAGGGCGATCGGGTGGGAATAACGCGTCGGGAGTCGAGCCGCGCAGCTCCGCGCCGCACCACCTGTCGAGCCCAGCTGGGCCCCGGCCAGGCCCCGGCCCGGGCCTCGTGTCCCCCCACCTGTCACCGCGGCCCCGCGGCCCCGCGGAGTCTCTCGTGTTATCCCTTAGCCGAGGCCGCCGGTGGTCACACGCCGGGCCCTCCACTATCCAGCCGAACTGTGTATGGTCTCCGCGACATTACTGCAACATATCGGGACGCCGAAAACAACTTATCAAATATGCGCACAGCGATAGTGCAGCTGCAGATGGCAGTGCTGCACCTGCCCGTTAAGGCCGAAAGGATTTTCGTGTCCAAAGCCATATCCACGCACTCGTGCTGGGAGAGAGAGAGAGAGAGAGAGAGAGAGAGAGAGAGAGAGAGAGAGAGAGGGAGAGAGACGCGATGAGATGAGACGAGCGGGAGCCGTTTGGCGCGGGCATGAGCTTCACTTCACATCCGTCGGAGGGAGGGGGCGGGGCGGCGGGGCTCCAACACGCCCCCGCGGCCCCCACGGCCCCCGACAGCCACATACACCGCCCCTGCGTACGAGGACGCGGCACTCTTTGCCCGGAACTAAACTTGAGCGTACATAAGCCCATTGTGACTGCCGACTAACGTCACACTGCTGTCTGAGGGCGTTATAGTTAGTGCGTGTTTGACATGGCCCTCCAGCTCATGGGGAGAGACAGAGAGGGAGAGAGAAAGAGAGGAGAGAGCTCACCCAGAAGGAGGACGGAGAGAAGAGATCGAGAGCAGCAGACGAATAAACCCGCTGCTGGTACGTACACAAAAGGTGCTCGACTTACGGGTGCACTCTCTCTCTCTCTTTTCTCTCTGTCCCTCTCACTTTTGTATTTCTCTCCCTCCCTTTTAGCGCACGAGTGGTACTAATGTTAATGCGTCCCAACCCGGCCGTACTTCCTCTCTCTCCCTCTCGCACACACGCTGCCCTCCCCCACTCCTCCTCCCTTACATCTCTCTCTCTTTCTCCCACGCGCACCTCACTTTAAATCACATTATAATGCAACCTGCTCCATTTATCACACTCGTGCGTTGATTAATAATGACGGAGTGCACAGGGGGGGGGGGGGGGGCCGCCATGCGTACTGTAAAGGCAGCCAAACACGGTAATTGTGAGGCCGCGGTGGCCCCGCCTTGTTTACAGTGAAAAATGGAAGCGGAGGGGAAAGAGGCGAGGCGCGCGACAAAAGCCGCCGCCGCCACAGCGATTGACCACGGCGATGGTAATTTAGGTCTGTACAAGGTGAAGCGAGGTTTACAGAGATTCCGTCAGCTTCTATACGTACATTGTACACAATTGCAAGAAAATGCATAAACTGGGCAAGATAACGTGAAATCATATGTCAATCCCGATTTTTTTTGCATGCTTCTGTAAATTGATTGGCGATTAACGCCGCATAGCCTATTATTTTGCATGAAGACAAATCTCAAAATTGTGATGTTTTTCCCTACAGAGCACACATGAAGAAACATGAACAAAAGCATCGTCCTAAACGGCTCGATAGTAGGAACAAAACCGACGTATTTATTTTTTGTCTTTCCTTTTTTTAGAAGTCAGCCGTCACGCTGTCTCGCCTGGCCGGGCCGGGGCGGGGCGGACCCCGGACGGGCGAGGACGCTGCCAGCAGGCGCAAGGACCTCCTCTCCCCCGCTATCACCCATCGCTACTGCCGCAGTGGCCGAGCCCAGGGCGCGCAAGAGGAGAAGGAAAGGAGCCTCTGGGAATTCTGGGAAGAGAGGCGGCGGAATCAAGATGAACACCACGGCCACCGCCGCCACCACCACCACCACCACCACCACCACCACCACCACCACCACCACCACCACCACCACCACCGCCGCCGGCAGCCCCCGGCCGCCCCCGCGCACACACCCGCCGTTTCAACCCCCTCCAGCCGGGGGGGGGGGGAACCACCGGAGTAGAAAGGGGGAGAGATTCCGTGTTAAGCACGACGGATCAATAAAACGAACACAACAACGGGATGATCGCTGTATGGGATCGGACACATATTTAAAAAAAAACTGACGTGGGAGAAACACAGGAGGGGAGGGGACACGAGGCGACTTCCCGGTGCGAAGAGCCCCCCCGACGACTGTCTCTCTGTCTAGCCGGCTGCGGTCAGGCCGCGAGGGGGAGCGGGACGGAGAACGGCCTGGGAGGGGCGAGCGGGGCGAGGGCGGGGTGGGGGAGCTTTCGGGACAGTTTGCGAGCCGCACGCGACCCCGGGCCACGTCGATGAGGGTTCAGTATTCGGTATGGGAATGGCCGGGCTATGCCACGCAGTGCCACGCTAGCTCCACGCCAGCGCCACGCCAGCGCCACGCCAGTGCCACGCCAGTGCCACGCCGCCGCCGGTCGGATTCGTCGAATCTCGATAGCCGTGTTCCTGCCCCCTGCCGCAGGGAGCGCCCCTGCCAGGGCGGCGGGCGCGGCAATATGGCAGTGTGAAACTGGTCATGATCGAATTAACGACGACAGGCACGCCACGCGGCCGCGTGCGGGGTGCGGGCACGGGGCGGGCGGCCGCGGCGGCGCAGCGGACGCCGCGGGAAGGGGTCCCTGCGGACGCAGCCCGGAGGCGCCACCGGCACCGGCCTGATGGCGCCTCACTGGCTGCGGTCGTCACGGGTACACCGTCGGGTAAAACGCCACGACGAAAAGTATTTTCCAAACAATAATCCGTCGAGTTTACAGAGCCTTTTCTTTAGCATGTCAAACACAGTATAGCTGGAAAAAAATAATCAGCGCGTTTTAAATCACCTGCAGTTTTTTTTAAATACCTTACATCGATATTTGTATATGGAAATTACTTTCATTACAAATTGCTTTTGAAATTTGTGTACGGTATTTTTCAGGGTACCCAAAACCACCACCTACGTCGTGTTCTGATTCGATGGATTCAATTATCGACGAAAATGTTTGTTCTTGTTTTGTTTTTGTTTTTTTTTTAACCACGTACTGACTGTATGTCCGCGCATTTGAGGTTTTCATTCGCGGGGACACTCGCAGTCCCACGCAGCAGCCGCGTGCAACACACCCGCGCGCTCAGCGTGCATTTTTCACCCCGACACACACACTCACACACACTCACGTACGCACACACATGCACACCTCATCCTCCCGGCCGCGCGCGCGCACAGCGGCACAGAGCGACACACAGGCGGTCTAGACAGACAAGATGGAAACACTCGCTGCCCGACCGCCGCACCGCCGCCGCTGCTGCTGCTGCTGCACTCGCACACAGCCAGCCCGGCCGGGACCCTGAAAAACAGGTGTTCTACCCGGGGAACAGATTTTTTTCGTCTCTCTCTCTCTCTCTCTCTCTCTCTCTCTCAGCCCTTTTCCCCTTTTCCGGAACAGCCCCGCCCCCCCCCCCCCTCTCTCTCTCTCTCTCTCTCTCTCTCTCTCTCTCTCTCTCTCTCTTCCCTCCGTGCAACCCGAGCGCGGCGCGCGTCCCACAAAGTTATGCGTGAGCCGCTGCAGCGTGACTCGGTGATACATCAGGTGACCGCATCCAGGAGTGAGGAGCCCTCGCGGCAAGCCCCCCCGCAGAGCCCTCAGGACCCCCCTGTCGCAATAAGACCCCCTCACACACACACACACACCTGCCTCTCTCTCTCTCTCTCTCCTAGGCCAAACCTGACGACGGCGGCTCACCCCATGACCCCGGTTTTCAAAAGGATTTTTAAGACACTTTAAGGTTAGTCTACAAGCCTTTGGCGGAATAAAACATTTTTCGGCGCTGGTGCGGAGTAGCACGAGGCGATGCGGAGCGGTCGCACCGCGGTCGCACCTTCCCACGGCGTGCACGTCGTGCGCTCTGCGTACACCAGAGAGTAGTAACAAGTCGAGCGGGAGGTGAGGCGGAGGAGGAGAGGGGACTAAACTTGTGTCCCCGTCTTACAAATAGCTGTCCCGAGACTGAGCTAAGGACGTGATCTAGCTTTCCGGGACAAAGTTGTGCAGCGCGGCGGAGAAATTGCAGCAATGAGGGAAAGGCGGGTCGGCGTAGGGCGGCGTCGGCGAGGAAGGACCTGCGAGGACCTCCACCGCCGCCCGGCCGGGGGAAGGGAAAAGTTTGTCGCGGTGGTAAACCGGAGAAATAATTGTTTCTGAGATCCGCGATATCTTTTGCAGAGCAGATTGAGCGGCTCCTCCCGGGGCGGCACAAAGCCCTCCTCAGCCCCCCCCCCCCCCCCCCCCCCCCCCCGCGGACTCCCCCCGGCCGCGGGCTCTCCTCCCCAGGAACAAGTGGAGGAATTGCGGATCGTAAATCGGCGCACAAACCATATCGGACGCGCAGTTGTATAAGAGAGAGGGGGGATGAAAATGAGAGGGGGAGAGAGAGAGAGAGAGAGAGAGAGAGAGAGAGAGAGAGAGAGAGGAGAGAGAGATAGAGGAGAGGGAGGGACTTGACGCGGCACCGTGGAGGAGCGGCGGCAGCGACAAGAGATAAGAGAGAGATGGCAAGTCGGACGTGAATTTTCATCGGCAGCCGCGCATCGGGTAATCGGGGCGTTAGCCATCGCGGACGAGAGATAACCGCCGCCGCCACCCTGGAGGCCGGCCCCCAGCCCGGCCGCCCGCCAGCCGGCGACACCCATTCAGGAGCGGGCGGGTCTTGGGGGGGGGGGGGGGCACAACGCAGCAGCACGCCGCGCGCTGACGACGCGGAAATGATTAAGAAGTTTGCCGAGATTTCCCCGAGAAAAGCGCGGGGGGCGGGGAAAGGAGAGGGCCGCCTGGTGCCGCCGGCCGGCCGCGCGCGCTAACCGGCCGCGAACCCATTCGCGCGCTCCAACCCGCACGGAGCGGCCCGTGCGGCGGGTGTGCGTTTGTGTAATTAGACGGTTTAATAACGGAGCCGGGCGGCCGCCACGGGCGCACCTGCACGGCCGGGTACCGACCGCGGGGGTGCCGCGGGCGCCGCGGGTACATTCATCCGGGACGGGGGTATAAGCAGCGGCTGCTGCGTGGGCCCCCACGTAGGGGATGTACGACCGGGGTCAATATGGGGAGGGAGAGGGAGAGAGAGGCTGGACGCGGCGGGGTCACTACGGGGGAACCCCGCCATATAACGGAGCGAGCTGACTTGTTTAATTTCTGCCCCGAATCAACCAACTCGGACTTTGAAGCGGTGCGCCGTTGCTTTCGGACGGGGGCGCCCCTTTTCGAGGCCGGCTCGAACCCGGGACCGCGGGACCGGGAGCTCGGTATGCGGGGTGGGTCAGAACAGGGGCGGGATTCGAGTCCCGCAACCCGCAAAATCATGAGGAACAGAGTGGGGCTCCGATGTCTCTCAGGACGTAGTAGAGTTATAAGGTGCGCTTGTCGGATTTTGATGAAAATTTTGTGCGTTTCTCGTGGACAATTTAAGCGCGCTCTTCAAGACGGTCGCATTGAATCGCAAGCTCGTTACGTGGGCAGATGTCCGTGCACAAAGACATTAATGTGCGTCTGCTGAATTTCATCCATTTTTTTAAAAACACATAAATTGTCGTTTCTGAGAGGCTGCCACCGCCGTTCGGGCGGCCAACTTACTCGTCTGAGCTCCGGAAGGCGGGCTACTCCTCAGTAAGTCCCGTGTCCCGTGTCGCTGCAGGGGAGTCTTGAGGACGGCGCACAACACGGCACAACCACGGCGCACTGCACAACCACAGGGGCGCTCTGTATCCACACGCCCACCGCTCTTCCTCGGGGACGTCGCACAATCACGCACTCTCGAGCACCACACACGAACACACACTATCACACACGCACAAATGAAATCACTGGCGGGCGTTAATCCACGGCCACGCCGGGACCCCGGGCGGGCGGGGCCGTCATCACTTTGCAGTCACACTGCCACTCTCTGGAGGTCACCGCGGGTCACCAGTGGGTCACTAGACGGGGGCCTGTCGGCGGGGCCAGCGGCAGGGCGAGCGGCAGGGCGAGCGCGAGCACGCGGCGCGGCGGCGCGGGCGGCGCGGACGGCGGGCGGGGCGACGGCACGGGACCGGGTCTCCGGGCGGCAGCGCTGCCAGGCACAAACTGAGTCCTGCCCGACCCGAGTCCTGAGCCGGGCCGCGGCCGCCCCCCCCCCCCCTCCCCCACGCGCCGTCCCCACCGCGCGCTGCGCCGCGGCCTGGAGGAGGGAGGGGGGGGGGGGGGAGTAAAGACTCGGGACATCGCGATGCGTGCGGCTCCGCTCTGGACGTGGTCGTCATCGCCTTTCGTCAAAGTCTTTTTGCGCCTCCAGTGCTGATCTATGCTTATCACCGTGCGGCCAGTGCGGTTGGACGACTCAAACCGCGCACGCCGCGGCCAAAGCGCCCGTGGGGTAGGCCGGCCCGCACGGCGCGCGCGCACGCAGGGTTTGCCTACCCGGCAGGCCCCGTGTGGTCCCAGCGAGTCGAGCACTCTGTGTCCCGTTCGGAGGGAGCTCGAGTGAGTAAGCGTTCCGGAACTGAGCCGTCGGGTGCGGCCGGACGCCGGGCGCCGGGCTCCGGGTGCCGAGCTGCCCGGAGCCGGGGCGGCCGGGGCAGGCGGAGCCCCGCGGCGTCCCACGGCGCCCCAGGAGGCCTCCATTTATCTGGTCAAAACAATTAAAGCGCACTTATCAAACAAACAGCGGCGGCGCGGGCACTCCTCGCGCCGCACCTCGGGGGGCGGGCCGGCGGGCCTAAATGGTACGTTGTAAGCGTTTAAGCCGGCCGCGGCGGTCGTCAGTCACAGAGCCTTTGTGCGCGGCACCGGGCCGGCGTTAGAGAGGCCGCGGGTCTACAGAGACTCCTCAGGGCCCGAGGTTTTCCCGGACTGCTGCGTGCCGCCGGCCGGCCGGCGCGCTGCTCTCGGCAGCACTTTTCGCCGGGCCTGCTGCAGCCGGTTCAAGGCGCACGGCCGTCGTCTGAAATATTACGGCGGCCGCCCTGCGTCGCCCTGCGCCGCTCTGAAGCCGCGGCGGAGGCGCCCTTGGAGGCGCCCGGCCCGCCGCCCCCCGGGTAATATCAGACCCGATAAATTGTCTCCGAGAAGGCTTCCCCCCGTGCCGTAGGCGGCGCGGCGTGGCGGCCGGGCTGAGGGCGGCGGCCGGCGGCCCGCGGCACACCAGAGACACCCCCCGCCCGCCCGATTGAGGATCGGACGGGCCGCGTCGATTGTAATTATTGATGGCCGCTTAGCGTCCAGCAGACGCCGTTATACCGCAAAAGCGGGCGGCAGGGGCAGCAAGCAAGAAAAAAAAAGAATAAAAAAATATCGGTTTTATATTTTTTTTGCGTCGCGATTTCGATAGGAGATTCGACCACACCCTTATGTGTGACCGCGATTTTCCGTCCGGCAGCTCTGTTTCGATCTGCGTGTTGTCGCAGAGGCGAAGGAGACAAATCCATCTTGAAGTTTTTCGAGCCAGGAAATGAGGCTGCGTCTAATGGAGCGCGAAGACGCGGGGCGCGGGTGGCGCGGCCTCCCGGAGGGGGGGGGGGGGCGGCAGGGATTGATTCGTCGGTACTTCATTGTGTAATTAGCCGGGAAGTCCCAACACGACACTCTGGGGTCATAAATCAGATGTTATCCGGGCGTTGTGAATAATTTGGCAGCCCCGCGCCGCCGCCCCGGCCACGGCCGGCGTGGACACGAGCGGGGGCCCGCGGCCGGTGCGTGCAGCCCCACGCACACTCAAGCGGGCCTCGGCATTAAAAGCTTTACGGCCGCCACGCACCGCGGCCCGAGTGTCAGCGTACATGCACCCCGCGCCGCGGTACCCGGCCACGCCCCGCACCACCCGGCGGGGCAAACCGAATCACTCCATGGGCTGCATGGAGTTGGCACCGCGGGTAGCGCTTTTGGCCTACGGTCGTCCGCCGTGGCGGCGGCCTGGCCGAGTGCGACAGTGACGCCGCATACAACTACAGCAGTGCGAGAGAGAGCGCGACACCGGTAGGGCATCCTTCAACTCGGACGTGCCGTCTCTCTCGCACTCGGCCATCCGCGTCGCGCATCGAGGCGGCGGCCGGGCCCCTGGGACGTCCGGCCCTCTACTCGGACTTGAGTGCATCGTAGGCTCACCACCGGCCGCTCTGGCGTGGAGACGGCCGCCAGCCTGAGCCTGGGGGGATGACGTCCCCTGCTGCACAGCGGCGCTGCAACAAGGTTGGCTCCACTGCGCGCCGCTCAAAACGTCGTTTCGCGCGCCAATTGGGTGCTCTCCAAAGGATGACGGATATAATGCGCCGACGCCCCCAAGTTCTGCTCCGCAGTCAGTTCCATTTCTTCTCTCTCTCTCTCTCTCTCTCTCTCTCTCTCTCTCTCTCTCTCTCTTCTCGCCGCGTCGAGCCATTTCTCCCAGTTTTCTTTCCTTTCTTTTTCTGTGTGATTTTTATGTTATTTTTCGTTCTCACTCCGACACCAGTAAGAAGTTTTTGACTTCCCGCGCGGAAGCCGGAGGGGCCCCCAATTACTCAAAACCGGGTGGCGGCGGTGGTGGTCGGAGTCCGAGCGTCGAAATGACTGATGGCGGCGCACGGCTGGCGGGGCGGGCGTCGGGGGCCAACCTGTCGGAGCGTCGCCGGCCGCGGCTGCCCAGGTGGACAAGGAGGCCGTGAGGAGCGGCGAGGAGCCCAGGAGCACGTCAGCTGGCGGCGCCAGGGCGACCTGCAGAGGCCCGCGCTGCAGTCAGAGTCTGCACTCCAGCCAGGCGGCCTTATTCACCGCTATTGATGAGGCCGTGTGGACCGCGTTATTATTGATATTTGTGCATCCAGAGCGGGGAGCGCCAACGCCTCAAGGCCGCGCCGCGAGTGAGCCTGGCTCTGCGGGGGGGACAGCTCCGCTGTGTGCGGGTGATCGACCGGCGGGCGGCGCGGCTGGAAACATTGATGATGTGCCCACAACGGGCGGCCGGCCGGACCCGCCCCGGCAGTCCGTCATGGAAATCAGAACACATTGCTCCCTGCACCGCGCGCCCGCTGGCGGCGCGGCAGGGGTGTGTTGGCTCCTGCTTCGTCCCTCTCACTCACTCTACGGTGCGGCGAGTGGGAGAGAGAGAGAGAGAGAGGCCAGCACTGTGTGTGTGTGTGTGTGTGTGGAGGGACGCACCCAGACACGGCTCTCATTAGGACACGGTAATGCGATGCATGACGTGCACCGTTGATTTGTGAAGTGATCCACTGGCGCTGCGGGGCCCGCTGGAGCCCGTGGCCTCCCTCCCCCCCCCTCCCCCCCCCTCCCCCTCCCACTCCCCCTCCAGCCCTCCCGCCCTCCCTGCCGCATCCTCCCGTGGGTGGCGGCGACAGCGAGCAAAATGAATCCGTGTCGCCACCTCATCTGCGGCGCAGCGAGAGTGTACCAATGCAGGGGCAACCAGGTCGAGAAGCCATTGACACGGAACCAGCGCTGATGTTACCGGAATCGAGGCGAGTCTGTGCTTCTCTGAACCCGTGCAGTGTGGCACGCGGCTGTTCGCGGAAACCTCGCACGCATACTGTCTTATTCTCTGTGTCTCTCTTCCTCTCTGCCCTGTCCGACAAACTAGCAGTCTGATTTGGCCCCCCTGTGGTAACTATGTGCGCACCGGCTCGTGCGCCGCCTAACCCGCAGCTTAAGTGGGAGTCCGGCCTCTCTCATTCCCACGTTTGGGCGACCCCTTCCCCTCCGCATCCACCCCTCTCGAGCCCATCATTCATTAAAAGCTGGGACGCGCCTGACTCTCTCTCCCTCTCTCTTTGATGTTCCTGGAGGCTGAAATTGCATCGACAGGTAAGGGCCGGGGGGCATGGGGCCGCCGGGGGCCCGGAGGGGAGCCAACTTTGATGAGCGGCCTGGGGTGGCCGCGGCGGGTCATTTCTCGGCGTGTGTGGAATACGGTGCGGGGGCGCGGGGGGGCCCCGGCGGAGGTAGTGGGGCTCCCCACGCCCCCCGGGAGGCGGCACGGGTATAGCAGCCCCGCCAGGTGAGTGGCCGCCGGCGTGCCAGTCCAGCGGCGCCCCCCGCGCCCCCGCGCCCCCCGCGCCCTCCGCGGCCCCTGCGGCCCCCGCGCGCCCGCAGGACCACTTGGAAAGTTCCGGCAAAGTGTCGCGGTCCGACAAGGTGTTATTGTTTGGGGCGCTGCGGCCGCGGGGGCCTGACGGCACGCACCGCGGGGGGCCGCGGGGGCCCCAGTGAGCCCCCGCCGGGGACCAGCGCTGCGTGACAAGCGTGTCGTGACCGCCCCCTATGTGCACGGCGACTCGCCGCACACCCCTCAGCAACGCCTCGTGTCAATCACGCCCCGCCCCCCTACTGCCACTGTCGCGGGGAGGGGGGAGGCGGCGCATTTGAATCGAATAAAGGCGGACGAGGAAAAAGCGTCAACTTCCGCGTAGGCAGTTCCTCTCCAGTCAGACTCCAGTCAATTTCCAGTCGGACACGTCGTGCGGCTACAGTACCGGGAGCGCACGATCGCCCCACACCGACCTGCGGTAGCCGCGTGGTTAGCGAGTCCGGCCGGCGAGTGGCTGGTCGGATGTTCAACTCTTTGCCGGTCCGTGCGTTTTTTCTGTCGGCTCAGCTAAGGCGACGGTGTGTAAAGGACCGGGGGCGCGCTGCCACCATCATCGCGGCTCTGTGGCCGTATGGGTAGGATGGCTCACCAGTGGCCGAAAGGTCGTGGGTTCGAATCTGGCTGATTCTTCAAAATTTTTCTTGTGTCTGTGCTTGAGAGACAGAGGGTAAAATATACTTTCGAACGTGGCGTCGGTATGGCTGTCTGAACGGCCGTGCGCGCTGCGTCACTGAGAGATGTAAGCGTTGGGTTTCAACTTGAAGATTCCCGCAGCACGGTCGGGCTTACCCCCGTTCCCGGGTCCGAGGTTCTCTCGGTCGCCCGGGGTTTCCGGCGGGGGGGCTCTGTGTCTACCAAGGAAACTTGGTTCGGAGACTCGGGTGTATGCTACGGGGGTACCTAGGGTTCGGTACCTTCGTTTTCGCTCCCTGTGAATCTGGCAGACGAGGACACGCCGTCGCGACTAGGGTTCGTCGTGAAGTACAGCAGCTTCGGCTGTGTACGATATAGGAAAGCCTACCTCCCCCCCAATCCGCTCGGGAGTGGCCGCAGTGCCACAGACCAACCAGCCAGTCGAAGGGAGTTGATTCCGGAAATCTGGCTGGCGGAGGGGGCTACATTGACCGTTGCGGAAGCGTGCCCCTGAAAAAGGCCGCTGCGTTGTGCCGGTGTCTTTGCGGCGGTCAATACCTGGTACACCGGTTCCCATTCGAACACCGAAGTTAAGCAGGAGGGTTCCAGGCGGAGGCCTGGGACGAGGTAGTGCCCACCCATTTTTGCAATTTTTTTTCATAAGCATCCACATATTTCTAAGTGAAGCAAAAATATTTTCGTTTAGAGTTTTGGCCACGGTAGGAATGACTTTTTAACCTACTTTGGGGTGGGTAGCAGCTCAGAACACAGAAACCATAAATGATCGCAAAATTTTCATTCCAGTCAATGGAAAAGTCCGGTCCAGTCACCAGTCGGTGTACACCCGTCAGAGGCCCCCCTCGGCTTGGGCCCCGACCGCTGGTGTCCCCCGGCACAGGCGGCCGCACCTCGTTGCGGACAGCGGTGGCAAGCATGAAGGCAAGAGCGGCAGCCGGAGGCACCGGAGGCAGAGCGGCAAATCCTCGCCGGCCACTCGGCGCCAGCCTTAACCGGCGCACTCCTCCCGTTCAAGAATGGGTCATCTGCCGAGAATGGCGCGCAGACAAGAGATCTTTGTCGGAGAATTACACCTGGTTAATGTGGGGCGCAGACGGCGGCGGCGGGGCGTGGGGCCGCTGCCGGGCCGCTTGCTGCCGGGGTGGGGGGGGGGGCGCGGGTTACACCTGCAGTTATACAGCGGCAGTGTCAGGCTGGCAGCGCCAGCACCTGCCACCGCCGCGTGTGTGTGTGTGCCGATCAAGTTGCAGTAAAGGTGTCACGCAAGCGTCGTAAATTATCAACGGAAGCAATATAAATTTTTTTATAACGACGTGACAACGCGCTCTCACAGTGTGTCACACATGTGGACGCTTTGCGTCGAGCGGCGGGGCGGCACGCTGACTTTTCCAGCCCGCGCCGCATTGAGAGAGCCGCACCGCTTCCAGCACGTCGGACCGGGGATATCGCCAGGGCTATAAGAAGACGGGGGGGGGGGGGGGGGGGAGAGAGAGAGAGAGAGAGAGAGAGAGAGAGAGGGTGAGAGAGAGGCGGCAGGAGAAGAGGAAGAAAAGAAAGTGTCGGCCAGCATACCAATGGCTGAGATTCAATTAAAACACACTCTCCATCTAGGACTGCGGCCCGCACGCCGCCCCTCCGCCCCCTGCCGACGAGCCCCTCACCACCTACCTGACGTTGTTCCGGGGCGAAACCTTCTCCTCTCCCGGGCTGCGAATCACAGGGGGGGGGGGGGACCTGCTTGCAGTGCAAAAGTACACGACACACAGCGCAGCCGAGATCCGCGGCGGCGGCAGCCAGGCCCACCAGGCCCTGCCGCCCCCTCCCCACCCCGCCCGCAGGCCCCGCAGGTGGTGAGTCCCTTCCTGTCTACGCCGAAAGCCAAAACTTTCCCTTCGCCCGGCTTTCCTTTCACTTGCCCCTTTTTCGCGCTCCCGCCACACACACACACACACACACGCACACATGTGCCCCCCTCCTTGCTTCTCATTAACGACCACGCCCCTGGGGAGGCGCGGGGGGGGGGGGGGGGGGGGGGGGGGGGGGGGGCTGCTGCTGATAACAAGCCCCGGGACGCGGCCCTCCCGCACTCACGCACACCCCCGCGTGCCCCGCCGGGGGCGCCCGCCGGGACACACAACCCCCGCCGGGGCTGGACAAGAAAAAGCATTAGGCCGGATGATTGGCGGGGCGATAATACGTGTGCGTGTGTGCGTGTGTGAGTGTGTGTGGGCGCGCGCGATATTTGAGCCCACCGCGCCGTGTAATTACTCTGCGTGTAACGTGCAAGACGCGCGCCGTGCGGGGGGTCCAGTGTCAGGTACGTGCCGCTGGGGGCCACGCGCCGCCACGCGCCGCCACGCGCCGCCACGCGCCGCCACGCGCCGCCACGCGCCGCCACGCGCCGCCACGCGCCGCCACGCGTCTGGCACGTGCCTGGGAGCGTTGCGCCTTCCGTTCTGATGGCAGACAGGGGTCGTGGCTTCGACTCTTGCCGATCGCATGCCACATTCTTTTCTTCCTTGTAGTCTGACAGGATGTGCCTGGATACGCGAAGAAAAATCTGTACAAAATGTTTTTAAAAAGAACTTTTCTATGTTGGTGGTCCCGCACCTAATTTTTGCAGATGCTGTGTGTGTGTCTGTCTCCGGTGGCGTCGTATGGGTGCACCAAAAACAACAAGAGAGAGCGAGAGAGAGAGAGGTGAAGGGTAGGTGGCGAGGAAGACAGAGAGAGAGAGAGAGAGAGAGAGGGGGGGGGAGGGTGCACGCTGATCTCTTTATGGCCCAGACTCCTCCTTTCCATAGAACACGACCCCACGAACCCACACTGTGGGGCGGGGCCGCGGCGGGGCTCTGCGGGGTGGGTGCGAGCCATCAACGCGTGCGGAACTTCGTTTGTGGCTCCTTGCGACGAGAGGAGGTAATACGGTGGTGGGAAAGGAAGGGAGGGAAGGGGGGGGGGGGAGATGAGGAAGCGAGTTGGTGATGGGGGGAGGGGGAGATGAGCGCGTTCCTATCGGGAGGTTTGACCGAGGGAGCGGCCCTGCACACCAATAGGGACCGCGCACAAACCTTTCGATCTCTGTTGGATCCTCGGGAGCGGCGGGGTGCCGGGAGCAGACTGTCACACTGGCGCGGGCCGAGGAGTCTCGACTCCGAGGTCCGGTGGGTTCGATTCCCACGGCCGGTTCCCGACGCACTGTCAGTATTATGTACAGCACGTGGTTTGTTCTGATAGTTTTGAACATTCTGAAAATTTTGCAAAAAAAAAATAATATTACAATTTTGGTCATTTTGAAAATTTTAGCACGGGCCATAGAATAGCAATTTTAGCGTGTAGCTGCTCTGCTCTGTCCCCGGCTGCGGGTGCCGCATTCAGCGCGGGTGTACCTTTGGCGACCGCTTGCGCGTTTGGATTGCAATCAGGGTGCGCTGGCGGCCGGCACGGCTGCACGGCTGGCCGGCCGGCGACGCGCGGCTGAGCGGGGCGGGTCCTCGTGGATGTGTGCTGCGGGGGAGGTGATATGCGGGCGCGCTGTGTTCCGTCCGCTATTGGCCCGCCCTGCGGGGGGCCCTGCGGGGGGTCCTGCAGGCGCCGCGCCCGGTACACGTGTTACAAGTGTGATTTACTGTGACCGTGTGCATCGGGCCCGATACACACCGGCGGACTCCATCGGTGAAAGGGGGACCGGGAACGGGAGTGCAATAGCCGCGGCCAGAGCGAGCCCGCGTCGCAGCCTCATGAATTCTTTCTGCATGGCCGCGCGGCTTGCGGCCCGGCACGCGGGCGAAGATGATGATCTGCTACAAGTCATGAAGTTGTGAGAGGCCGCCTTAAATATGCGCATGCGGCTCGCTGTGGGATGCGAGCCACCGTCGGCGTCAGCTGAGAAATGAATCATTTTGCGACGGGCACGTCGAACGCGGCGGCCTCCGCTCGCAGAGTGTACTGCACGCCCTCCCTGTGGCCGGGAATATATGTGCGAGCGTGCGGGGCTGGGCGGCCGAGGGCGGCCGTGTCGGGCAGAGCAGCGTCAGGTGCGTGTCCGCGGGGCCCGAGGGGGGTCCGAGGGGGCCCCGAGGGGGGTCCGAGGGGGGCCCGAGGGGGGCCCGAGGGGGGCCCGAGGGGGGCCCGAGGGGGGCCCGAGGGGGGCCCGAGGGGGGCCCGTGGGGGGTCCGAGGGGGGTCCGAGGGGGGCCCGAGGGGGGCCCGAGGGGGGCCCGAGGGGGGCCCGAGGGGGGCCCGAGGGGGGCCCGAGGGGGGTCCGAGGGGGGCCCGAGGGGGCGGGCGGCGGACGCAGGCGTGCATCTCGTGCGCTGGAGCTGGCGCCTCGGCAGGAGCCGCGCTGGAGCCGCCCTGGAGCCGGAGTGACATGTTGGGACAGCAGGCATCTTGCTACGCAGCCGTGACAGCGTCCCGTCCCAGATAGCAGCACGCCTTGGGGAGGCGAGGCAAGGGCCTCGGAGGGGCGGGGAGGGGGCGGGGGGCGGGAGGCGGCGCCGGTCTGTGCACAGCGTGGGGGAGGCGCGCGCAGAGACCATTACAGGACCGGAAAACGCCCATGGGAGGGGGCGGCAGAGGTATTTGAACCCGGGACCTGAGCGAAAGCCGTGCGTTCAACGTTCAACTCTCCGCTGCCGGCGCTGCGTCGTCATCACCACGGCATTCGCGGCGCCCCCAGACCCCCGTAAATGCAGCGGTACGGGCCGGTGTTCGAACCCCGGTCGAACGAGGGCCGGTACTCGAACCCGCGAACGCGCGTACTGCTGCGGATGGAGCACGCGGGCAGTGACAGTGATATCCCATCTGTGTGACGTCTAAATTAGGGCAGCGGCGCAGGGCCGAGGGGCTGCGGCACGGCGGCCCGCCGTCTCTCGGCCTTGCCGCTGGGAATTCAAATTATTGGGAAAAGGCATCCGATACTTTTACTTTATGAATCCATGGCGGAATATTTTCTCGCTCCGGGCCCCCGGTATGCCCCCGGTCCGCCGCGGCGCCCCCGGGGTCCGCCCCCCCCCCCCCCCCCTGGACCTCAGCTGGAGGTCGGCAGAAAGGGGGGGGGGAGGCTCGACTTTCGATTTCTGCGCTTACATTTGCGTCACATCGCGAGTGTTTGGGGCCTGATTGGGGCGAAGAGGGAGTCAAAGAGCATGAAGAGGATGCCTGCCCGTCCCCTCTTCCCTCCCCTGCCCTTTCTCTCTCGCACTGTTTGAAGGAGCTGAAACAAATGAGGTGGATATGAAGTGAGGCAGACGGCTTGCAACAGCAGGCGCGGGGGCCCGCGGGGGGGCGTCTGCCCTGCGCTGCCGGCTGGAGGCGGCGAGGCGGCCCGGGGCAGCCGGATGGGCTGATGAGCCCCCGGCCGTGCAGACAGAGATACGGGGCCGGCCCTGACACTGCCCCGGCGTGATTATAGAGGAAGACCTACAGCTGCCGTTATATCGCCTACTCTCCGAGCAAAAGACTTCGTTTTGTTCGAATTTTCGCGCGGCATCTTGATCTCTTGCCGCCGAGTTTTTGAATGATTTGACCGACGTGGGAACGGTACCGGTACGATATGCCTGTTTGATAAGATAAGCGAGCGAGTGGGCCGATTTCGGGGCGTCGTGTCGCATCGGCTGACAACTTATTAGGAGCGAGGCGGCGGTCGTTCTGCGTGTCTCTGTGCTTAGCCTCATGTGTGGGGTCGTCGCTCGCTAAGCAGAGGAGGAGGAGGGGGGAGAGCAGACGACATGCGTGTGATGACGGGGGAGGGAGTGGGCGTGGGCTGGGCGTGGGCCTGGGCGCGGCCCCACTAGTCAGCAGCCGGTGTTGTTTCTGTAAACATTCGGATGCCGGGGCAGCAGCAGCGGCAGGGAGGGGGAGGGGGAGGAAGCCGCGCGCGCTGGAGCGGCGGGAGCGGCAGGAGCCCCACAACGCCGCGCCATTCAAGTTCACTCTTTATTGAAACAGAAGCGTCGGAGGGGCGTGCGGCACAAACTGCCTGCTGTGCAAGAAGGACTCGCTGGCTAGCAGCAAGAAAGTGCAGAATGTCTTTTCGGGGGCGGCGGCGGCGGCGCTGCGCGTGCGGCCGCGGGGGGGCGGCCAGCCTGATCCAGGGCCGCCGCCGCCGCGTGGTGCCCCGGAAAGTTTCCAGCAGAAATTTCGGGAACAGCAAAAGTACACTGCGGAAAGCGTATCCTCCTCCTGACTTTGTTTCCAGCGGCGGGTCTCCGAACGCTGCGGACCGCTGGCGTCGCAGCACCGCGCCTGTGAAAACACGCGCGCTGACACCCATAAATAAACGGGCGCTGATACATCCAGCATCTGAGGGCCGCTGCTCTGCTTCCTCACTGTCGGCACGTCGTGGTTCGATGCCCCCCGCGGGGCCCCCGGGGGTGGGGCGTTAATGGGCATCGCAGCCGCGGCACGGGAGGTTGTGGTGCGAGGGTCAGCGCGGGGCCTGGGCTTGTACTAGGGGAGGTGATTTCGAGACGGTCCCCTGCCGCCCCCTGTGTATGCAATGCCGGGCCAGACGGACGCTGCTTGCCGCCCGCACAGTCGACATTGCAACCTTTCCTGCTCAAGCCGTTTCTTTACGGATTTCCTCCCCTCCCCCTCCTTTTTTTGCCGTCGCTTTCTTTTCGTGCTCCGTCCGCCGACAGGTCCTGTCAACCCACAAAGCCACCGCGAAGAGGGCCAAGGCAGGCAGAGGCCGGGGCCGGCGGGGAAGGGGGGGGGGCAGGGGGGGGGGGGGGGGAGGGGAAGGTGAGAGGGAGGGGAGGGGAGGGGGAGGGGAGGGGGGCACCTGCTTTTGGTACCACCGGCAGAGGAAAGGGTTGCTCCGCATGCATCGCGCCACTCAGATCTGGGACGGCTGGCTCGCTGGCTGCTGGTCCCGGCAGTCCGACCCGAGGGGTCCGTCACTTCGGCTTCCGTGCTCCCGTTTTAGAACCCCTCGAAAAATTTCACAGCGGATCTCTGGTATGCCGACGTCCGGGGGCAGTTCTCCAGAGGGGCTTCTCACGGGAAAAAATTCCAGGCCAATTTGGTGACAGATTATTTACGCCGCCCTCCACGACGGTGAGGGTGTGGAACGCGCGGAGTTTCACTGGAGCGGCGCTGGAGCGGGGCTGGAGCGCGGCCTCCTTGGCGCCTCGTCTCTGCGACATTCCAGTCGCAGTGCCCTTCGGCGCGGCGCTTATCAACAATAATGGAGAGGGAGGGCGGAAACTGAGGGGCCAGAGGGGAGGGAGGGAGGGGAGGAGGGAGAGAGGAGGGAGGGGAGGTGGATGGAGGGGGCCGAAATTGGCAAATCAGTTGCGGAGCAGGGTGGCTTGTCTTGGCCCGACCCCCGCGGGCCGCCGCGCTGCGTCTGTTCAATCCGACACCAATCAGAAGCGCTGATTGCCTCATAATGCGGCCCTGATTATGCCATCAATACCGCGGCCACATCAAATAGAGTCGTCGCTCGGAAGGGGAAGAGGGAGTTAACATCTCCTCCCCCCTCCCCCTTCGTGCCCCAGCGCCAATTTCGCAGCCACATGATATTTTTTTAATTTTAATTTTTTACGTCGTTAGCACTGAGGTAATGGTAGAAGCTTAAACGCACTTAGCTTCCTCAACTATTTCCTAGTTTATCATTCTCTAATCTATTTACAGCGTCGCTTTTATTTCTGCTTCCAAGATACGGTTTTTGCAGTCTACATTTGTGGAAGAGAGCAGCTCCGAGAAATAACACATTGATATCGAGAGAGTCGGAAAAGTCTCCGGACGACAACAGAGACCGTGACTCCGATGGACCACACCGCTCGACCAGTAATTGGCAGGGGGTCGATGCTTCCCCCCCCCCCCCCCCCTCCTTTCTCTCTCTCTCTCTGTCTCTCTCTCGATCTCTCTTGGCTGCTGCTGGCGCGTATAGCGTGATGATAACTTTCCGCGGAAGAACATAAAAGTATACTTCTGGCTGAGATAATCTGAGAAGCCCAACAAAACATGGGTGGCAGTCCAAAGGGGGGAGGGGGGAGTAGGGCAAGTAGTCTTGCAGCTTCTTGCTTTTAAAAGTCGCCAACAGCAAGCATCAGCCGGCTCCGCGCCGCCTCGGCCCGCTTTTCGTTCATAATCCCATTATGTGTGCGAGGGCACAGGGCACAGGCCCGAGCTAGGGGACCCCCCACCCTCTCCTCCCCCGCACCGTCCGTCCTGCCAAGTTTTCTCCGGCGGGCTTTTTGATTCGATCCCGAAGGGATGGCGAGTTCACGGCCGGGAACCGCGAGGCGTGGCGTTCTCAAAGAGGAAGCAGTGGCGAAATCGGGGACGCGAGGAAGATAGAAGGTGTGGGATGGCCAGAAAAAAAATATTTTTATTTAGAAATTGTCTGCTCTATCAGTATTTTATACCGAGATTTTTTTTTTGTTTTCGAAAAAATCACCGTGAGCGAGTAAGGATATAACGTTCCACCCTCCTTTGTGCGTTTTTTCTGCTGTTTTCACCCCGCGGTTCGGTTGATTTCGAGTGTGTGACCGAATCATCATATAGTCGGCCGGCGACAGCCCCGCGCCGCACACCCTTCGGGCGGCACAGCGGCGGCCCCATAAAACTAATGCAAGACACACTCGGCCGCGTTACGCCGCCACACCTTTCGCCGCTCTTTTATTGGTATGTCCGCCCCCCGCCCTCGGCGAGCCCCCGGCGACGCAAGCCCTCCCCCCCCCCCTCTCTCTCTCTCTCTCTCTCTCTCTCTCTCTCTCTCTCTCTCTCTTGCGGCCCCGCCTCTCCTCAGCGTGTGTGTGTGAGGCAATAATTTCAAAGCGGAATAGGACTCGTCGGCCGTGAGGGGGAGGGGGGAGGAGGCGACAGGGGGGAGCCGGCCGCAGACCGCCCGGCATCCGAAGGGGCCCCCCTTTTGTTATGCGCGCACGAATTGGCCGCACACACTTGCGTTTTCGTTGTATTTGGGGGTATATGAACCGTGTCCGTGCGCCCCGCGCGCGCGCTTCGCACGGCCGCCGCGCCTAGCCAGGGCCCTCCCCCCCCCTCGCTCTCTCTCTCGCTCTCTCTGTCTCTAGTCTCACTCTTTTCTCTCACTTTCTCTCACTGCCCTCCCTTACTTTTATTTCATTTTTCCACTTCCTCTATTTTTGCGTCGTGGCGTCGCTATACCACTGCGGGAAGTGTACTTTCTATAGCCTCAGGTACTCGCACCGTGTTCAGTGCGTTAAGGACCGCCGAGCAGCCAGAGAGAGAGAGAGAGAGAGAGAGAGAGAGAGAGAGAGAGGTGCGGGAGGCGAGGGGTTGGTCGTATGCATGGAGGCCGGGTCGAGGCCGGGATGGGCAGGCGGTGGGCAGGCAGTCCGACTGTTTCGTTGACGTCGCGCTGCCGCTGCCGCCGCCGCCGGGGCCGGGGCCGCGGAGAGGTCCAGGAGGACGAGGTCGTGCGGCCGTTACTCACATTCGGCACATAAAAGCCCCGCGCCGCGGTGTGATGCGCCGTTTTATGTGTGTGAGTCGTCGGGACGGCCGTCGTGTCCGCGGCGTGCGAGCGCCGCGTGTGCGTGCGCGTGTGCGTGCGCGTGTGCGCCGCGTGCCGTGCCGTGCGTCGCGCACTGCGGACGTCAGGTCCATCTGGCGGCGGCGGCGGGGGCTGCCGTCAGCCGTGCGGGCCGGCAAGTGGAGGGCAGCGGGGCACGCGGGATGCCTACCCACGCCGTCTGCGGCGCTCTAGTGGAACGCACTCTGTGCACGAGGCCGGAGACTTGTACAAGGCCGGCACAGTCACCGGCTGGCGCGGGGGCGGCGGGGGCGGCGGGGGCGGCGGGGAGGGGGCGGAGGGCTGCCCGGCTCCGCCAGCAAACATGCTCTGCCCCGGGGGCTTCGTACAGACTTGCCAACTTGCCAGGGTTTTGCAGGGCTTGGTTGCGGGGCGGTGGAGTAGTATAGGCTGCGCGGCGCTGGGGTTGGGAAAAAGGGGGGATCCGATGGAGGAGGGGGGGGGGGAGGCTTGTAGCCTGTAGGCGGAGAGGCGATGTCGGGGAAAGGTGCGAAGAAGAGAAGAGAAGGAGAGCGACGGGGAGGGGGGAGGCGCCGTCAAGGTGGGCCGGCGGGACGGCTCCGGGCTCCGGGCTCCGGGGCTGCAGCGCGGTGGGAGGAGGTCCCTGCCGCGTATTTTAAATGGTAATGGGAGCGGAGGTCTGGTCCTTTAATGGCAGATGGAACTGCCTTCGCTGGCCGGGCTGAGGGTCTGCCGGGGCGCGCCGGGGCCCCGCTGATGTTACTTATTCCCAACTTGAGGCATCGATTCCTTTCATTGGGGAGCGAAGGGGCGCAAAAAACGAGGAAAACTGCCTCATGGTTTCGTTTCGACGATTTATTACGCACGGCCAGCATTACGGGCTATTATCCTTTCCGCTGTTTATTTCAACCCGTTTCCCCCGGATGATCAGTGATTGCCCAGGCTGATACTTTTTGTACACCAAGTTCACCCAGATGACGACATAAGGACTGTTCCCGTCCGGTCCATTTCACCGACAGCCTAACTCTTAACTCTTGAAGTGGGGGGCGTCCGTAATGCATTATGTTCCCGGCCGCTCTCCGGCCGTCCTCATCAAACCCAAAGCAAACCCAAAAGGGAAAACGCCATTTAAAAATAAAATAAAATCGCGGGCGCTGCTTCTAGTGGCCATTGAGGCGGTCTAGGCCGGACATTCGCTCCGGCTGCGAGGCGCCGCCGCGCCGTCTGGGTGGGCAAGGGCTGGAGACGGGACCACCGCGCCCCCGCCGTTCGCTAAAAAGATGAGGGCCGGTCGGCCGGGGCCCCCAGGCGCCGCCGGGCCGGGCGCGCTTCTGGCTAATGTCAGAAGCCGTGTTTCGCCGGGGCCCCGAGGTATCTCTCGCCCTTTTCACGGGTAAACCAATTCACCGACCGGACGCAAAGAGCCCCGGAGAAAAACAGAAACGGGCCGGCGGCGGCGGCAGCGGTGGGGGGCGGCTCGGGATGGGGCCGCGCTGCCCGTCCGGTTCGCGTCCCCGCCGCGCCCGCGCGCCTCCCGGCCTCCTGACCCACATTCATCTGTCGCCCGCGCCGGTCTTGCGCCGCGCGCGGCAGCAGACCCTCCGGCGCCCCTCCGAGGGCCTTTAATGGATCACATTAATCTCCCTCTCCGATCCGTTTTCTTATTCTTTTCGCGCGCAGATATCGGCGGCCGCGGCACCGCCGTGCGTGTCAGTGACCCTGGCGCTGCAGGAGGCGCCGCGCCGTCTGGGGCCGTTAAGGGGCGGGGGGGGGGGGGGGAGGCGGCTGCCGTACGCCAACCCGCACGCGCGGACTTCAAACCCGCACAGATCCCCGCGGGCCTATTTGGATGACGACTATAAACTCCCCCCCCCCCCCCCCCCCTCCTGCGGCGCGTCGCCCCCGCGGCCCCCGCTGGGGCTGCCCCCGCGCCGACCCCGCGCCGCCGTCTGTCTCTCTCACCCCCTCCTCTCCTGACCCCCTTCCGATCCATTTCCGCGGCTGCGTTGTCTCGCTGCGCTGCCGCCGTCTGCGCGGCGCGGCCCGACCGCATCGTCGTCTGAGTCAGAAACCGGAGCGGAGGCCGGACCGGGGGCGGGGAGGCCGCCGCCGCCGCCGCCTCCACCTCCGCCAGGGCCGTGGTGTCAGACGGCCTTCTGCTAGACGAGGCCGCCGCGTATCAAATCCCCCCCCCCCCCGATTCCCGCCAGGACTGTGCGTCGGCCGCCGGGAGCCTGGACACGTCGAGTCAGTGCATTCCCGTCTCCCACCCCGCGGCGGCCCACGCGGAGCACCGCGGGAGCGCCTGCCGCTGCCAGGGTAGGCCGCCCGCGCGACACGAGTGCACGCCGGGCCCGCCTACCCGCCGGGCGCCGTCCGTGCCGCTGCCGCTGCCGCTGCTGCGCTCGGTGCGTCCCGAAGGAGCCGGGCTCGGTAACCCAACCCTCTCGCTGCTCCCTACCGAGTACTCCGTTAAGGATACTCCCCCTTTCTCTCCCTCCCTTTCTCTCGCTCTCCCACTCGCTCTCTCCCGTTCTTGGCGGGATATCCCGATAAGTTTACGCTGCTGGCGCCGCCCCGCCGTCCTACCCACCTGCTTTCACTGAATTATCTCTCCGTAAAATCCCCTCCTCGGGCATAGAGGATGACGGGTGCGGCGGGGGCGCCGTAACTTTGCAGCGCCATGTCTGCATTACGTCCGGGGGTAGTTTTGAGATACCCGCGCTGTCCGTCCCCGCCGTGTGTCCTCAGAGGGGAGGGCGGGGGTCGACCGTCTTGTTAGTATGTGGTCGGGGCGGAGTGCGCACACACACACACACACACATGACAGGGAGGGAGGTCTTCTTATGGCCAGTAAACAAAGCGTTATGGGAGCTCTAAAAGTTGGCGCCCGCTGTTGTAGTGAAGCCTTGTGTGCCGCCACCGCACCTCGCACCCGTCGGCGCAATATCGGCCCACCTGCCACGCAGAGTGAGTGAGACAGGAGAGAGAGAGAGAGAGAGAGAGAGAGTGCGCAGCGCTGCCCTCGGCCCAGCAGTGGCTGTGGGGCGCGCGAAGGGCGTTAGGTTTGCGGTGGCGTAAAACCGTATTCGCTTCGCACCTCGGCTGCCACTTCTTATTTGCGTGAGAGCGTCGGGGGTTTGGCGCGCTGCACGCTGAGGCAATAGTGCATGCGAATCGGTGGTAAAGAATAAAAAAAATCACTCATGACGATTGTTTCTTTTTTGCGAGAAGGGGACAATAAAAATCTGCCTGCTGACAATTGCCTATATTGCTGAGTTTCTATTTATTTAAACTTTTCTTTTCCAAAAGTGATGTTTTTTCTCGCGTTGATTTTCCCCGCACCCACTGCTCCGACTCGAGGTTGTATATCCCTCGGCTAAGCAAAGGCCGAATCCAAAGCGAATAAATATAAATGGAAGACGCCGCGCGCGTCTCAGAGAGAAACGAGTGCTGCGCGCCTTGCCTTCTGTTGAGACCGCCGCCGCCGTGCCGCCACGGCCACGTCCTTGGAGTCGGTGAGCACCCGGCCGGCCTCGGCGCGTCCTTCCACCAAATGGAATTAGATCCGTGGATTTGGCACCGTTTTATTTGTCAGGTGGCGCCGCGCGGCCTGGGCTGCGCTCGTCGCCGCTGGAGCCGCTGGAGTCGCTGGAGCCGCTGGCGTCCGTCCGCTGGGACCGGCGGCGGCGGCGCTCGCTCTATCAGAGGCTGAGCTCCTAACGCTGTTCTCAAGCCCGGCCGGCGGTGGAGGCGGCGGCGGCGCGCTCTCTGACCAGACCCTCCAGACCGACCCGTTTCATGGCGCTCGCCGCCGCCACGGCCGTCGCACCGCCGAGCTGCACAGGCGCCACGGGGATGGGATTGGAGAGTTACGGCAAAAGACGGGGACCCGGCAAAAAAAAGATACGTTCCCCTTTTGGTGGCCATACATAAATAAATAAATTGTAAAAAAAAATTGAGCATTTGCAAAAAAAAATCCTACCGCTTCTTGTTCAGCGTGTCTATTTCCCGGTTCACTGCGGATAAATGGTTTTGCAGTGCGACGGAAGGAAGGAGAAGGTCTGGATGGGGCGGCCGGCGGGGGCGGGTTTGTCCGGCGAAAGGGCGCGAGCGCAGCGTGGGCCGTGCTGGGTCCCGGCCGCCGCCCCGGCCGCCGCCCCGGGGCCCCGGCGTGGCCACTCAGGCTTGTTTATGAGAGCTCCGCTATCTCACAGTGGTAATCAAGGGCTGCGTAAAAATCCGCCAACAGCGCCGAGGAGAAGGGCAGCAGCGAGGCGGGCCGGGGCGGGGCCAAGCGGGCACCGGGGCGGCCGGAGTTTGTGCCCCATCCGGGGGAGAGAAGATGGCCCCCCCGTTGAATGGAACCGAAATGAATCTACTTGGATCAAACGACCATCGGAGAAAGAGAGCAAGAGAGAGAGAGAGAGAGAGAGAGAGAGAGAGAAAGGGCGAACTCTTTTTCTTCGTTCTGAAAAATGAAAGTAATATTTTTTGCCCCGGTCCGGAACACCCAGCTGGCAGTCCGGGTGTGACCAATTAAAAACCGGGGACAGCGGCTTTACGGCACAACGATACAAAACACATCCAAGAGGTCCTGCTTCCGTATTTATTTCCCCCTTCCGCTGGCGGTGGGTTGGGGGGGGGGGGCTTTCCATATCCTAGACGAGCCGTAATCCCGGCCCCAGGCCTGCCGGGGGTTTAAGAATTAATCTGGACGTTAAGGGGGGAGCGGGGCGCAGCGGATGTCGATACGCAGGCCGGGAGCGCGCCGGGATTTCATTTGTCAAGCCAGCAGAAGTGGACTGGTCAGTTTGTAATGGACTGTTTATCATTCTTACGGAGTAAGCCGCGACACGCCTCCAGGGGTTTATTTATTCGGAGCACCGACTCAAAACTGCATGGCTCGCCGACATAGACTGCCCTTCTGAACTCAGTACTCAGTCACCATGCAAACCAGTAGTATTTGGTCTGTGTGTTGTTTCCCTATTGCTGAAATGATTTTTATAATTTTTTGTAAGCCCCCCTATCCCCCCACATCACAAAAAAAAGACTGCATACAGCACTTGTCGCTGTCCTCTTCTCCTTGTTCCACTAACAAGGCGCGTTCGCAGACCATCGTTTTACTCTCTTTTTCTCTCACATTATAAATTGATCTGCATGCGCGCGCCCAATCGGATCGGGCGCATGGCCGGGCCGGCGACGGCGCGCTGCCGCCCGGCCCCCGCGCACACTCGACTGGAGAGACGCGGGGCTCTAGGCCGGACCGGCGAGTGGCCTCTCCAGCGCGGCCTCTCCAGCGCGGCCTCTCCAGCGCGGCCTCTCCAGCGCGGCCTGTATTCGGTTCGATGAGGCGGCCGCACATACGCGCCGCGCCGCCCTCATGCAGAGCGAAATGACCGTCGTCGTGTCCGGTCACAATCAGGGGAACGTTTATTGATGGGCGACTGACGATTTGGAAAACGTAACGGACGGGCCTTATCCCTGTCGTTAATTTTTCTGGGTGTGAGCGCACAACAGCTGTAAAAACGCAACGTGTTTTATTTTGACTTTGGCCACGAAGCACAAAACCTTGATCACCCTGGCTTCACCATACCATGAACCACACCTGACTTAACGCAGCCTGTTTTTTTTTTGTCGGCCGGCTTCGGCCCCTCTTGTTAATTTTTTCAATGGCCGCACAGCTCTGAGCGGGGGCGTGGGGGCCTGCGGGCCTGGCCGGTCATGGGTGGTGGACAGCCGCTGCCGGGCAACGGCGCGGCGAGGCTGTTGACGTGGATGACCTTCTGCATTACGGGGGTCGCGCGCCGGGGGCGCGGCTGGCCGGGGGGCGCGCAGTCGTACCGCGCGGCCCACGCAGGCAAAGGTCAGGCCGCCCCGCGGGCTGCCGGGCGCCGCCGCCGCCCCGCCCAGCCGGAAGCCGAGAGCCGCGGGCGGTGCTCCCGTCCATTACACACGTCCGGATGTTCCGATCCAACCTGAAGGCACCGCCTACGGACAGACGCCGCCCGCGAGCGGCCGGGTAGGCCACCCGCGCGACACTCGTGCGTGCTGGAGTCGTGCAGCTGCCTACCCAGCCGGCGCCCGAATCATCCGCAGACCTCTTATTGTCAACCCTCACTGCCGCTTTTTACGATCACTTCACACTCATCGCGGCGTCTTCGACGGTGACGCGGAAACGCCGGGTCGAAGCACGCAATTTCATTTTTGCTGTCTTTTATTTCTTATTTGTTCTTTTTTTGACGTCTCCGCTTCCCCTCCTGTCTCTTGTGTGAACTTATTACGTATCGATGTCCGGCCGCTGCTTCGCCAATCCGTGCAGCAAATTCTCTATCCGGTCCCCGCACAACTTTCCCCAAGACCCCCCCCCCCCCTCCCCCCCTCTCTCTCTCTCTCTCTCTCTCTCTCTCTTTCCTTTTTCATCCCCCGCCTGCCGCGCAGCCGCGCCGTGGGCAGCCGCGCACTTCTACCCCGGCCATTCTCTGACCCGTCCAACGACCTGTTCGACTTGGAAAAACGATCACGCCTTTGCCGGCCGTCCTCGAACTGTTTCGGTTATTTTTTTTTGGGGGGGGGGGGGGGCGGTCGGCCGGCGGGCTGCTGGGGGCTGCGCCGACTTCCGCCTGCTATCGTGCGGACTTCCTGCGAGCAGCGCAGCTTCCGCGGAGGGGAGGAGGTGCGAGGCGTTGGGCCCCCCGACACGCCGCTCAAACATGGCGTCCGCTGCCGGCCTCTCCGCGCGGCTGCCGGGCGGGTGGCCTAGGCGCTCCATCACAGGCGCAGGCCGCCGCAAGCCGCGCCGCTGCGGTGCGAGCGCAGCGAGCGAAACCGTTTTATTTCTTTCGAAGTATTATTCGCGCTGTACGTATGTGTGTGTGTGTGTGTTGGAGAGAGGGGGGGGGGCACGGCGAAAGAAGTGTTTGGGGAGGCCTTGCCGGGCCTGCGGGCGCGCCGAGAACTGATCCCTCGCGGGCGCTGCGAGGTCGGGACAGGCGGCCCTGATCGTGTGGACGCTCCCTCGGAAGCCCCCCCCCCCCCCCTTCTTCCCACAACTCCCTCCGTCTTCACCTCTTTCAGCAGCAGCGCCGTGCGCGTGAGACGCTGCAAGATCAACAATGGGATCCCACCTGGGCCTGGGGGCACATCGCGGCGGTGCTGGGAGGGGTTCGAGCCGCCTGGAGACCGGCTGGAGCCCGGCTGGAGCCCGGCTGGAGCCGCGCCTGGAGCCTCGCCTGGAGCCGGGCCTGGAGCCGGGCGGCGGCCCCGGCCCCGAGCACCTGGAGGCGGTGCACTCCGGTGCCTCGGCACCGACCCCCGCCGCCCCCGAGGCCCGTTTAAGCTCATGAGGGGCTCATGAGGGACGGGGAGGCGCGCGGGCCGTGGTCGCACCGCGGTGTGTCGGGGCCGCCAGCGGCAACACGGCGTCGGGCTCGTAGTGAGGGACCCGCGGAAGGAGACGGATTCCGATGCGGAGCTAGGCGCGCGGCCAAATCAAAACTAGGTTAGCAGAGCTTCCCCGCCCCGACTCTCGTGTTGGGATCCCACAGTTCGAGCACGTCTCTCCGCCGTACAAGGGGGTGTATACAGGTGAGAGCGGCGGCGGCAGCGGCAGCGGCACGGAGGGGAGGCAATGAGGGAAGAGGAGGTGGGGGGGGGGGTGACAGAGAGAGAGAGAGGAGAAAGAAACCAGCGGCAGAAATGTGGCCGGAATACTATTTATGGGCTGCCGTCCGTGCCGCGTGGCCCCGCGGCGGGAGCACACACACACACACACACACACGCGCGCGCTCGGAGATTAGACACCCGCTACGCGCGGGTAATTTGCGCGGCGCGGCGCTCCGCTAACGACTGACTCACGGTGATCACTCACACCCGACCGTGTGAGGTGTGCGGTGTTGTGTATGTGGATGAGTGGGCCGCGGGGTCTGTAGGCGTGTGCGGTCAGGGGAAAGTGGCTGGCGGATCACTTCCGGCTCCTTTCAAGTGACTTTTTGTTTGCAGATGTACTGACATTTGTAGCGTTGGTTTGACCAGCCTTTAATTTTATCCTGCCCCGTCGTGGCTCTGCTGCACGCAGGCAGCACTCCTGCTGTGCCCCCCCCCCCCCCATCTCCTTGCTGCCGCGGGTGTGTTCGTCCACACTAGCGCTGACGCAGCGCCAGTAGTTTAGAGGGCCGCTTCCGTAACCCTTGCACGGCCCGGGGGGCGGCGGCGGCGGCTGGGGGAGGGTGGTGGGAGGGGGAGGGGGGGGGAGCCGGGCCAGCCAGGGGGAAAAGTTGAGGTCAACAGGCTCCCTCCATCATCCTCCCCCTGATAAGCCACGCCAGGAGAGAGTGAGAGAGAGGGAGAGCAGGGGGTGGAGGCGAATTCCCTCGTGCAGCAGTTGGAGTGGGAGGTTTTTTTTTTCTCTCCCCAGCAGACGGCCCACACGGTATTGCCGAGGACACTCGCAGACGGCGGCAGGGTGTGGAGCAGACGCGGGGATAGGCGGCCAGGAGAGATAAGGCAGATAAGAGGGAGACGGCCTCCCTGATTTGCGGTGCATCTCTTGCTCCCGGCGGCGGCCGCAGGGCGGCGCAGAACACGTCGTTCTGTGTGAGCGGCGCGGCCCGCGTTCCCATCGGGTCGCGATAACCGTTTTGATGAGGGCGCATTCTGCGGTCAGTGACGCCGACGAAGTGTGTGTATGTGTGTGTGTGTGTGTGTGTAGGGGCCTCGTGAAGATGCGATACTGTCGGTCATTTTAAGAGTCGTTATTGAGCGACGCCCGTAAAGACGAGTACTCGCGCGCAGGAAGTGGAGATGGCGTATCCGGTCCAGTCACAGCTTCCGGTTCCCGGCATACCGGCGCGCTGAGCGCTTCCACCCCGGCGGCGGCGGCGGCGGCGAGGCTCCAGCCAGCCGTAAGACTCCGGGGCCCGGAGCCGCGCGCCGGAGCCAGCCAGCCCCCGAATGATGCATGGGACGATCGAGGTCACGGAGGTTCGGCGGTGCGGCATCACGCACGATAGACTCCGGGCTCCCCCCCCCCCCCTCCGCCCGCCCCCTGGCCCGGAGAAAAAGGGAGGCAAACAGCGAGGCCATGTTTGCGCTGTACCGACACCCGGCCCTGCTTGCTGTAAGCGTGGAAAATTGGCTCGTCTTTCGGTTCGAACGTCACGCCGCCGATGCCGGGTGGCTGAGGGGCGCCCGGAGCCGCAGGGGGGCCGGGGGCGGGGCCGTGGGCGGGGCCGGCGCTCCGTGACCCAAAGGCAACACGGGTGCGCAAACACCGCCGAAACACGATCGCTGCGGCCCGGCCGCGGCGCGGGGCGGCCCAGGCCGGAGGCCGCCGGAGCGGAGTCGGAGCGGAGGGCGGGCAGGGCAGGGTGTCCCCGGGCGGCGGATCAAAGCCGAGGCAGTGCGGGGGATGCAATTATGGGCGAGCGGTGAGATTCGTCAGCCGTCCCCGGACCCCCCGCAGCGCCGACCCGCGCCCCTCTGTGACATATCGCGCGCCCCGCGACGGACGGCGGCGTCGGCCGCCCCGACAACTTCGACTGGAACACGACGCGTCCCCGGGGGAGGTTGCTGCCGGCGGGGTGGGGCACCGCCGGGGTCGCCGCCGGGGTCGCGACCGGGGTTTACCGCGGCCGCCTCCGCTGACGTTAGGGATAAGAGGCCTCCTGCCTGGCCCGGAGTAGAGCAGGGCCCGCCGGGCGAAGCCCCTCCAGCGCGAGACCCTTGTCCAAAAACACGGTCAGGAAGGCCACGGAGAGGATGAGGAGTAGCTTGTGGGCGGCGCCCCCACCCAGCCCTCTCACACACAGACACGCGCGCAGACCGCCGCCGCCCGCTGACGAGGAAAAAATCGCGGAGCTTCCTCCCCCCGAGGCAAGTTTCCTAAACTCTGGATATTGGTTTTGAGGCCTGTCCAGTCTTCTGGCAGCCCGGCGCAGCCCGCGCAGCCCGCGCAGCCCCAGGTCCACGCCATGACAGGGTGGCGGCCGAGCCGCGCGGGGCCGCATGTGTGCGCCTGTGCGTGCCGCGTGGCCGCCGAGTGCGTGCGTGGCTGCCCCGAACCCTTTGGGTGCCGCGCGAAGGGCCCACGCGCACGCACCCTCCGCCGCGTGGCCTGGGAGCGGCACTGCTCGACCTGCGCCAAGGGCAGACGGGGGCGGCAGAGGCCAGGCCGGCGGCGGCGGCGGCGGCGGGCCCTGTCGCTGGCGTGGACAGAGTGCGTTAGACTGCGGCCAAACTTGTTGGGGTGTGAAAGGGCAGTTAAGCAAGTAATTCCATGCTCCTGAGATTCCCCCCCCCCCCCCCCCCCAACCTCGGGAGGCTGCCGTGGACCGCTCGGAGGCGCAGGTAGCGGCGGAGCGGCTGGGCAGGCCGTCAAAGGCGAGAGGTCCGCGGGGCCGGCGGCGGCGGCGCCGCGCCCTACGGCCGCGCGGGAACTGCTCTTGAAAGGGTTATTTCGCGATGCCGGCCCCAAATTACGTCATTAGATCGCGTGCGCGGAGAGAGGGAGAAAAAAACGTGGCCGTTCTGGGCCGGACCGGCCGCTCGCAACAGCGCCGCCGCCGCCGCCGCTGAGGAGGAGATGGAGTTCCTGCGGCGACCTTTTCACGTACCCCCCCCCCCTACCGCCCCACCCTTACCGCCCCACCCGCCCCCTAGAACCTACCCCTCTTTTTCACGACTCCAATCCGCTATATAGCTCTTTCCGCGTTCTTCACAATGCCCGCCAATTCTATGGAGATCGGGAGGCCCCCAGCGCGTCCTTATGAAGTGGATAAGACGGCCCCCATCCCGGGCCCGCCGCCAGCGCCGCTAGCGCCGCTCTCCCGCCTCCCACTCCAGGCCAAGGACCCCCGGTGCGCTGACCATGGCCCTGCTCGCCAGTCATTTGTTTTCGTGAGAATCTCTCGGCCCGCGGCGGCCGGAGCGGCGGCGCCCGCCTTCATCTCCCCAAGTGATGTCTTGTTCTTTACGAAAAGAAAGGCACATGAACCGCCCTTCTCTCATTTGAATTACACAATCTGATTAAAACTTCTGCCGGGACCGTCGTGGAGAGAGAGAGCGAGAGAGAGAGAGAGTGAGAGAGTGAGAGAGGGGGGTGAAGAGAAGGCAATGGGGTCAAATTGGAGACCGATAGGAAAGCTTCTTATCGGCGAAATAAAAAGCAGCGGATGGGTAATGCAGTGGAAGTTTCATTTGCACACGAGGAAGTTGGTGCGCTGCTGCTCCCGCGCTGGGAGTCCGTTGACTGGCCGCGCTCCGCGGGGGGTCGCGATGGACTTATGTGGGGTCCGTTCCACTGCGATCCGCAGGCCGGAGTGAGAGAGAGAAAGAGAGACAGAGAGAGAGAGAGAGGGAGAGAGAGAAAGAGAGAGATGCGTCGGCTCCAAGCAGAGCCGACCGGCCGTGTCGGCGGCGGTGTCGCCCTGCCGCAGCGCCCCCGCGCCGCTCTCTGCAAGTGTGTCATCCGGTAGAGTAGTTCCCGGCCGCCCCGCCCCGCTGCTGCCGCTGTGCGGCGCTCTGCGCGGACTTTCAGGATGATCAAAAAAGTGGAACTGCCCCCCGCCGCTCAAAATGCTTCCGCCCCCCCCCCCCCCGCGTTGTCGCTGTTGTTGTGATTGCCAAAGTTGGAATCAAAGTGTTATTTTTCAAAAGCAGAGCCCGCCTGTTCCGAGTCCCCGACCGGAGGCCGGAGGGCACCGGAGGGGCGGAGAGGCGATGCCAGCCGCGCGCGCCCTTGTGAGCATCTTTACGCAACTTTGCCATTCTAGACACCTGCCAGGCGGGCCGGCGGAGCGAGGCGATATGCCTCTACCGACACCAACCCCCCCCCCCCCCCCCTCTGGGTAAAGCCAGCCTTCGTATCGCTAAAGTGATATTACGCTCGTGTTTCGATATCCTCAACTTAGTACGTCCACACGCATGTTTCAAAAAAAATCGACAAAAAACCCTTTACATAGATATAGTGTCCAATAGACCACAAACCAAGTTTAAACTCCCAACGGCGTGCCGTTTGTCCTCAAAAAATAATTAAAGTTGGCTTTCCCCCAAAGAGATTTTAAAAAATCGTTCCCCGAGGCCGGGTGCAAGCCG
The DNA here is from genome assembly GCA_026979955.1 of Megalurothrips usitatus. Lineage (NCBI taxonomy): Eukaryota > Metazoa > Arthropoda > Insecta > Thysanoptera > Thripidae > Megalurothrips > Megalurothrips usitatus. The sequence goes on from CM049595.1 coordinate 852,759, forward strand.
GGCGCGCGCGGGACCAGCAGTACGTGTCGCGTCTTTGTGCCAGCGGGATGCAGTTTTCTGAGACTCTTTGGCGATAAAGCCGCAGCCCCCCCCCCCCCCTCCTTCTTGCAGAGGATATCGTTGATCCATTCCCGCGATGAGAAAACCCCGGCGCCCCGCCTTCGTCCCGCGGGCTGCGCTGCAACATCTCGGGCCCGAACTATATACCGCCGCACTCACTGCTCCGCGGAGCTCGCAGCCGCGCGGGTATGTGCACGGCGCCGCCACGCGCGGCCACGCGCCGACACGCGCCCACACACACGCGCACGGGCGAGGCGTGGGGCGTGCGAGGAACAGTATTCCCACCACCCCGCTGCTGCTGCTGCTGTGTTTTGACACGCTCTGCCACTGACATCCCGTTCTGCCCCACCACGAACAAGTCGTTTTGCCCCCCCCCCCCCCCATCTGTCCCCCCCCCCCCCCCCCCGCGCCGCCGTGCCCCGTTCCCTTCCTTTCTACGCGCAACCAAAGAAACAGAATTAGGAGGAAACCAATTTGGAACGCCCGCTAGTGATTTTTTTCCCCTGACCATGGGGCCGTGGCGTGGCGAGGAGTTTTGCAGAGCCTGGCGCCGTGGTGCGGGAAGGGGGGTAAGGGGGGGGGGGGGGCGACGCCGGACTCCCGGAGATGCCGCCGTTTTTTCCCGCCCCTCATACCCCCGCCGCCCGGCTGCCGCGCCCGCTCCGCCCCGCCCGCACACCGCACGGCGCCCTCCTTGTCTCACGTCGTCCTCACCCTTCCTTCCCTTACTTTCGCAGGACTTCTTTTCCGTATTAGAATCTGGCGGCGAACACCGCAAAGTCCTCTCAAAGTGCGCCGCAGCGCGGTCGAAATGAAACCAAATTCTCATTCTCAGTATGTACCGTCGCCCTCACGCCGTCTCACGCACGTCGCCTCCACGGGGCGGCCGAGATTCGAATCTCCAGAAATGTTGCGGAAGAATGGCGAGGAGCGTGCGGAGCGGGGGGAGGGCCGCGGGGGCCGTGCCACTGACAGTGCCGCGCGGCCCGGTGACGAACGCCCGCCGACACTTTCACAGGGATTTGCTCGCGCAGCCCGCGCCGCCGCCGCGGCTGTAACAGGCGCTCGCGCTCACATGGAACCGCGGAGAACGTTCCCAGGGTGGCCCTGCTCCGCCTCCCCGCCACGCACCCCGGTGCCTGTGCGTTCCCGCACGCAGTACACACTCCGCCTAAGTATCGCTACAAAAAGGCGCCGACGTCGTTCACCAAACTCCGCTGGCTTATACCACAAACGTGGATCAACATAGGCCCACTGCACACCGATGTCACGGTGTGGTCGAGAGGACAGAGCCGCCGGGAGGTCATGCTGGCGCCGGACGGAGCACCCCGCGCGAGCTAACGTCCGCCGCTGACCTGCAGCGCAATCTGTCGGCGCTCTCCAGCACTACGCCCGCACCCCTCCCCACCCTTCCCCTCGGCCCCTGGGAGGTAGGCGCGGACAGCCCGCCACACAGCCGCGTGTTGGGGGTTGCCTGCCTGCCGGGCGGCGCGACGTTTGCCGCCGGCTCTCGGGCAGCCGCCGCCCGTTCGCGCCGCGCGTTTCCGACGCGCTCTGGCCTAGGCCGAGGGGACCCCACCTTCTCCGACGGCGGCGCGTCGATGATACTGGGCGTCGGCGCGGCGCTCATGTTCAGTTCAAGTACCGCATCATAACGCACATTAGTCCACGGTATCTCGTGTATCTTTCTAGATCGCCCCGCGTTCTCTTTCTCCACCCGCCCGCCCCTCCCCCGCTCTCTTTCTCTCTCTCTCTCTCTCTCTCTCTCTCTCTTACCCTCTCTCATCGCCACCCCCCGCCGATGCTTTGTCATTCGACGACGCGGGAACACGAGTCCCGGTTGTTGGCAGGTGAGGACCCCGGCCCGGAGTCCCCGCCGCCTGGCGCCCCGCAGCAGATGAGATGCTTAAATTTATTTCCGACACAAGTTGAGGGCGGCGGCGGCGGCCTTGTGGGCTGGGGGTTTTGCGGCGCGCTCCGCTCGAGTGTCTCGGCTCGAAGAGTATCGTTTGTCTCAAACGGGGCCGTCGTTGCCGTCATCGCCGCGCCAGGTCGGCGAGGAGCTGATTCTGAGGGGCTGTGCGCGTCACAACTACTTGACGGGCCCTCTGCGCGAGCGGCGCACGTCTCTCCCCTCGTGAGACGTCTGCGGCGGCGAGGTTCCGTGGCCTTCGGTACTTGCTGTCGTGTAAAGCGGCCGCACCCGGAAGTTGGGCGCGGGCGACGGATGGTCCGCGGCTTATTTGCACTCGTGCGTCGTGTGTGTCGTGCGGGGCTCCCCCGGTCCCCCCGGGGGGCGCGCCGGCGAAGGAGCTGCCACAGCAAATACGGCACGCGCGCGGGCAGCGCCGCGGCAGGCGGCCCCACGGCAGCCAGCAGCGCCGTGGGGGCGGGCCGTCCCGCCGGGCGCCTGGCGAAGGGCGGTGCCTGACGGCCGGGCGGGAGACGAACGCCAGCAGGGCCTCCGCACTGGAGGACACTGGAGCGGTGACGGCAACGGCTCCTGCGGGCAACAAAAAAATGTTGTGGGATTGGTGGAGGAAGGGCCGACTGGCACAGCACAGCACGGTAGGGGTAGTGCCTGCTGAGACTGACTGAGCGGCGCGCTGCTGGAGTGGCGCCGGGCTCGCCGCCGGGGTCCGGTGGGCCCGGAGGGGGTAGGGGTCCGGGCCGGGGTCCGGGCCGGGGTCCGGGCCGGGGGCTAGCGGCGGCGCGGCAACGACGCCAGCGGGGCTGAGCGCGGATTGGCGGTCTTTGGGAAGGATTTGCGGCGTGAGGCTGCGCGACGCGTCGGCGGCGGAGGGGCTGAGAGGCGGCGGCGGCGGCGGCGGCGGCGGCGGCGGCGGCAGCGTGGATGTTACTTAGTAGATTTGTGAGGATTTCTCGGCGAGGGCATCGCGCCCGGCCGCTCTCCGTGCCGACCCTGAAGCCGTATCCCTTTCGCCACTTCATTCTCCGGTCCGGGGATGCAGAGGGGGCGGCCCGGCAGCCCGCCGCCGGCGGCGGCGGCGGTAGTGGTAGCGGCGGCGGCGGAGCCACGCAGATGACTCTTGCTCCGGTATTAAAGGCGCACAAACCCCGGTCCCGTTTTTCGCCTTTGATGACTCGAGGCTAAGCGCCGTGATTGATGAGGTCCACGACAGTGATGACAGCCGAGGGCTGCGGGGGACGGGAGGGGAGGCCGTCCGGGTGTAGGCCGCGCCGGGCCGCGCCCCAGGACACCCCGCCAGCACCGGCCACGCTCCATCTGCGCCCCCGCGGACCCGCACAGCCCCGCACAGCCCCGCACAGCACCACACAGACCCGCACAGACCGTCTTCGATATTTTGTTTTTCGTACCCCGAAGCGAAGCGTCACCGTGCTGCTCAATTAAGGTAATGGCCTGCTGCCGCGTACCCACCCACCCCGACGACCCTCACCGGCCGCGAGCCAGCCTATCGGACAAAGACGGAACGGCTAGGCTCACCGGGAGAGAGAGAGAGAGAGAGAGAGACAGAGAGTTCCTACGTGGCGGAAAAGTTTCTCAAAAAATTACCGCGGTTGGGGAATAGCCTACAAGTTCTCGTAATATTTTAATGATTTTTTTCTTTACGATTCCGATGAGGCTGATAGGATGAGACCCTCCGGTTGGCAAATAGTTGACAATCAGTTGCCGCGCCCCGTCCGCGGTCCGCCCTCGACCCGGCCGGGGCCCGCCAGGACCCGCCCCGCACCCTGCTTGCGCAGCCCGTCCTCTTGGCACCTCTGCGCCCAGGGAATCACACCCAGATCCGACCAGCTGCGAGCCCGCCGCCACGCGCCGCCACGCGCCGCCACGCGCCGAAAAGGCGTGGCTCGGGGGGCCGCTTGGCCGGCTTGCTACGTGTGACCGTGCTGGCGGTGGTGGTCATGATGTGGTGGCAACAGAGGGAGGAGGAGAGGGGAGAGAGGGGGGATCTTACGTTGGCTTATAAAAATGGTGGGGCGGGAAGGGTTTTTTGTGTAAAGGAAGGGGGAGGCACCGGCGACCACTCTTTGGCTGCGGAATGGCGATCCATTCTGCCAACATTTGAATACCAAAACAGTCCACTTTGCTGCGCCGTGCCCGACCCAAGATAGCACACAGCGCCCGATCGCTGCGTAGGTTGCCTACCCTGTCGCGCCCTTCTCCTTTCGTTTTATGTATTTTTTATTCGCTTTGTGTGAGTGTGTGTGTGTGTTTCTCTCTCTCTCTCTCTCTCACTCTCTCTCTCTCTCTCTCTCTCTCTCTCCCTCCCCTGTCCCGGTCTCTTTACCTCCCTTTCTTCTACTTAGTTCAATTGTTTCGCCTCGCCCCCTCCCTTTCTCCCTCCTTCAAAGACAATGCCTCCATGGCGCCCTGCGTCCACCGTGATCCTGTGTCGCTCACGCCTTTTTTCACGACCCGCCAGCCAATTTTTTTTTCATGTGTTCTTTTCTGTGCGTGTGTTGTCCTTGGTCCTTCCTGCCCACCCCCCCCCCCTGCCCTCCGCAGGCTGGACACAAGAAGCACCGCCCCCCCCCCCCTCCGCCCCCCTCGCATCGGCCCTGGCCACCCGCCCTTTTTCTGCATTCACTTTCAAAGTCTTTTGATCGGCCGTGAATGCGACCATAAACGGGCTGCATTTCTATCGCTTTGATCAGAAATGGACGCTGATTGAGGAAGGGGGGGGGGACCACCGTGGCGACCTCCCAGCGCCCTTTTAGCCCCCCCCCCCCTTTTCTTTCTTTATTTTTTGTTTCATCTTCTCCCCCGCCCCCTCTCTCCCTCTGTCTCCCTCTGCTTGCCGGCGGAACGCAGCAGCAGCAGCGGCGCCAGCCCCCCCCCCCCACCCCTTACACTTTCCCCCTTTTACTCTGTGCACCGAGTATAAAGAGCCTCAATTACTCGGGCGGCGGCCGATACGGTAAGTGTCCGCGCGTCGCCGTCGCAGCCATGATCCGGTCGTTGCCGCTTCCTCCGGCTCCACCCGCTCCTCCGGCTCGGCTGTCGCGCAGACGCATCGGATCGCCTCGCACGTCGATGAATTTCGTCGGCGTCGCAAGGCGCCGCTATCGGCGGCGATCCGACATAATCGCGCCCGGCGTCACCGGGAGCCAATCGTGCGGGGCTCCGCGGGGGGTCCGCGTTGGGAAAGGTCGGCCGTTATACTACCGGTAGCGTCACCGCCACTGAGGGAAACGGAGGGGACATGGGGAGGGAGGAGAGAGAGAGAGAGAGAGAGAGAGAGGGAGAGAGAGAGAGAGAGAGAGAGAGAGTAAGCAGCGGCGGCGGCGGCGGGTTGGTGAAATAAGGGGGTGTTTTCATGGGACTGGTGGTGCGGGCCGTGCGGGTGGGTGGGGGTGGGGGGCGTCTTCATAAAACGCAGACGTGCCGCCCGGGCAGGCAAAGGGAGCGTAGGGGGGCAGCGTATGGTATTGTTTCGCCCCCACGACGCGGCCAAGCAGCTGCAATAGTAGTCCGACGAAAGTAACCCCCTCCCCCCGCCGCCCCCCGCTGCCGTCACCGCCATGGGAATGGCCCATGTTGCAGAGCATAACCCCGCTGCCCCCGCTGCCGGCCGACCGCCCACGCGGCCCGTCCTGCAGGCCGCGGCGGGCGCAGGGCCGGTCCGTAAATAACCGTTGACAAGTAAATGTCAGCGCTAAGTTTTGCGGGCGGCAAACGCAAGCACGACTGCTCCCGCTGGAGATTATTTCCCGTGCTATAAGCATAACTTGCTCGCTGCAATGGGTCTCGAATATCGCGCGGCGGCGGCCGGGGCAGCGCCAAAGTTTGCCCCCCGGTTCACCTTGAGGTCGCGGACTCACACAGATCCCTCGACGGAGAGGGCAGGTGGAGAGACGGCCCTGACGGCGGCCACACAGAGGCCAAAGGTGACAAATCAATGCCGACCCCGCGGGAGGGAGGGGGCGGTATTAATAGTGGTATTAGGGGCCGCGTCTTGTTACGGGGCCATGAACTATGTAGCTGCTGGGGGGGGGGGGGGGGGGGGCGGGGGCCGGCCGGGGCCGCCGCGGCGACACGGCGCGGCGTCAGGCGGCGCGGTCGGAAAGTCGCCTGGCGTGTCGTCGCCCTGCGCGGTCCACCACGCCGTCGCCTCCCTGGTGACGTCCTCGTCCGGGCCTCCGGGACCGGGACATGCCCGTCACGCCGCCGCCGTCGGGAGGTCAGGGGGGTCGTCCGGGCGCAGCACAATGAGTCGACAACGTCAGATACCCAATTAGCCAAACATTGTGCGGTGCGTCGGCCAGAGTGAGAGAGAGGGAGACAGTCGGTATTGCCGCCTCCGGCTGCGCACCGGCCGACCCCCCACAGAGGCGCAGGCCGGCAGTATACCGGATGTTTGCCATCGTTTCGAGCGCCAAATCGACGGGAGCTGCCTCCCCACACACGAGGACGAGAGTAGCTGCTGCTGCACTGCAATGACTGTGTGAGATACCCCCGCATTGTGTGACGCGTACTCGTTCTCTCTCTCTCCCGCTGTCTGTCTCTCTCACTCTCTGTGTCTCTCCCCGCCTCCTAACCCGCTGCTGTGCACCCCGGCGGCACGCGATGCTCTGCGCGTTTATCAAGGCAAATGAGCTAATTAACAGCCTTATACTCGCTCCTAATCCGCACGGTCCGGCAAGTAGGCGCTGCCCTGCGTCGCCCCGCGCCGCACGCCGCCGTTTCTCAGCCTTAGCGGAGCGGTGCGGGGCCGGGCGGCCGGCCGGCCTAAGCACAGGGACCCCCACCCCGCCTCCCTCCCTCCCTCCCTCCCTCCCTCACTTCCTCCCTCCCTCCCGAGGACCGGACTGTGGCAGTTTTGTTTTGGGGAAAAGTAAAAGGAAACGCAGATTTGGATGGATCCTTCCAAACGTATTTTGCTTAAAGAGGGCAACCATGGCATTAGATTAAAAGAAAATTAATATGTATATCTTGTCTTGTGTTTCCGAAAAACTGGAAATAATGCCTATACGAAGCAGCGAGGTTGAATCAAGGGGTACCCCACTGCTTCCAGTCAGTGTACGCCTTCCAGTCCAGTCACTCTCCAGTCAGACTCCAGTCAGACTCCAGTCAATTTCCAGTCGAACACGTCGTGCGGCTACAGTACCGGGAGCGCATGGCCGCCCCACACCGAAGCTCGGTAGCCGCGTGGTTAGCGAGTCCGGCCGGCGGTTGTCTGGTCGGAGGTTCAGCTCCTTGCCGGTCTGTGCGTTTTTTCTGTCGGCTCAGCTAAGGCGACGGTGTGTAAAGTACCTGGGGCGCGCTGCTACCACCATAGCGGCTCTGTGGCCGTATGGGCACGGTGGCTGGCCAGCGGCCGAAAGGTCGTTGGTTCGAGTCTGGCTAGTCCATCTAAATTTTTCTTGTGTCTGCGTTTGGAAGGCAGAGGGTAAAATATACTTCCGAACGTGGCGTCGATATGGCTGTCTGAACGGCCGTGCGCGCTGCGTCACTGAGAGATGTAAGCGTTGGGTTTCAACTTGAAGATTCCCGCAGCACGGTCGGGCTTACCCCCGTTCCCGGGTCCGAGGTTCTCTCGGTCGCCCGGGGTTTCCGGCGGGGGGGCTCTGTGTCTACCAAGGAAACTTGGTTCGGAGACTCGGGTGTATGCTACGGGGGTACCTAGGGTTCGGTACCTTCGTTTTCGCTCCCTGTGAATCTGGCAGACGAGGACACGCCGTCGCGACTAGGGTTCGTCGTGAAGTACAGCAGCTTCGGCTGTGTACGATATAGGAAAGCCTACCTCCCCCCCAATCCGCTCGGGAGTGGCCGCAGTGCCACAGACCAACCAGCCAGTCGAAGGGAGTTGATTCCGGAAATCTGGCTGGCGGAGGGGGCTACATTGACCGTTGCGGAAGCGTGCCCCTGAAAAAGGCCGCTGCGTTGTGCCGGTGTCTTTGCGGCGGTCAATACCTGGTACACCGGTTCCCATTCGAACACCGAAGTTAAGCAGGAGGGTTCCAGGCGGAGGCCTGGGACGAGGTAGTGCCCACCCATTTTTGCAATTTTTTTTCATAAGCATCCACATATTTCTAAGTGAAGCAAAAATATTTTCGTTTAGAGTTTTGGTCACGGTAGGAATGACTTTTTAACCTACTTTGGGGTGGGTAGCAGCTCAGAACACAGAAACCATAAATGATCGCAAAATTTTCATTCCAGTCAATGGAAAAGTCCGGTCCAGTCACCAGTCGGTGCACACCCATCCGCGAGCTGAGGACCCCCTCGGGTTGAATACACGTGCGGCCCTGGGGCATCACACCAGGTGCGGTGGGCCGGCTGGGAGGAGAAGGGAGGGGGGGGGGCGTGAGCGATCGTGTTTCCAATCAACACTCCGCTGCCGCCGCTGCCTCCGCGCGTCCAAGTGAGGCCGGCCGCCGCGGTACGCCGCGGCCTCCGCGTACGCCTCGGCTCGCCCCCCGACGGCTCGGTCCAGGGCCGTGCTCTTATCGTAGGCCGCGAGGCTCTGGCCCCGGCTGCGGCCCCGGATCAGTCTGCCGACGTCGCGGCGCCACACTTTCAGAGGGCGTGTCGATCTACTGGAATCGCGCGGAGAAAATGTAGGCCATCTCCGGCTGCGGGGGCTAGGCAGCTGTCATTCACACCGCGCCCGCTTTTGTCTCTTTCTGCCCCACCCGCCGGCCCAGAGATCCCGTCCGTGGCGCCGTCTCTACCCCCTTTCGCGGCCGCCGCCGCTGCTGCCTTCTCGCCGGAGCCGCTGCCGCCGCCGGGGAGCGGATCGCACTATGGCTTGTCCATTTGGCAGGCCGGCAGCAGCGGGCGGGAGGAACAAAACGCAGTGCCTTTGTCTTGTGCCGCGGGGCCGTGCCGGCCGTGCCGGGCCGGGCTGCCCGGGGGCCTGCCGCTGCCGGCCGCCGCGCGCGATGGTCTGTCAGCCGCACGGAGAAGGGCTTTTGACGTCCGGAGAGGGTTCCGGGGCTGGCAGAGACGTATCCGTGACTCGGGAGGCGGGGTTCGGGCCGCGAGTGGCGCGCTCTGCAGGCCGGCCGCCGCGGCAGGAAGGGCTCGGCCCCGGGTATGCCGAGGCAGCATCACTACCGCCGTGTCGACCGTGTCGCCGTGACGCGCCTGACAGCGAGTGGGTAGGCCGGCCGCACCACACGGCTGAGCGAGGCTGCCGACGCTGCCTACCTGCCAGGCGCCTGTCCTAGACGCGCGCTCTCTCTCTCTGTTTCTCTCTGTCTTCTCTCTCTCACTCTCTGTGTCCCTCCCTCCCTCACACAGTGCGACACTGTCACCGGCCGGCAGCCGTCCGGACTGGCCGGCGAGTGCCGCGACCCGCCCTGCACTCGTCCTCCGGCGCGGCCACAAGATGGATGTCCCACTGGGCCGAGTGATATAGGCTCATCGGCGGAATACATTAAAGCCCGCGGGGCGACTCGTTCGTTAGAGGATTTATGCGAGCGGGTCCGGAGCGGGTCGGGGGCGCGGCGACGGATTTACGATCGAGCGCGATCGCAGTGGAAATATGGAGGGCGACGAGATGTCACGCGAGAGCCGCGCCAGGGCGGGCGCAGTGAGAGCGGGCCCATCGGCGTGCGCGCGGCTCCAGTGACTGCGACCACGCAGGAGTAGGCGCTATTGGCAGAGCGCGCGGTGTGAATAAACTGTGCAACGTGATTGTATGAAACTGCGTCGTAAACGCGGGGTGTAAAAGAATATCGTCGTTATTTTGTTGATGTTGCTCTTCGCGGTGCGTGAATAGTTGTTGTGAAGCGCGCGCGGATTCACGCGCAATTATTAGCATAAATATCTCGCTAAAACTGTGACGCATGGCCGGCAATCCTCTTATGGGCAGCGGCGGCGGAGAGCCTTGCCCGGCGGCCGGCCCAGCGTCCAGCCCGCTCTAGTGCCCCCTGCAAAGCCAGGCCGCGCCGCCGCCGGTGTACAGGCCGCGTGAGCAAGAGAAATTGTGGCAAACAAATTCGCTTCCGTGATGCATGGTCCAGTTTGCGCGGTTAGGTGAATCCCCGTGCCAAGATAGCGCGCGGCACACTCTCTAGGTGTGGGCAAGTGTCCAAATTAGGGATGGCCAACGCGACCGCCACGGCGGCGGCGGCCGGCGGCCCGGGAGGGAGGGGCCCGGCGGGACGACAAAACGCGCTGCTTGTGAAGCAGAATTCGTGCCTATTAATGGGCGCCGTGATATCGCTCGCAAATCACGGGCATTAGCGTTGTCAGGCCGGCGCCAAGCGGGGATGAGTTGGGTTGCGCTCGCCGCTCTGCTCGGACTAATGACGGTAAAACAGCGGCGACGCCCGGGGCGGCGGAGCGGCACAGCGAGCGGGAGAGTTGGCCCCGCGTGCGTTTCTTCCTGGGGAAGGCGACACGCGAATCAAACGCGGCGCGGAGTCGCTGTCGCGGCCCGCCGCGGCCGCAGGGCTGCGCGTTCGGGAATGGGCCAACTTTCCGGCGGCGGTGTGATAGCAGCGACAGAGACAGACCACGTCCTGGTGGTGCAGGTGGTGCGGGCCGCCGGGCAGGGCGTGGTGGGGGCCCCGGGAGTGCCGCAGCGGTGCGGCCGGAGGGGCCTGGAGGGGACCGGAGGGGACCGCGCCTTCGGGGGCCGCCGGGCGCCGCTCATAATTCGGAGACTAAACGAGGGTGCCCTGCTTCCGCCCCGCCGCGCGGCGCAGGGCGGCCAGTTCAGCCGCGCCGCCGGCCCACCCGCCGCCGGCCTGGACGGGCGATAGGAGGCGGGGCGCGGCGCGCGGGGTGCCGGGGCCGGAGATTTAGTCGGCAGTTGGCAACGCCGTGCTCTATGGGAGGAGTCTACATGCACACGCACGTGGGGGCGTGGCCACGCCGCCGCCGCCGCCGCCGGCGGGAACTTTAGGGCGCGGGGCCGACAGTAGCGCTGCTGTTGCCGCGGCAGCCGCAGCCGCCGCCGCAGCCGCGCCCGCTTAAGACCTCGGACGGTGCGAGGTGAGGGGCCAGGCGCGGAGGCAGCCAGCCAAGAGGCAGCAGACCAGAGCCGCAGCCAGCCTGCCAGGACCCACCGAGCCGCACTCGGCGGCCAGCGGTGCCGGCGCGCGTGTCGGTGTGTGTGCGTGTGTGTGTGTGCTCGGCCGGGCAGTCGGCGAGGCGGCTCCCCGCCAGGTCCCCGCCGGCGCCCCGCCGGCTCCCCGCGGCCTCCGCCGCTGCTGAGGCCGCCGCCGTGGCTGTCACTGGGAGAGGCGCGCCAGTCCGCGGTCCGAGCCCCAGCAGGCGGCCGCACCGTCGCACCGCGGCGCCGCCATCGCCAACCGCGCGCGCCACCGTTTGGAACGCGCGCCAAAAAGCCGGGCGGCGGAGCTCGCGGGCTTCCGCTTCCGCCTCGGTCCTCGCGGTGGTGGAGGGGGTCGTGTTGGAGCGCTGTGGCGCCTCCTGTCGACAAGGCTCGCGTGTCCGTGTGTGTGTGTGTGTACCGAGGATAACACGTGGATAACCTGCTCAGCGGCCGTGTGAAGTGCCCCGACACAGGTGAGTGTCGCTCGTCGCTGGCTGTTCACCTTTTTGTGCGCTGTTCTTGCGCACCTCTTCCAGCGGCGGCGGCAGCGCCCGCCGTGCGAGCGTGCGCGTCGCCAGCAGGGGTAGGCTCGGGCTGATGAATGGAGCTTGTTAGCGGAGTTGTTAGTCGCGGGTGACATGATTAGCCGCCCCCCGCGCGTGGCGCAGGGCGCATGGCGCGGGTGACACACACACGCAGACGAGTCACGGTTAAGTGTTCACCGCGGCCGCGCTGCCGTGCCTGGGTGACAGACTATGTAGGATCCGACCCACGTCCTCGCAGTGCCGTGCAACATTCACGAAAGGCCGCGGGACGCTGTCCGGGAAGCAGCGGTCAGGAAGTCGTAGGGACGCCCCCGGGGAGCAGGTCCGGGGCAGCGCCGGAGCTGCAGCGGCCACGCCACCGCCGCGCCACGGCCCCGCCTCCACATAATCACGGCGCTGTAAAATTCTTATTACGCGGGAGGTAACTGCGTTCCTCGCTGCCTTTCTAGCAGCGCGCCGCTGGCTGTGCTCGCGCTGCTGCCGCGGGGGACCTCCCCCGCGCCTCCCTCTCCCCTCTCGTGGTCTCTCTCTCTCGCTTTGCCTCTCACTCATCCCCTCCCGCCTCTCACTCTTGTAGCTTTTCAGCGGAGCGTCGCGTCGCGGGGAAAATCCGACTGCCATAAAATTACGGGGTGCATTAGTGTTTGCGCTCCGGGCAGCTCCGGCAGCGCTATCGCCCTGACTCTGCTGGTTTGACGGACGGCGGCGCTCCGGCGGCCCACAACAGCGTCCCTCCATTAATAATTTGGACTCCCCATACTGACTGCGCCGCCTGCGCTGCCGCGCGCCGTCCGTCGCTGTCGTCACAGTTACGGCCTCCCCCTCCCCCTCTCTGTCTCTGTCTCTCTCTCTCTGCCATTATATCAGGTGGTCCCGGGGCATCCGCTTCCGAACACGCATCTCGCAGCGTTTACCACCGCAGCTGCCGCAGCTAGTGCAGCCGTTTCGGACCGGTCGTCGTCGTCGTCTTGTAACAACAGCAGCAGCGGCGGCGGCGGCGGCAGCGGCGTAGCGCCCTGTTCTCTGGGCCGTAAGCTGCGGGCCGAACGGTCCGTGGCGCGGACTCTCACCTGCTTCCGGGATCGGGCTCGGGGCCGGAGGCACCCGGAGGAGCCGGAGGAGCCGGAGGCAGCCGGAGGAGCCGGAGGAGCCGGAGCCGGAGGAGCCGGAGGAGCCGGAGGAGCCGGAGGAGCCGGAGGAGCCGGAGGAGCCGGAGGAGCCGGAGGAGCCGGAGGCCCGGGAGCGCCGCTGCCGCCGCCCTTCGCAGGACCTCGCTCGCCGGTAGCCGGAGGATCGTACTTGTCCGCGAGGACACCGTTAAACACGCACTGCGAGTTTTTTTAATCTGTTTTTTTTTGTTATTGCTGCTTTCATCCTCGGGACAGGTGATGTATCGAGAGGCGGCCGCCGATGCACTTGTTGCACAATGAAGACTCCCTCTCCTCCTCCTGCTCCATTAGTCGCTCCGAGTCGATCCATCAAATTCGCCTCCCGCCGCCGCTTTCTTCGTCCGCCGCGGCCACGTGCAATAAGTTACTGGCGCGGGGTGTTCCCGAGGGCCGCGGGCCGCCGCGGGCCGCTGCGGGCCGCCCGAGCGCCCAAGGGCGGACCCGGAGTGTGCGAGGGAGATATCCATCACCGATTCGGAAAGGTCAACGTTACATTCGGCGTGCCACGCGCCACGCGGCCCCGCAGGCCCGCAGGCCCGCCGGCGCAGGGCCCGCAGAACACGCAGTTAAAAAGCTCCAGGGACACTACTTCATCGCCCGGCCGGCCGGCCGGACCACCCCGGCCCCGCGGCCCCGCGGCCCGAGTGTGTATCTCCGTGAATCAAAAGCCGCCATAAATAATTTGATTTCCGCGCGGGCCCCGGGCGGGCCCCGGGCGGACACCTTCTCCGCCGCGCCCTCCGCAGCCCATCATCGCCACTCTCTGCGGCCCCCCACTCATTTCCGTTGAAAGGGCGACCCAGAATGCGGTGCCTTCCGGAATATTGATCAGCGAGTCTAATGAAGAAAATCCAATTACCCGGGCAATAAGTTTACCGACCGCTTCCGTCAATGACGCGCCGAGTCCGCTGCCTATCCTCTCCCGTCCGCCCGCGCGGGCCGCTAGCCGCCGCTGGGCCGCCGCCGCTGGGCCGCCGCCGCTGGGCCGCCGCCGCTGGGCCGGCGGGCTTATTTCGAAAAGGACTGACTGACCGGAGTCGACCACTCCGGCCGCTATCGCCGCATCGGCCGCGGCGGTGTCGAACGCATTAGCGCCGCGGGCGGCTCAATGGAGCGGCGTGGCTGCTGTGCTGAGAGTGCGCCTGCGGGTGCCGGGGTAGGCCGCCCGCACGGTGCCCGTGCGCCGCCGGGCCGCGCGGCTGCCTACCCGGCAGGCGCCCCGCGAGGAGGCGTCGCCGCCGTGGAGACCCCCAGGCGCTCGTGCGGCCGCGATATTCCGACCGGAATTGATAGGCGGGCCGAGTGCGTTCCGCGGGCGCGTGAGGCTGCGTCGGGCCCCGCCCGCTGCTGGCCTACACGACTTATGATATTGCCGGGCGGCCGGGCCGGGAGGCCCGCTGAATGGCACCGCTATTACCGTGGAGGCCGGCCGCGCGGCCCATGCAGAACCCGCTTTCGGGGCCCACGAGTGCAGCGCAGCTCCCCACACGCCCCCACGACGAGGCGCCGCACGGAACGCTTTCGCCTTACAACAACGCCCGATGACAACACACGGCGGCGGTGTCGGGTGGCGGGCTCACGCTGCGCGCCCGCTTGGATGCCGAGGCTCGCGGCCCGGCTCTGCGTGGTGCCAATAGTGCATATCTGGGGCCGCTGCCGCCCGCCGCCCGTCCCGGAACCTGTCCTGCCGCTGCCCACGCCGGAGCAGCACAGCGACATCCGCATCCACTCGGCGCTGTGTGCTGCGCTCCTCCGAAGCCGCACGCCGGGAGGTAGAGCCATCGGATCCGTCACGGCTGACGGCCACCACTGAGCGATCCTCTCGCCGTAGTCATTTGCTGCTCCGATGTATACAAGAATCTCTCTCTTTTCTCTCTCTCTCGCACTTTCTCTCTCCCGCCTCTCCCTCAAAATATAGTGAAATAATAGAAATAACAGGTTGCTGTTGGGGCGCGCGCGCGCAGCTTCCAGAAGCCCTGCTGCTGCTGCTGCGGGAGGACCCCTCCTCTTAAGCACGGCGAGCGCGCATTCGTCTCTAACGCGGCTTAACGACTCGGAAAGCAGAAATAGCCACGGGCAATACCGTAAACACGCCTGCCGCGGCCGGGCCTGCCGCGCCCGGTGTTCGGCCACCGCCTTCTTTAACAGCTCCGCTAACTGCTGGCTGCTGTTCGGTATAAAGTGACTCTGGTGATGCATCTGTTATGCGCAGCAGACTGAGCACCACCACCACCGGCAGCAGCACAGGAACGCCAAAGGACACCAACAACGGACCTCCCTTGGGCATCTTCGCGGCGATTTGTATCTTCTTTTTTTTCTCACCCCGCCTCTCGGCAGCGGCGGCAGTGACGTTGGCCGTAAAATGGTAGCACCCAACAGCATCGTCAGCAGGACGGCGCTGTCTGTCCTGCGGGCCCTGCGGGTCCTGCGGGCCGGGCACTTGGTGCAGCAGCACGGCCCGCTCTGATTGCGGCGCTGGTATCGGGCCAGTAGTACCCGGACCGACGCCGACGGCCGCCCTCCCCCCTCCGAGGAGCAGCACAGGTACACGGCCGTTTGAACGCGACCCAAATGGCCCTCGGCTTCCCCCGGGCCGCGCCCCCGGTAGGCCCGCCGCCCGACGAGCAGCGTCGTCCCCGCATTTGCATCCCGGACGGCCGCCGCCGCCGCCACCCCGCGTCGGCCGTCGACGGCGGCCCCACGGCAGCGCGGCCGGCCGCCGTAAACACGCGCGCGCCGCCGCTGGGATGACGACTGTGTGTCGTCGTTGTCATTTCCCGGCGAGTGTACACAGAGTGCGGCAGCGCGGCGCCACGCTGGCTGCACTGGCGCCCCGCGGCCGGGGGGTGCAGTGCAGTGCTGCTACTGCCGGGTGCTCGCTGCGCCTCGTAAAGCCATCGGTCGGCGGCTCCGCACGGCGGCGGCGGCGACCCCGCCCGTAAGGCCCGGCCGGCTGTGCTCTCTGCAGAGGCCTTGCGGACGCCGCCGCCGCCGCCGCCGCCGCCGCCGCGCCGTGTTTTAATACTTCATGTACGGGGGCATTTGCATAGATTCCGATTGTGCATATGAAGCCCGAGCACGCGAGCGCCGCGGCACATCGCTCTGAGTTATGAGTGCAGCGGCTCGGGGGTGCATTGGTATGCGCCGAACGGCGGCCCGGCCGAGGGGCCCCGCCGGGAGAGCTGCACCCGCGGCCTCCTGAAGTCTCAGTCTCAGTCAGTCAGCCGCTCGCTGGCCAGTCCCACACGGCCTCTCTTATTCTGCGAACCCGCGGCCGCTGCGAGAGTAGTGAGCGGAACGCATGCAGCCGTGCTTCACTGCTGCTGTACACGTTTTAGGGCACTTCGAGCTCTATATAAATACCAGTACAAGAGTGGGGCCGCAGGAGCGCTAGTCACCGCCGCCGAGCGGTGACCATCCACCCGGGACTCAAGGTCAGCGCGCTGAGTGGCGTTGTCAAAGTGTACGTGCGGGGATCAGTGGTGGTGGAGGGCGAAGGTCAGCGCTGCGGCGGTCAGCGCCGCCGCCGGTATGCGGGTCACGTGCCGGACACGTCCCGGACACGTCCGCCCCAATGACGACCGATTGATTCCACGACGGCTTTCAACCGAGAGCAAAAGCGGGGCAACGAGCGTACGCATTAGCTGAGTGTGTGTGTGGGGGAGGGGGGGGGGGGGCGAAACCGGAGACTTCCACTGCCGGTACACCACTGAGCCGTCAAAGAGCGTGCCGCTGCGGGCCCCGCGGACGCATCTCTGCTGCTGCCGGGGGTGCTGGTGGGGGTGCACACCCCGGCAGTTTGCCTGCTCCCGCGGGCCGGCGGCGGCAGCGGCGGCGTCCCCCCCCCCCCCCCCCCCCTCAGACCGCAAGCTGGTGGCGGAGGCAGCGGTGACGCAGCTGTATGATATGTGTGGGGGGCGCCGACGGGACCCCAAACTCGGCACGACGCCGCCGAGCCGCGCGGGGCCGCGGTCAAGCTCGGCTGGGGCGCTGCGGGGGAGGCGCGGCTGGTCGTGATCGGAGGCGGCAAGCGGAGGCGGCGGGGGCGGCGGGGGCGAGCAGCGCCACCCCGACTTGGCGGGCCGCTCCATAAGTCAACATGTGACATTCCGACCACGTCCAGGGGCGGGCTTGTGTCGCGGTGTCCCCCCTCCTCCCGGCCACGGCCGGCCACGCCGGGCCACGCCCCCCAGATCAAGTCGGCAACAAACGGCGCCAGGACTAAGTATGATTTATATTCGCAGAGTCCTCCAAAGGGTTAGGCGACGGGCCCAGGTTGATACTCTGTGCTGTGCTTGGCCCGAGTCGTGGCCGCCCGGCCGCCAGGGCGCCGTAGGGGCGCCGCTGTCGTATGCGACTCATCCGCAGGATTTACACCGCCGCAGAGGCTTCAATAGGGTATTCCGATGACACTGAAAACGGAACTGCTACTGCTGGGCTCGATTGATTATTTTTTTTTTGTTCGGAAGAATACAAGAGTACAGCGTTGGCGAGCACGATGAAGGCCCCCCCGGCGCCCCGCGGCGCTCACGCTGCACCGTGTTCCTGCTGTCAGTTCGTGGAGCCGGTTCCCTCAAAACCTGGGGCCGCCGCCGCCGCTCCGCCTGCCGTACGGCCCGGTGGCGGTGCCGGGCCGTGCGGCCACTCAAACGGTACGCCGTGTCCGGCAGCGGGCCCTTAATCAGCGAGGGGCGGCGTGCGGCCGCCGTGCGGTCGGCTTGTGTCCATGTAGTGGCGGCCCGCGGTCTGAGCCGGGGGCAGCCGGGGGCCCCTGAGCCCTGCAGGGACACCAGGGCGCGCGCTGGCCACTACACCCGCACGCCCCCCGGCCCCCCACCCCCCGGCCCCCGCCCCCCGCCCCCCGCCCCCCGCCTCCCGCCCCCCGCCCCCGGCCCCCGGCCCTCGACCCCCGGCTCCCGGCCCCCCGCAAACCCAGGCTCACCGCAGAGAGCTCCCTATGGCCGGCCGCTGCCCGGATCCTAGGATCCCCAGGGGTCCCCTCGCACGGCGGCGGTCAGCAGTGCAAACTCAGAGATGCGCACTCACTCTGCCGCCGCTGCTGCTGCCACCGCCGCCGCTGCCGCTGCCGCAGCCGCTCTGCACCCGGGAATTAGCCCAGCGTTCGGGGAATGGGGGCGTGCGTGGTCGGGTGGCGGGGGGCACCGGGGGAGGCCGGACATGCAAATCAAAGCCACGCTACTACATACCTCACTTGCCAAAAATTCGTTGACATAAGTCACTGCGCTGACGTCAGTTTGTTGGCAAGGACGGCAAAAAAAAAATCCGAAATTTCTAAATTTCTTTGAAAAATTAATTTAATTTTCCGTCGAATTTTTCGGGACTAGGAACCCAAGCCATGCCAAGATTTAACTGTATTTTTTCTTGTACAGCCCAATTAAGATTTCACGTGGCGATCAGTTATTTTCCAAAACAGCATATGGGGGCGAAAAAAAATTGCATTGTTTCTTTATGTCGTAAAGTGGGCGCTCAAGTTATGCGGTTTTGATTTGGGGCTAGACGGTGTGTTTCGGATTCGCACTGGGCGGTCCGAACACAACTGCCCGCATGTGAGGTGACCGTGCCCACCCGGTCGGCCCGTCTGGTCTGTCCGTCTGTCCCACATGAGCGGTGCATACGGTGCAAACAGATATTCACACTATCACGAGGATTCGGCCCGGGATTGCTTTGGAGTGGTGTTATGCAGTGCCCGGTATCACTGTCATATCCAGTGCCCCGCTGCCACCGTGACGAACCGGTGCCACACCGGGGAAGGAGAGCGACCATCGCTCGGTCCCCGCCGTGTGTTTACCAGGTCCGCGATGCGAGAGGAATGAAACCGGTTTCATAGGTCACCGCACGCTGAGTGGAAAGAATCCGTGTATCGGGAGCGGCAAAAAGAGGAGAGGAGAGCGGGTGGGAGTGAGAGAGAGAGATGACAGGGGGAGCGCAGCTTTTGGATCCGCAGATGGACTGTTGACGTTCATCAGCCGTCTGCTGGCGTAATTAAAGGGTTTTATCCGAGCGAGAGGTCGGTGGAAGCTTTCGAGCGTGCGGCGATGTGCCGCGCCCCGAAACGCTTTACCTGGTCATCATCAGCGAACCCCATCGCGACGACCGGCAAGGCTCTCTTTTGGAGGGAGGGAGAGAGAGAGGGAAAACGGAGAGAGAGAAAAATTGATTAACATACGAAGAAATGGATGGGTTCCCGAGCATCGAAATGCATCTGGTAACTTTACAAGTTTGCTCCAGTAGTCTAGTTTTGCGGTCTCCAGTAACTGCTAGAACGGCCAGCCTCTGCACAGGGACACTCCCTTCACACAGCAGAGCTAGCTACTCTTTGCGTTGAGGCCGTCTCTCCAGCACGTCTGCTTGACGTGGCGCCGTCTCTCTCTCTCTGTCTCGCTCTCCCTCTCCGCTATCTCTCTCTTGTCAGCATCTCCATCTCCACCGCCTTCGCGTTTTCCACGTTTTGCCCGCCGCGTTCGCGCTTTACTTGATGCTACTGGCGTGTGTGTGTGTGTGACCGTGTGTGTGTGATTGATATCTCCAAGCAAAACAATACACGCCCCTTCGCGGCCTTGCGGCGAGCAGCGCGGGGGCTGCTCTGACGCACCGCAGCCCCCGTGCCCCCTCCTTCCCTCCCTCATTTCCCCTTCCACGGTGTCCAGCGCGCGATGAGTCGTCCATCATCTCACTCCCCCCCCCCACTCCCCTCTCTTCTGCCGCCGTGACCCTCTCCTTAAAAATGAACGCCCGCGCCCCCTCCCTGCGTGTGTGCCGTGTGCGGTGTATGCTATCCGGTCCGCTTCGCCCTGGCCTCCCCCGCGCCCACCAACCCCCTCCCCCCTTGCGTGTGAGAGTGTGTTTGTTTCGCGCCGCATGCTAAACAAAATCAAAACAGGCCTCACGGTAGGAAGGCGCGCTGCTATGTGTGGGGAGGGAGACGGGGGAGGGGGCGGCAGGAAAAAAATCGCTCATCCAGTAGCAGCAGAGCTCGCGTTGTCAGCGCCCGGCGAGAGCGGTGCTCCGCGGCCCAGGCGTCCCGTAGGCACGGACGGGGCGCCCCTGCGTAATTGAGTCTGTGTTTGCCGTCTGCCTAATGACCGAGCACGCCGAAAACGTTCCATTATATCTACACCGCAGCCCCGTGTCGCCGCCCACGGTGCACCGCGCGACCACCAAACTGCCCACCACCAACGCGGATTTTTTTTTATTTTTTTTCCTCCAGAAATTAAAAAGAAAAAAATGCGTGGCAAAATGTTTATAGTAGTACAGAGGGGGCTGTCGTGTTCGCACATAAATCGAGTCTAGTTGGTATTGGGCAGGGGAAAGGGAAAGCGTGCTGATTTTTTTTGCTCGGCGCTGTTTTAGACCGCTGTTTCCCTCATCAGAGCACAACACATGCTGGGCCGGAGTATCAAACAGAGAGAGATAGAGAAGAATTCCTTAAAGAAGGTGGCATCTCTTCCTTCCCGGGGGAAACGGGTTTTCGCGGAAGGCTCCCTGCGTCGCACCCGTGGACTGTGTGTGTGTCTGTTGCAGCAGCTGACTGACACACGAGTCGACTGGATGAGAAAGGATGTCCCCGCTTTTTAGGACGCAGCGCCCCCCTATGTAAATGTTTTACCGCGTGCAGCGGCGGCAGCTGCGGCAGCTGCAGCTGCGCAGCGGCGCGGCGCCGACGACCACTGTTTATGGCTGCATCCGGTGTCATCCTGGACATTCTTACGGCGGCCGTCCGGAGCTCCGGGCACCGGGCACCGGAGCGTGGCGATGTCCGCGGGGACTAACAGCGGGGGCCCGGGAGAGGGAGGGAGGAGAGAGAGAGAGAGAGAGAGAGAGGCGTCCGCGCCCTTCACCAGAGCTGAGGGCTGTAAGGGCACCCGCCGGGTGGCCCGACCTCTCCTCGGGGGCGCAGCAGCAGCACCGAGGGCCGGAGGGCACCGCCGGAGGGCACCGCCGGAGGGCACCGCCGGAGGGCCCCAAGCGCCCGCGGCTCGCGGGGTTTATGGTATCTGCCCGGAACCAAAGGCGCAATAAAGTGCTTCTTTATGGGGCTGCTGCTGCTGGCCGGGCGGGGCGCGGGCGGGGCGCGCGCGCGCACGCGGCCGCTGCTTTCAGTTTGCTTTTCGAACGTTTCAGCCCGATGCGTTCTTTATGCGGGTGAGTTGCTTTTACGGCGCGTGATGATGGGCCGCGTAAATGTGTGTGTGTGTGTGTGTGTGTGTGTGTGTGTGAGTGTGTGAGTGTGTGAGTGTACGGCACTCGGCAGGACAGGTAGCATGTGTCGCGGGCAGGTGGCAGCTCGACAAGGGCCGCCGCGCCGCCGCCGGTCTGCTCTGAGCGCCTGCGAGGCTGAGGGTAGGCCGGCCCGCCGGACGCGAGTGTCGAGCGGGGCTGCCGACCCGTGCTCTTGCAGGCGCCCGCGCCCCGCCCTAACCAACAGGAAATCACGTATTTTCAGCGAAAGAAAAAAATTGTCCCTTTAAACGAAAATGAATGAATAAAGTTTCTCGTATCCTCTCCAGAACATCACGTTTTCGTTTTCATATACCCCCCACTCACATAGACACAGTAGTAGTAGTTGTGTACAGCCAGTCAAACAAATTTCTCACGGAGAGAGAGAGAGAGAGAGAGAGAGAGAGAGAGAGTCTGGTGCCGCGCATGGTTCCGATTGTGTGTTTCGTTATGGGCCCCGTGCTGAAATACACGACTGTCGTTGTCTCTTTTCCGCACCCCGTCTCTCTCTCTCTCTCGTACTATTTTTTTCTTCACGTTGCCTCCATACAATAACCCCTCCGCCCCACAACCCGTCTGCACTCTATGCGAACGAGCCGCCCTTTCCCGCGTCTGGGAATGACCTGGCCGAGGTGGTGCAGAGCCCCCCCACTCCCCTTCTCTCTCTCCCTTCCGCTTCTTCTATTTTTTCTCTCTTTTTTTTCGAGGGGGATCTTTGTTTCCTCGCCTCGCCCCGTGCACATTGCATCCCGGGCCAAACTTTATTCGCCACCGGTTGGAGCGCTCGGTGCGGCTGCGGCCTGCAGCGGGGCCCCGCCCCCCCGCAGCGCCGGCAGCCCCCGGCAGCCCCCGGCCCCGAGCTCGGCGCCCGCCGGACAGCCATTGGTCAACCTAAATTTCAGAGGCAGCGGTCCCCGGCGGCGCGCTCCTTGCAGGAAACATTACTGCCAACTGCCCTCTTTGCCTGCGGTGGTGCGGCAGCGGCGGCGCCGTGGAGCGCGGGCCGGAGAGCCGGGGGCGGCTCCTCGGGGGCGGCAGGAGAGCCGGGGGCGGCCCCCGGGGGCAAGGAGGTGCGCCATAAAAGTGTTGCACCCTCCCCAAAAAGTCGGCACGTAAACTCGGCGAGTTTTCACGCGTCGCAATTTTCGTATTGAAGTCGCGCAGCGGGTATTGCAGAACCTCACCTAGTGAGGGCAACTTCACCATGAAAAGTTGGCGGGAGCAGAGAATTGAACCCAGGCCGCCCGCTCCGGAGGAAAGCGCGCTAACCATTGCGCTACCAGGCCACGACGGTGGGGCCGCGGTGTCGGCGTGGAAATCCTCATCGAAAATAGGGAGCGGTAAACCCCATGGTGCGGGGGGCCCGTATGACGAGGGGGCGTGTCACACGCACGGGTGGCCCTCACTGACTGGGTCAGCATGACTGGCGTGCCCGTCAACGAGTCGGCTTGCGGCACCCGTCATGCGAGGGCCTCCCGGCTCGGCTCGGCCAGCTCCTCAGGCGGCCGTGCACGCCACGCTCCCGCGGTCCTTGAGGCCCCGCGGCGCACGGCGGCCGCCACGCCGCGGCCCGCGGCCCCACACACGCTGCTGCCTCGCACGCCGCAGCCACCACCGCCGCCGCGGCTTGCTTTTTGTGCTCTCTGCCTGGCCCCGATTGCTATGCATGTATGTACGGCCCGCCAGTGCGTGTACATATACATATATATATATATCCCGAGGCAGTGACATCACCGCGTCCGGCGGATCTGTTTAATGCCACGCCCGCGGCGCCACTAATTAATATAACGTCGTGTTTGAGCAAAAATCAAGCGCGCTGCGCCGCGCCGCCGCTGACTTTAGCGGCCGATTAACGTGTCGTCCTTGCGGCGTCACGTTGTGGATATTATTAATGCCGTATTTCCGCTGCGCACTTCGGTGTGCGCGCGCTTTGATACGCGTGTGGTGGTGGTGCTGGTGGTGGCCGCGGGTGCGGCGGGATACGAACTGTCCGTGCATGGACTGGACCAGAGCGTGTGTGTGTGTGTGTGTGTGTGTGTGTGCACGGTCACTTTCGCCCGGCCATCAGCCGAGGTCCGCCGGGTGAGAGGCTCTACTCCACTGCGGCCCCGCTCTGCCTCTCTCTCTCTCTCATGGCGGCCGTCATGGGCCGGCCTCGGGGAGCCATGCATTCCGGCAGCATCCGAACGTCGTAAAGGCGATGTGTCATAGTGCGGCCGCCGCTGTCAGGTATGGAGTGCGGCGGCGGCGGCGGCGGCGGCGGCGCAGGCGCGTTCTGCATCCGACGGCTGCTGCTGCCGCCGCTGGCGGGCGCCGGAGGAGACAGTGCAGGCACGACGGAGTGATGGGAACACCGTGCA
This sequence comes from Megalurothrips usitatus, assembly GCA_026979955.1. Lineage (NCBI taxonomy): Eukaryota > Metazoa > Arthropoda > Insecta > Thysanoptera > Thripidae > Megalurothrips > Megalurothrips usitatus. Next base: position 876,125 of record CM049595.1, read on the forward strand.
CACCGACACCGTGTTTTATTGAGACGGAGAGAGAGACAGAATGAGAGAGAGAAAGCGAGAGAGAGAGAGAGAGAGAGAGAGAGAGAGAGAGAGAGAGAACCTCAGCCCGTCGCGCTGCCCGCCAATCCATCACGCCGTGTAAGTGTGTGTCTGTGTCTATCCCCCGCGCGGTACATCCCCCGCGCGGTACACCGGACTCTACTGTACCCGCGGCCGGAAAGATAGAGAAAGGTTCAAGCGGCGCGCTTTTATACGTGAACGCTGCTTGCTCGACACTACTTATTCCAATGAGAACCGTTAATTCTGCGCAGCAATTGAGGGGAAAATTCAATCGGTCTTACTGGCCTCTCCGGGAAGTTTTGCCTCACTGAGCAAAGAGAGGGGAAGGGGGGGGGGATGGACGGAGAATGCACTTTGTTAGAGTTATAGCTCCGCCTCCAGCAGTCAGTCAGAAGGGGGACGACCTGAACGGACGATCACGGAGTAGTATGGGTACGCGGGAGAGAGATGGAGAGAGAGAGAGAGAGAGAGGGGGGGGGGAGAGAGAACGAGTGAGGTTGGGAAGAGACCGAGTATCAGCGGATGGAAGGGGGAGGTAACTCGCGGTGTGACAAGCAGCTATCTATTATCGGAGCGGCTGCTTTTGCGGCTGATTTAGTGCTGCGCGGCCCCCGCGGCTGCCAAGCTAAGTGGCCGCTAATCAGGGGGGAGGGGGCCGTCGGGGAGCGGGAAGCGGACGTCGCGAGCCGGCCGGGTCCGCACTGGGCGCGCACATTCTGCATACAATACCGGAGGGCGCCGGCGGTACTAACGGGGGGCGGACGCAGCGGCCACCTTGTAGTGAGAGTGAGTGAGAGGGGGGAGGGAAAGAGAGAGAGGAAGTGATATGTGTGTGGACGGGGGACAGACAGACCATGCCGGCGGCACTGCGTAGCCTCGGGGACTGGTTTTTGGCCGTAAATGAGCGTTAATCGGTGTTTGCGGGCCTCGCCGCTGTGAGTGGACACGGCGCGGGCTGCAGGGGGAGAGGTGGTGTGCGGGCCGGTCGGCAGGACGCAGGACGGAGGACACGCGCGGTCCGGGAGTGTTTTACGAGCCGGCCGCGCGCAGCGGAGATGATTCGAGTGCAGGGCAGTCGTAGCCGCGCTGCGCCGGGTATTCGCAGAGTTTGTTTTACGGTCCGGATTCGGACGGGCGGCGCTGGGTATTCGCTATTCGCAGCCCGCTGCAACAGTGTGAGTCATAGCCCCGAGCCGCCGCCGGCCGCCGGCGCGCGCTGCCAGTAATGAGTCACTTTACTGTCGAGGCAGTCAGGTGACACTCGCCTGCCGCCGCAAGAGCGCGCCACCGCCGCTGTTCGCCACGCCGCGGCGGACTTTGTAAAGTCTCGTACTCCTTGCGCCGTGCCGCGTTTTATTTTTTTTTTTTTTTCACTTTTTCCTCTTTTGTGGAATTTCTATTAGTAATATAATTACTCGGCTCCTTGCTCCAGTTGTTTGACTGCGTCGTCGACGGCGACGACTGTTCCAGTTTCTGCGCGCGCCGCTGGCGCCGCTGCCGCTGCTGCTGCTGAGGCCACTTCCAATCTTGAATATAACCGAGAAAAGCAATCTCGGTGCTGGTTATGGGTCGGCCCCGGCCGGTACCGGAAGGGCCGCACCTTACCACCTCGCTGCGCGCGGCGCGCCGCGAAGGGACACACCTGTCCGACATCCTGTATACTTCACATCCGAGCTTTTCTGCGAGTGAATTCTTGCGTTGTCATTAAGCCACTTGGACGTATTTTGAAAAAAATATTAGTTTTTGTGAAAATTTTGATTTTTTTTGAAAAGAAATATGTGTGAAGTTTTTAATTATTTTGATTTTTTTTTGTAAAATTTCAGAACTTACTCCAAATTTGGAGGAAGGTTTAAATCAATTTTACTCTCCTCGAAATATTTTTAAAAAATCACAGGAGAGTCCCCCTCTTGGTACAAGCTCTCCGCGACCCCCGCGAGCAGGAGCGGGACATCACGTCGGTGTGCGGGTGATGCGGCGCGGCGGCCGCGTAGTGAAGACGTAACGCGTGGCCGTGAGGGGCCGGGCCGTGCCGGTCCGCCTGAATGGGCTGCGCCGCGCCGCGCGCCGGCCGCGCGGGGACGTGAGGATGACATTTGCAGCGCGCCGCACAACCGGTCCCGCAGGCCGCCCGGCCCCGGCCCCGCCGCATAACTGAATCGACAACGCGCGGAGCCTTATCACTTTCCATTATTTGATTTAAGGAGCGGCCGGCCGCTGCTGCCGCTGCGCGTGCGACCGCCGTCACGGTAATGATCGTGGTCGCGGCCCTAAGTGGCCCCTGCGCACACCGCGGGATCCCAGGGTCATTACGTTTCAATCCGAGACCACGGCGACGTTCCGGTCCGGGAGGCGGCAGGTGCAGCCCGAGTGTATTCCCGGCAGCAGCAGCGGCAGCAGCGGCAGCAGCGGCGCTCCCAGCCCATTTTCTCCTGCCTCCTATTTCCCCCCGGCCGCCGCGCTTGGATGTGTACTGGCCGCGCTGCGGTCGGCTGGACACTGTGGTTTACCTCCGGTTGCAGCGGCGCTGCGGCGGCGGCGGCTGCGGCGGAGGTGTGGCAACGCCCACCTTATCAAGCCGGACCTCTCGTCAGGACCGAGGCTGTTTTGTTGTTCCCTCGCAGAAATAAGCGCGGGATGACGGAGGGGGGCGCCGGGGGCGGGGCCGCCGCCGCTGCTGCTGATGGTACCCCCGAGTTTTCTTATTATTCCGCACGGTTATTTATGCTGTTTACACGGAAAACAATTAACGTGGGCCGGGCCGTGGCCCGCAGCCACGCTCTCGCTGCTCTGCATGTTATGGCCGGACTGCCCGGGGGCCGCCCCAGGCCCGCCCGAGGGCCCCCCGAAGTGTCGAAGGGTCCGGGTCCGGCCGGTTAGCGCGTCTAATGATATGTCATCAGCGATCGATGATGTGTGCGCAGCCCGTCGTGTCCGGGACGCCGTGCGGCTGATCCGCAGCCCCGATGCTGCTGCTGCTGCTGCTGCTGGCAGCCCGCCGCATGCCGTGCGGGATGCAACGCGAGTTTCCACCTCGAAAATGGAGGGCGGGGGAGCATTAAAACCGGAGGAGGAGGAGGAGGAGGAGGGGGAGGAGGAGGAGGAGGAGGAGGAGGAGGAGGAGGAGGAGGAGGAGGAGGAGGAGGAGGAGGAGGAGGAGGAGGAGGAGGAGGGACGCAGGCCGCACGGCGATGATGTGGAGAGGGCCGGGGATTCTCATAAAAATGTTATATCTGCACTCGCGGACGCGACGCGAAGTGTGGCGGCCGCGGAGTGAAGTGCGAGTGAAGCGCCGGGATAAAACTGCGCCCGACGGACCTTGGTTTTCCCTCCATTCAGTGCGGTATAATCTCTCTCCCCCTCTCTCTCTCTCTGTCTCTCTCTCTCTCTTTGTACATGCGATGGGCCGTGCTCGGTCGCAGCCCGCGTCCATTAGTCCATAGTGTTTTATCGGGATTGAACACGCCGTACGGACCCGCGCAGCCAGTAGCCGGCGCCGCCGCCCGCTCCGCGCTCGTTAACAAAACACAAAAGAAGCTCGGGGAAAATGTATTAATTCTTTTGGCGAGACGGGGTGAAAAAGTTTGCATGTTGATTTGCGTGGCACCTATCCACGCCGCGGAGGAGATCTGGCTGAGTGAGAGGGACCGCCACTGGATCCAGGCGATGCCGGTCCCTGCTTTGGAGGCGGCTGGCCGCCGTCGGGACATCTGGCGCGGTGTCGTCCGGCGGCGTGCCGACGCCTGGCCAATTCCGGCGCCACCGTCGCCAAACTTGGCAACCCTGGCTCGTGGGGCTTGGGCCCGAAAAAAAGGAGGAATAGAGGAGGAATTTATAGTGGATGCTCACGCACAGCGCGATACACTGTATATGACAGTCTGACCTTTTGCGCGTCGTAAATCGCGTGTTTAGTACAGGTGGTGATTATTTCGATTGTTCTATCCGCAGACAGGGGGGGGGGGGAGATTTGGGAAAACGAGTTTTCTCACTCTCAAAAATGATTTTATCGATATGTCTAAAATAGTTTCAGTCGTAACGAATCATTCATGGATTACTTCATTTCGACTGTCATGTCGACTGAATTCGACATTTTTTCGGTGCCGTCCCCGCATTTCACTGCGACACGGCGGCAGTGCCATGTTGGTTTAATCGCAATCAAGAATCCCTTGTTGTTCCCTTAAAGAGAGGGGTGGATGGGGGGGGGGGTGTTAGAAAAGGAGCCAGGGGACAGGTGAGAAATCTAACAGGCTCGTTAAACGATCGCGAACGGCCTCGCGGCCGGAGCGCGGCGAATAGCAGGGAGCGCCAATCGGTGTCTGCCGCGCGGCGTGCTGGTGTACTCATTGTGTAAGTCGCAATCAGGAGGATGGGATTCCGCGGGGAATTATCTCGGCGTATCCACGTATCTCCGGGCGGGCCGGGAGGGACACTGCGTCCGTGACCCTGACCTCCACGGCTGGCGTGCCGGCGTGCTGGCGTGCCGCGCCGGGGCCCCGGCTGAGCTGTCTGGGGGGCTCAGTGGAGTGGACGGGCCAGTGGTCAGACCGGCTGCGGCCTAGCCTGGCGGGTAGCCGCGGCATAGGGCGGGCATATAGCGGCGGCGGCGGCGGCAGCAGCGGCAGCAGCGGCTCCAAATGAGAGAGGAGAGGAGCTCCGGACCACCTTGCCGCGCAGAGGCGGAGGAGGAGGTGGCGGGGCGGGAGGTGTGAGCGACGGCGGACGGGCCGGCAGGAGGCAGGCCGCACGCCGCCGCCGCCGGTCCGTCGTGGACGGCTGAGGCGCGTGTCGTCCGAGGCGGGCGTCGCCGCCCCTCGGAGGACGCCGTCAGTTGTACGTCACGCGGCTGCCGCAATAAGGATAAAAGGAGAGGGACGGGCCGGCGGGGAGGGAGAAAGGAAAAGGCGACCGCCTCCGAATCTAAATAATTCGAGCGCGAAATCGCTGCTGCTCCGCCGCCACCACAACCACGCAGCACACAGCCAGTCGAGGATACCCGTATTTTTTCCCCTGCCAATTTGATTTTGCTGCTAGTGAAAAGGGAAAAAAAGATATACGCAATCTGAAAAGGGAAGGGGGGGGGAATGCCATGATTGCATAGGTGGCCTCGAAGTGCTGCTTCCCTGAGGTTCTCTTGAGTGTTGCGGTTTGTCCGTCGCACGACATTGTGTGGGTCCGCGAGGACGTCGCGAACGACTCATTCATGCCGTTCTGTTCGCGTCCCGCGGCTCTAATGCTCCCGTGTGTGTGTGTGTGTTAGTGTGAGTGTGCGAAGGTCCGTCGCGGGTGCAGTGACGTCAGAGTCAGGCGCAGGTATCTTAATTCTCTCTCTTTTTCCCTCTCCTCTCTCTCTCTCTCTCTCTCTCTCTCTCTCTCTCTCTCTATCTGGTGACTCGCGGAACGACTTCTTTGCGGAACATCCGAGAACAGCGTGTGCTGGCCACGCGATGCCCACAGCGGTGTGTGGCGCTGCTGTGTGTGTGTGTGTGTGTGTGTGTGTGTGTGTGTGTGCGTCCGTCCGCGGTTTCCGATGCGCTGCAAAGAATTCTTGGTTTCTGAAGAGAAAAAAAGCTAAGCGAAGACGTAACCCTTTGGCAGTCCACTGCATACCCCTCGGCGGCCCTCTGCCCCGTGCATATATATTTTTTGTGTGTGTTTTTCGGCCTCTTTGCTCTCCTTCTGCCGACGCCCTCTTCTTCTTCGTGTCTGAGACTTTTTTTTTCGCCTGGAGAGCGAAGGAGGCACAGCAAGGAGAGAGGCGTTTTAAGGGGATTGTATCAAGATAGCCAGCAGTTGAGGAAGGTGAGGGGGGGGGGGAGGCAGACAGTATTGCTGCGGCGGGGGAAATACACCTATCCCAGAGGTTATTCAATTTCGGTCCTGAAATCCACGCGACCTCCACAAAACTCGGTCGCTCCGAATACGGCGGGCTGATCTCGCACAGAATCTGATGCCGGCCTACACTTCAGGGTTCGGGCTATTCGATGCCCGGGTCTCGTCACTCCCGCATACAAAAATGAATCGAAAGGACTATATTGATATGTGAAATTCAACGTACGGCCAACGCATAATTTTTCTTTTCTGTGTAAAATCAATCGAGAGCCGCAGTTTTTGTGTGTGCTTGTTTTCATTGAATGTCATTAATTTTCTGGCAGTGGCTATGAACCCGGAGCAATTTCAACTCGCCGGAATCCGAAATGGTCCACTGCCGCGCGCCTGTACAGCACAAGGGCATTACGTAACAGGGAGGAGGAGGGGGGGGGCGAGTTGGGGAGGGGAGGAGATATAAAAACGAAGAAAGAGAGAATGGCAATGGAAAGTGAAAACGAAGCGGGGGCGGTAGTGCTAACGAGTGTACAGCGGGCGGGGGGCGGCATCAGATGGAGAGCGGCGCCCCGATTGCGCCCCCGGCAGCCCCACGTATCTGCGGGGGCGGGCCGCGGGTCCTGCCAGCTCCGTCTCGGCCCCCGCCGCCCCCGCCTCCCCCCGCCGGCCGCTGCGCCGCGCACACAAAGCTCTCCGTAATTTACTTAATTTTCAAGTTTTCTAGCGGCGAGCGGGCCGACGAAGGGGGTTGCCGGGCACCATTGTCGCTGCGGACAAAAAGAACACTCGTTCCTCGCCTTGGCGCCGGCCGGCCACTCCTCTGTGCGGCCGGCGGCGGCAGGGTCAGGCCCGCAGGGCCGCGAGGACGAGGCTCGGTGCGCGGTGAGGCGCCGGCGCCAGTCGGACCGCGCCGCCCCGCGGACCCCCCGCGGACCCCCCCGGACCGCGGCGCACTGCTCCGCGCGCGGCGCCGCAAAAACAGAAGCTGAGCGCGTTGCATTAAACATGCAACGGGGTCTCGCCATAAATTTTTGATTAGCGCTAATTGGGGCTGCCTAGTCTGGTCCGCGGCCCCGCGGCCCCGCCGATGCCCGCCGCCGCCGCGGCCCGGTCTGTGAAGTTGGCCACCAGACATGATTAAAAAAAAATAATCAAGTCGGCATATCGGCCGCGCCGCCCTGTTTGTGACGAGCCCGCCTGCCCCCGGGGGCGGCCGGGGGCGGCCGGGGGCGGCCGGGGGCGGCGGCCGGGCGGGTCACCTCTGCTGCGGGCCGCCCCTCCTCCCGAACGCCGCCGCCGTCGTCGACCCCGTCGTCGTGCTCGGAATAAAATAATTAGGCGCGCTCGCTGCTGCACTCGGAATAGCCATACACAGGCTATACTTGTCCTGCTTGCTCGCACACCAGTGAACATCTTCCTTCTCTATTTTTTCGGCTGATCGCCGCCGTTGCGCGTGGTCAGGGTCATGCAGAGGAGCAGCGTGGGAGGTGAACGCACTCACAGGCGCGCGCCGCCGCGGGCAGGGGGAGGCTACGTGCGCGCGTGTGCCCGTGTAATTGCCTCTACGAAGGTGTTTACTACTATCGTGTATCATTAAATGGAGACGTTTAGCGCGTGCGAACAGGACTCCCCCACCTCTCTCTCTCTATCTCTCACACACTCACACACACCACATGTGGGCGCGCGCGCGCGTGAACACAGGGCTCGCCGCCGCAACACACAGAGGTAATATCTCAGCGATGTCACACGCCGGCGCATGCTAGGCGCAGCAGGCCGCCGCACACGCCAGGCGCACGCCAGGCGCACGCCGGGCGCGCAGGTGTGCGTCGACCTCCCAATTTATCGGCGCGCACCTGCCCGCGGGGCCTGCGGTGCAGGAGCCGTGCGCCTCGCAAAGCGCCGCCCGGGGTAGTCCGCGGGGGGTCCGGTGCGGGACTGCCGTGGTGCAGGGCCTTGTCTCGGACCGTGCGTGTCGTCCAAAAAAAACCGCTGCCATTCGCTGTAATTTTATTTTTTATTTATTTTTCGACGTGCACCTCGCGATGCAGCGCGACGCACAGAGACGACAGGGGAGAGGTGAAAAGGTGCGTTCCGAGTACAATATCGTCAGCGCCGGAGCCCGGCCAGGACCCCCGCGCCGCCGGGCCACGGGACTCGGTGCAGTCACCCCTGTGCGGCGGCGGCGGCGGCGGCGCGGCGGCCTCCAATAGGCTCAGGCTGAAAGCTTTAGGATAACCAGCTTTTGCACCCCGCGCTCCGGGGGGCCCGGCGCCCCACCGCCGCCGCCGCCGTTGCTGTCGTCGCCGAGGTTTGCCGCCGGTCTGGTTGTGGCGTGAAGGCGGCGGCGGCGGCGGCGGCGGAGGCGGAGGCGGAGGCAGCGTACGCGTGCCGTGGAGAAGCAGGAGGGGATTCTGGTTGGTGAGGGGGAGAATCCCGCAGTATTCCTGCAGCAGCCCTTCCGCCGTACGATCCCCCGTGTGCGTGTGTGTGAGTGTGTGTGCGTGTGTGTGTGTGCCCGGGCAAGAGGCAGATAAACAGAGGCAGCTGAGCAGTGCGGAGGCTAATGCAAAAGACATCAGGGACGACGGGGGACGAGAGGGAGCGGAGCGGAGCCGAGCGGAGCATCGCTGTCCCATTGCCTCCCGGCGGCGGCGGAGACTTGGTCGTCGTCCTCTTCCATGCGGGAAAGGAAGGCGCGCGCGGAGAAAACGTATTCCTTCGGATCTGTGCAGCGGCGGCGGCGGCGGCGGCGGCGGCGGCGGCTCAAGGAGAGCGACACGGCGGCGCATTGCGCGGCCGACAGGAACGCGACGGGTTGCCGCGGCCGCCCGGCGAGGAGCCGCGCCAGAATTCAAATCGGTGCGCGTATCGCAAAGCACGGGCCAATGCAACTACTCTGAAGGAATTTGTATCGGGTACTACCCATTCCACGCCGTCATAGTTGTGGAAACTCGACCATTCGTTGGCCGCACAGCTTGCCGGTTACCATATCTGTCACGCCACAAGGATTGGTCGAGTTGCCACAACTATGACAGTGTAGCGTTCGTAGTACCCGCGGCCGATGAGAAGCGAAAACAGCGGGCGCGCGTTTGCGTGGGTGTGTGTGCTGTGTTGTGCCGCCGCTGGTGCCGCTGATGCCGCCGGCAGGTGGATGGCGCGGCTCGGCGAGGGAGCAGATTATGCATCGAGGAGGAGGAGAAGGAGGAAGAAAGGAAGGAAATAAGGACGGAGCACACCGCAGGAAGTACTTCAGACCGGGATAACCTGTAATTCGCTCGCTGCTGCGGCCGCACGGCACGGCTGAAAAGTGAGGAGGGAGAGAGATAGAGAGAGGGAGAGAGAGGTGGGAGGGGGGGGGGGGGTAGAGAGAGAGCGAAAAAAGGGTGAAGAAAACGGATGAAAATACTACGCGGGGGGAGAGGGGCGCAGAGGCAGGCCCCGCCGCACGAGTTCGGAAGGAGAGGAGTGTAAAAGGGGGTCAAAATTACCCGCAGACAAGCACAAAGTAGCGCCATCGGCCGTTCCCCGGCAGCGGCGGCGCGGCGCCGCACGATTCCCTCTCCCGGGGTGGTTTGCTGTGGTGGTGGTTGCAGTGGTGGTGATTGCGAATGTGGTGGAGTAGTTCCGTACGTTTCGCAAAGGGAGGAACCTATGGCAGGCAGACAGGCAAGACAGAGAGGGAGTAAGAGGGAGAGAGAGAGAGAGAGAGAGAGAGAGAGAGAGAGAGAGAGAGAGAGAGAGAGAGAGAGAGAGACCGCGCGTCTAGGGGTGGCTGGCGGCCCAATCGTAAAGCCCGCCTGGGAGCTATTCCTTATCGGTTAGTACCCTCTTCATTCCCGCGTGCGCAGCCCGTCCCGTCCGGCCGCCCCGCCCCGCCCCGCCCCGCCCCGCCACGCCCCGCCACGCCACGGCCGCGGCGACGGGCCGACGGACAACACACGGACAAGCAACCCTCTCCCTCTCCACACACACACACACACACACGAGAGGAAGAGCCCCCTTTTGACCCTGTTTTTATTTCGTTGTTTCGCCCTTAACGACGTAACGTACACTACACTCAGGCGGGAGAAAGAGTGAGAGAGAGAGAGGGGGGGAGGGGGCGGATGGGAGGGAAAGAGACGGTGCCGCCGCGGGTCGGGACGGGCGGGAAAACCAAAGAGAGGCTTTGGGGGGTCCGGGTGAGTAGGCGTGCCTAGGCGGCGCGGGCTGAGATGGGGGTCGGCGACGGAGCCGCGTATCTCCGCGGGTGCGGGGCTCGGCGGCCGGCCGCCGGCGGGGAGGTGCCGGCCGGCGCTGCCCAGCAGAGGGATCTCTCTAATTCACCACGACTTTTGTGGATGCCCCCGACCTGCCGGGAGGGGCGCGGGCGGGGGGATGCAGTGCGGCGGGAGGAGGTCCCGGGGACGGATCCCGCGCCCGCCGCCGAGACGAGAGCGAGCGGAACAAACAAAAGGGGGGAAATTCAGTTTGAGCTGAGCCAGAGTTAGCCCTCTCGCTCACGAGGTTAGGTTACGCCGGCCGGGCTTGGAGGAGGTCCGGACGGCCGGCGGGCTGGCCGTGGCCGTTCGTTAGCCGCCCCGTCTATCTCGGCGTCCTGGCGCGGCGGGGCCGCCGTCAGCCGGGCCGCGGGCAGCTCCCGCGCCGCCTGCCTAATTTGGATGCCGGTGAGGTCGCGTTACCGCCGCTGCCGCTGCCGCCCGCGGAGGGCCCCGCCTGCCTCCCTCCCCCCCCCCCCCCCCCCCCCCCCACGGGCAGCGGCAGGAAAACACTATGTAAGGGATATTGACCTTGTCCGAAGGGGGCGCAGCCGGCGCAGCCGAGCCGGGCGTGGCGCGGCGCGCGAAAAGGGGTGAACCCTCGGGTTCGGTGCCCCGTGCCGTTGTCGCCAAGAGAAGGCACGAGAGAAGGAACGGGGTGGGAGAACGGCAGAGAGAGAGAGAGAGAGGCAGACAGACAGAGAGAGGGCGGGGGGTCTTCCATGTCAGCGCGGTTTGGCACCGCGTTGGCGGCCCTGGCTGTTGATCGAGGGGGAGGGTCGGGTCCGGGGAGTCCGGGGGTAGGGGTAGTGGATGGCAGCGTAGCCCGTGGCCAGGCGGCAGGGCTCGATATTTCCCATATTTTTCGGGCGGCGCGCGTGCGGATATTCCGCGACATCCGTCCGGGTCGTCGGCTGACGCGGCGGCACCTTCGCGTCGTATATGACGACGAAACTGCCATAGTTTGTTGGCGGCATTAGCGGGCGGCGCTGAACATGGCGCGGGGGCGGGGTCCGCTGCCGATCCGATAGTCTCCCAGCGGTATGCGACAGCGACCGTCTTGGGCGCCGCCGACGAGCCACCAACTTTCGGGCAGAAACATTCCTGGGATGGTGAGCGGAGGTACGACAAGGTCGGAGCCGGGGCTGGCGGGGCAGGCGGAGCAGGCAGCGTGCCACACGGGGAGGCGGCGCGGGGCGCAGGAAGGGCGCGGCGGCCCGGAAGCATCAGGTGATGGAGAGGGGGTTTGGCGCGCGGAAAAGCGCTGCTTCTTTTGCAAATCCCTTTCTCGTCGGCTTTCATGAATACATGACGATAGAGTGAGACAGACAATGAGCTTTGGGGAGACGGGGGGGGGGGGGGGGGGGGGCGTTCGCAGGTCCTCTGGCTCCTGCCTCCGCCGCGGGTCCGCGTGCCAGAGCTCGCCGGAAGCGTTGCCGGAAGCGCTGCCAAACCGGTGCGTCGCGGCAAGTGTTGCCGAAGGAACCCGGACGGACGCAGCGCAAGCAAGAAACCAAAAAAAATAACAATACGTAAAACCGCTGCGCGGGAAATTCTGCCCCATTTGTTTGTCGCTGTGGGCAGAGCGACGCGTCTCGCTCGGCGGCACGATTTATATTTATTATAGATCCTCTCGCCACCCCTGCGTTCGCTTGGCGCTGCAGCGGGTGTTGTGTGTGTGTGTGTGTGTGCGTGTGGCCCTCGCGCGACCCCTACCGTGAGGCACAGGGGCGGGACGAGACGGGGATAGGGCTTGTGATTTGAATTGCCGCGTCGCACCATGCTGGAAATAAAATTTTCACTGCTTCCTCTGTTCCTATGTTTATTTATATTTTTATTGCGCCTGTACGGTGGCATCCTCCGCTACATAACAGCGCGAGAGGTTAGTTTGCCCCGATGCCGAGTTTCGTTGTGTCGCTACGTGACCTTTCCGATCGCCGCCGCGGCACACAAGAAAGTATGTATAGTCTTGCTCCGCCTCCCATAGAGTGCTGGCTCACTGAGCCGCCCGCCTCGCCTGCCCACTCACTCACCTGCCCGCAGCGGCCCCCGCGGCCCCCGCGGCCCCCGCGGCCGACGCTGTGACACGGCAGAAAAGATGACAGTGATGTAACAGCGGCAGATCCCCCTTCTCGGGCTCGTCACGTTTATTTTCAGACTCGGCGGCGAAAGATGCCGCATAGTGCGGGATGCGTTTGCTGTCTGCCTCCGGGGGAATCACAGCAATTAGAGTCTCACTCTCTCTGTCTCTCTCTCGCACCGCGCGCGCCGGGCCCGTCCCTGCCGTACTGGAAACAGTAATCATCATCATTCAATACGCCCCCTCCCCTCCTCCCTCCCTCCCTCCCTCCCCTCCTCTCTCCCCTCCTGTCCTCCGAGGACAGCACCGGCATGCGGCTACTAATGTCGATATATCGACGCTGGAACGAATGCCCGCCGCGGACCGACCGTCATATTTCCATTCAGCGTAAAGCGATTTATCGAAATTCCTCGAATCTCGTGGCGGCTCGCGCGCGGGCGGGCCTAACCTAACCGTATCGGGGGCGTCGTCCGACGACGTCTCCGTCGTCCTGCCCCGCCCTGGAGGACTAATCCCGCCGGAGGGAGATCCCATCAGATCTTCGGCCGCGATCTGGTATTTGGGTCCTCCCGGGGTCCTGCTCCCGGTCCTCGCGGGTCCTTCGGGGTCCTTCGGGGTCCTCCGGAGCACTGCCGCCCGCCGCGGTCCAGAGAGATCCCCCGCGGAGACTCGATACGGACACGTAAAATGTGACCAGCCCGCCCCTCCTCCTCCGGGGCAGCGTCCCCCGACTGGAAATTATTTCTGCCGTCCTGTGACGAGTTAAATCTCCTGGCTGGGATCGAGATAAAGGATTCTTCTCTCACAGAAGTGCGCGCGGGCGCGCTATCTCCCCCCCCCCCCCCCCCTCCGCCTCTCCATTTCCCCGTTCCTCACCCGCTCCCAGCCCGCGCCGCCATCCCGATCCCCCTCCCGACAGGCATAACTTTCGTTTCAACAAAACTTAGCGCAGTGCCAGCGGCAAGTGCACAACTTGGAACAATTTGCTGGCTAGAGGCGCCACTAGCGCTAGCGGCGGCGGCGCGCGAGCCGCTCGGGATTAGTGAAGTAAGTCTCCGAAACACGTCGGCGGTGCCGGAAGCACCGGAGGCTCCTTAATCCCCAAACTGGATCAGCCCGAGACAGTCGCCGTCATCGGAAGCCACTGCCGGCAGCGGGACGGCGTCGGACGCCGCGCGGCCGCGGCGACGAGGCCGGCGTCACGACATCGGCGGCACGACGCGGTGCCGAGCGCCCGCGGGTGCCGGGGTAGGCCGGCCCGCACCACACGCGCGCGCACGGAGGCCGCGGCTGCCTACCCGCCGGGCGCTGTTGGCGAGGCAGTTCAGGCAGCGGTGTGGTACAGCACTCGGCGGCGGCGGGGCACCCACCGCGTTCGCGAGCCGATTCATACGCTCGGTCTACCGCGCATTTACCTTCGCGCGGGCCACTTTTTTTTTCGCAGCGATCGCCTCGCCGGATATGTGCGTGTGTGTGTGTGTGTGTACGCGTTCCCCGGGAAACGCATCCCCGAAATCCGATCTCTGGTGTGCGATAAACGCCGTGACCCGCTCCTGGCCGATTGCAGACAGCGGCAGCGGCAGGCAGCAGCGCCGAGGCCCGGCTACGCCGCGCTGCGCTGCCGGCGCGCGCAATCCGAGCCGGGGAGCGGCGGCGGAATACTCTCAGCGGCCGTAGCACACCATCCCTCCATCCCTCCCGTATTTCCTCGCCGCTTTCTTTGCAGGAGTGGCGAGACTGGAGAGCGGCGCGGCGGGGTGGGGGGGGGGGGGGGGGCGTCGCCTCATATATATACAGCCTGTGCACTCTCCTAATCTAGGCTAGGTAACGGAGCGGCAACGCACCGCCGACTATCTTTTTAACGCAAACGCGCCGTGTTAGGCGACGGCGGCGGCGGCGCGGCCCTAGATTTATAGTGCTATTCTTCCACGCGAGTTATAAAGTAGGCGGGGCGGGTGAGAATGCACGGGGACGATATGGCGGAACGAATGCGAAAACTTATCTAGCCCGTGTTGCTGTGTTGATTTTTTTTCCAGGGAATGGCGCACCGAGGCCTAGGACCGCTCCCGTGACGCCGACCGGGGACGACGGGGACGCTGTGCGCGCCGCGGCATGCCGCCGTAGGCCTCCGCAGAGGCCGCCGGCATGGACGCGGGCAGCGGGGGCCGGCGGCCGGCCGCAGGACCAGGATCAGGAGCCCCGGGGCCGCGGCGGCGGGGGCGGCGGCGGCTGCGCGGCGCAGGGGGCGCGGGGGGCGCGGGGCCGGCCGGCGGCGCCCCCGGCCCGGTCTGCATGGAGGCCGCAGCTCGGCGCAGCACCGGGCTGATGGATGGCCGCCGCACTGCCGGCGCTGCAGGCCGCCGCCGCCCTGCGACACTGCAGCCACTGCCGGCCCAGATGGATGGCACGGGCCTCGGGGACCGCCGCCGCAGGCCGCACGAGGACGCCGTCGTCGCGGGCCCCGACCGCCATTCATGAATGACGACGCGCAGCGGGCCGGGGCCACGGCCGTGCGTGGATCCGCCGGGGGTGGACCTGCCGGGGGTGGACCTGCCGGGGGTGGACCTGCCGGGGGTGGACCTGCCGGGGGTGGACCCGCCCCGCTGCTACCGCCGCCCCCCGGCAGACGCACCATCAGCAAAACGAAGGTGTCTCCGTGCCGTCGGCGGTGCAGCGGCGGCGGCGGCAGTCAAGTGGCCGATGTGGCCCGATGGCGTCCCCACCCCGTCGTAAAGACGTTAGGATTCGGCGTCCGCCGGGGGACTTCGCCGCTGCGGCTGGTGCCGCTGCTGCAGCTGCTGGCGCTGGCGCTGGCGGCCGGGGCATCGGCGGCCGTCCCCCGGGACCTGTCTCAACTCGACAAACCAGGTCAGTACGTAACTCACTTTCTGCTTGTTTCAGATGGCGCCAGTCTTTTCCCTCTCCCACTCCTGCGCCCCCCGACCCGGAGACATCCTGACCCCGGCGACCCGACGCCACGCACCTCCCGGCCAGACCCGGCGGGGGGTCGTCACGGGAAAACTCGCCCGCGGACGTGACGTCGGTGGCCGGGAGCAGGGGGCCGCGGAGGGTCGCGGGGGCGGTGAACGCGTCGCGCAGGAAACGGGCAGCGATATTTTAAAAGAATCTCTTTTTGGAGAAAAAGGACTATTTTTACTAAGCATGTGAGTGCTGGTTTTGGGGCTCGAATTAATCGGCACGCCCGGCCCCCGCGTCCCCCGCGGCCCCCGCCACTCGTTAAGACGCACAGCGGCGCCCCGACGACGATGCCGACGACGCCCCATCAGCGCGGGGCGCGTCGTCCGAAAACAATTAAACTTATTATCCCGGTAATGAATTGTTTTCTTCCCCGAATGATTGGCGGCCGCCTCTCTCCCTCTCACGTCGCCGGGGGCGCTGCTGCTGCTGCGGGGTGCCGGCGGCCGGGGCAGCAGGCGCGGGGGGGCCGCGGGCGGCCGTCCGACGCGGCCGCCCAAATTAAAACGTCTCCGAGGTGTCGGCGGGCGCCACCGGCGCAGCCGCCACCGCGGCTCGTCATTACAGCGCGGCTCACCGGCGCGGCGTTGCGGCGGCGGGGAGAGGGAGAGGAGAGGAGAGGAGAGGAGAGGAGAGGAGAGGAGAGGAGAGGAGAGGCTTCCCTCCGGCAGCGCCCGGCCCGGCCTCCGCCATTCAGGCCGCGCCAGTTCCTTCCTGATAGATGGAGAGGAGAGCCCGGCTGCCGCCGCCGCCGCCGTGGGCATTTGCAAGGTGCAGTGCTGCTGCCGCCGCCGCCGCCTCGTCTCGAGGACCGGGCCGCGCTATTCTGCCGCGCTGCGCTCCCCGCTGAGTAATCGTGGAGTTGCACCGCGGGGCGGAGCGGCTGCGGCGGCTGCGGCGGTGCGGTGGTGATGCTGGTGTGCCCGCACCGCACTCCGCGAAACCGTTTGCGCAGCCGCGCCTCTGTCAGCTCCGACGCAACACTTTTGTGAAATGTTTTTGATAATACGTCCTGTCCGCCGGCGGCAGGAACCGGCCGCCATATCCTCTCGGCTTCCACCCCTCACTCCCCTCCCCCTCCCCAGCAGGGTGCGTTGCCGCGTGCACCGCGGCCGCCAACGCCCAGTTTGATGAACTCCCCGCGCCGCTTAGGTAATTAGTCAGTGGCGCCTTCAAATTAGGATTTTTTATTATTATTCTTACTTTAATCGTTCCCGAGTAGTGCTTTCCGCGCGTCTGCTCGCGCCGGGTCGCCGGGGCGTGGCGTGGCGTGGCGTGGCGTGGCGTGGCGTGGCGTGGCGTGGCGTGGCGTGGCGGGGGTGCGGCGGGCGCGGGCGCCTCCATAACCTCCTCGTTAACGCCCCCCGCCGCCGCTCCGGGCAGCTGGGGGTAAAAATTGGGGCGCCGGCGGAAAGGAAAAAAAATATGCAGGGCGGGCGACTTTCGCACGTAATTGACGGAGAAAGAGAGCGAGAGAGAGGGAGACAGGCAGACAGACAGAGAGAGAGGGGGGCAGGGAGGTAGAGAGAGAGAGAGAGAGAGGGAGAGAGAGAGAGAGAGAGAGAGAGAGAGAGAGAGGGAGGGAGGGAGAGAGACAGCCTGCCGTGGGCGTGACACGCGTCGTCATCTGTTAATGTCATTGTCCGCTTTTTAAGGAATGTACACACTGGTGTTATTCTGTGTTAATGTGGCGCGCGTTGCGGCCGATGGCTCCGGGCCGTGTCCATCGATGGTGTAATATCGGCGGTGACGCGGGTGCGGCGCACATGCGTCCCCGCGCCGCTGTTGTTATGAATGGCGCGGCGGGGGGTGTGGTTCGCGGGGGGTCGCGGGGGGTGTGGCCGGGCTACATTGTGGGGCTGGGTGTGTGCGGGTAATGAGGGCCGGGAGCGGCGTGCGGCGGTGACCGGCGCGGTGAGCCCTCTCTCCTCCCTGTGCCACTCCTACCCACCCCACACGCCGCGGCGCGGGCCGCCGAGCGCGGAAGAAGCGCGAGCGCAGAGCATAACTGAATATATAAACGGGAGCATATGCGTCCGAGTCAGAGAGCCCCGCGGTAATGCCGCACGCCCCCGGCACGCGCCCGGCACGCGCCCAGCACGTGCCCGGCACGAGGCGCCTGTCTCGCAGCGACCCCCCGCCGCGCACCGAGGCACCCCTTGCCCTGCCCCCCGGCCGCGAGCTCGCACAGTTTTCGATTGCTTTGTCGAGCGTTAAGGTGTGCGGCCACAGTCGGTATGCCCGTCCGACCCCAGCAGCGCGCCGTATCACGAAGGGAGGGCGGAGGGGGGGGGGGAGGCCTCAGGAAGGGTGGGGCTGCGGTTCCGGGAAACAAACTCGGGCCGGCGCCGCGATGCGTAGCAGATTACAGGCCGATCCGTCAGCGACGAGGTATTTAGACCGGCCGGAAGGATCCGCGCCGGAGTGGCCTATTCCTGTTCGCAGCCCATTGGCGCGGCGCGGGGGGTGTGGAGGTGGGGAGGGGTGGGGGGGGGAGTGGTGATGGGGGCTTTACTCGTAAGGAATGGAGACGAATGGAAAGACGAGGAGGAGAGAAGGAATAAAAGGAGGGAGGGCTGCTGCTGCTGGGGGGGGGGGGGGGAGACGGAGGACAGAGAGAAAGAGAGAGAGAGAGAGGGGAGGGGGACAAGTCCGTGATGAATGAAGTCGTTGGGCTCCGAATTCACTCTCCGCCCGGAGCCAGCCCGGCCCTGCCATGCTCTGCCCGAGGCGGCCCGAGGCCCGGCCGGGGCCGTGTGCCAATGGGACGGCCGCCCGCCCCGTCACATCAATGTGCTAACGAAGTTGTAACGAAGCCCCACTCGTGTGGAGCCGCGCCCGCCTCGCCGCGCCGCTCACTCGCCGCCATCTGTAAGCAGCCCCCCCGCGGAGTGTACCGGGGCGGGGAAACACCGCGTCATCTCGGGCCTCTCTGTCGCTCTCTTATGGAGTCCAGCAAACGTGCGACGGAGACAGCCGCTTCCACGGGAGGCAGGGCGGAGGGGACGCGCGGCGTGTGAATGACTCGGGGCGGCAGGCGGCGGCCCGCGGGCTGTGGGCCTGGAGGACGCGGAGATGGTGGAGACGATGCTGTCGCGGAGCCGCGGAGCCGCGGAGCTGTCACGCGGACGGCGCCACACACCGTTCTGCACTTGCACGTCGGCGGGGAGGGGAGGTAAAGAGGCAGAAGAAAGAGAGAGAGAGAGAGAGAGAGAGAGAGAGAGAGAGAGAGGGAGAGAGTGGGGTGTCTGCACTTCCGCTACCTTGATTCCCCTGCCCGGTTTCCGGTCTCGGCGTCGGGAACCCCTATCTGCGGCGGCGGCGGCTCGGCGGCTCGCTACGTCATCGATAGCCTCGCCGCCAATGCCATTGCTCACCGGGCGCCGCCGCCGCTGCAGCTGCTGCTGCTTCGGGGCGGTGCTTTATACGTCCTGCACCACCAGCACGTTGCCGCCGCCGCCGCCGCCGCCCGCTGCGGCACCTTGCCGCCATCAGATCCACCTCGGCCATCAGCGGCGCACCTTTTATTAGCACTGCCGCCCCCCGCAACGACCTCTAACTCCGGTCACTGCTGAGCTCTGCGGGGGGCGGAGGGGGGGGGGGCGGTGCGACGGGGGTCAGCGGCGAGCGCGCGGCCGCTATCCGCCCTTCCGCCTCATCCGCGGAACCAATAATACTCTATGGAGACAAATCATGGCCATCCATCGCGGGCGCTGCTGCCCCTCCTCCCTGCCTCCCTCTCTACCTCCCTGCCTCCCTCCCTCCCTCCCTCCCTCCCTCCCTCCCTCCCTCCCTCCCTCCCTCCCTCCCTCCCTCCGGCCGTCACGGTCACCACAGTGACGCCGTGGCTGCCGTGCCCTGCCCGCCCGTCTGCCGCGGCGCGTGGATGGCAGCCGGGTAGCGCCGCCGCCACATCCGAACGCCGCGCCGCGCCGCCGCCACCGCTGCTGTGAAAATAAATCAAAACCCGCGAGAGCATAGCAAAGTACTCGGAAAGTTCTCCGGCCAGCATCACTGGTCCCGCCGCGCCCCCGCGCCGTCCGGCCGAAAA
Organism: Megalurothrips usitatus; assembly: GCA_026979955.1. Lineage (NCBI taxonomy): Eukaryota > Metazoa > Arthropoda > Insecta > Thysanoptera > Thripidae > Megalurothrips > Megalurothrips usitatus. The sequence goes on from CM049595.1 coordinate 895,368, forward strand.
AAGAGAAAGCAGCGTCGCTTCGTTTTGTTGCGTTTTCAGCGCGCGTTGGTCACGGGGTCATGGGGGGGACGACGCCGTGGTGGCCGGATGTAAGGCGGTCGCCACGGCCGGTCAGCGGGGGGTCGTGCAGGGGCTCCTGCGGGGGGTCCTGCGGGGGGTCCTGCGGGGGGTCCTGCGAGGGGGTCCTGCAGCTCGCAGTTTCTGTCCGCCCCCTAATTGGCCCAGTTGTGCGCTGTCGAACGGCACGGGGCGGCGGCCGGCGGCGGCGGCGGTGGCGGCGGCGGCGTGCCTTCGGCGTCCGGCCGGGCACGCAATTCAATTGCACACGGCGCCACCAGCGGCCAGCGGCGGCGGCGGCGGAGGCGGCGGGAGCGGCGGTGGGGGTAGTAGTAGTCATGCGGCAGGGGCGGCAGGGGCGGCGGGGGCGGAACCGGGAGGGAAAGGGGAGAGAGCAGGGGGAGGAGGCGAGGGGACCCCTACCAGTTTTGTCGCGGATTGCCTGTGGTTTCGCAATCATCTCGTGATGGATGCGCAATCAGCGCGTGCGCGCGCTCGCACCGACACAACACCAGCACTACCCCCCTCCCCCTTTCTCTCTGTCTCTCTCTCTCTTTCTCGCTCTCACTCTCTCTCTCACACACACACACACATGCGTTAGGCTCCTAGAACCGCCCCCCTCCCCTCTACCCCTCCCTCTTTTAGCACAACCGCGCGTCGACACGGGGAGGCACTCACTCGCCCAGAAAACTCGACTTGACTCCGCGGTGCTGCTCGCTGCAGCGGAGCGACGAGGAGCTACGCTCTCTCTCTCTCTCTCTTCTTTTATATGATTTTCGGCCGTCGGCGGCCGGCGAAGACAGCTTTGCGACGGCTTGCTAAATAATATCGCCGCCTGTCCTCCGCGCGCAGCTCTGCGGGGGGTCCGCTCTCTGCGGCCGGCGGCGGATCATCCGGACTGGTTGTCGTGTGTGCCTAATGTATGCACCCCTCCCTCCCTCCCCTCTCCCTCTCTTTCTCTCTCTCTCCCTCTCTCTCTCTCTCTCTCCCTCGCTTTCGTATCGCGCTGTACCTTACACCCCTCTTGTCTCCAATCTTATCGAATCCCGCGCGTTCTACCGGAGAAAAAGGCTTCGAGAGACAGACGGAGGAAGGAGGGGTTAGAGGAGGAGGTGGAGGAGGAGGAGGAAGAGGGAGGGCACGAATAGATAGGTAGGAAGATACCGAAGAGGTGGTGTTGATATGTTCTCTTCCATGCTCTCTCTCCCTCTCTCTCTCTCTCTCTCGATCTCTCTCTCTCTCTCTCTCTCTCTCTCTCTCTCTCTCTCTCTCTCTCTCTCTTGTTTGCACCCCCGTTGTCGTTGTGGTGCCTCTGCCCGAGACGACGGTCGCCGGGCGCGACTTTCATTTCGCCCGCCCCGCGCACAACACGGTCGCTACTGGAATGTTGTGGTGTTAAACGTCGCAGAAGCACCCGGCGGTGTGGGAGTGCAGCACTGGGGGGGGGGGGGGGCAGGCTGTGCGACGTGCCATGTAGATGTCGCGATACTTGCATGTGACTCGGCGCGGGGTGAGGGTAGGCAAGCCGTCAGTGCAGCGAGGAGCGGCGGTGTTGCCTAGCCTCCCGACCGCAGGGGCGCTGCGAGGGAGCGGGCCGCTGCGGTCAGAAGCGGATGCTTCGCTGCGTGGGAACAGAAATGCGGTGATTATTATACCCCCGGAGGTGTGCTTCCAGACGAAGCAGCACGCCCGTGCTTTCTGCCCGGAGCCCGCAGAGCAGCCCTGGAGCTCGGTTTGCTCTCCGGCTCCGGGCTGACCCACCCGGCACTATTGTCACCTTGTTTGTTCCAGTTACGCAGACAATAATGCCCCCGCGCGGTGCTTCGTGACCGGGGTCCGGCGCGGGGGAGAAAACGCGCCGTGTAAAAGTGGTGAGGAGAAAAGGAATCCTGTGGGAGGGGGGGGGGGGGAATGCGGGAATAAGGCACACAAAAAAGGGAGCGGATGGGATCGATTAGTTTAAAGGACCGGCAAACAGGTGTGTTTGGATTTGTTTCCGAAACATGAAAATTGTCGTTGATGAGCGCTAACCAGCGTCCGACGTGCCCGCGGAGAGTGCTGAGTGCGGAGTATGTACCGGGGCTGGCAGTACGTCAGCATCATTATCCAGGACGTCAATTTTGCCTTTTGCACCGCCGGAAATTCCCGGTATTGGTAAATGCGTGTGAGCGTGATGCCAAAAAGGTGGATGGTTTTCTATTCGGGGGAAAAGTGAACCTGTGCGCGCGCGCGCGGCGGCCGACAGGAAAGAGAGAGAGAGAGAGAGAGAGAGAGAGAGAGAGAGAGAGTGATCGAGCCACACTGACGCCGCTGCCTCGTTACGGTGAAAGGTTTCTGCCCCCCCTCTTCCCTTCCCCGGCTCCACAACCAGTATTTATTTTGTCGACATGAATTGCCAATTACGGTCACAATGAGGTGGGCCCATTATTTCCGGCATCCTTGTAGGAAGGGACCGAATATAAAACAACAACAACAAAAAAAGAATCGGAAACTGACATTCCTGGCCTGGAGAAGCGCGTGCTGATTGTAACGGCCGCGGAGGAGCTGAAACATTTCCGCAAGCAAAGAGGGTGCTGCCTCTTGCAATTGCACTATATATATATATGTATATATATATATACATATGAGTGGGGGAGAGGGACGGGAGGGGAGAGGGTGAGGGAGGGAGGGGGTGGGACCGCTGTGGCTGCGCGCCGCGACTTGGTATAGTGGAGCGTCGTAAAGAGGGGGTAACGAGACCTTTATTGCACCGCAGAGACGCGGCGTGCTGCACGTACCGCACCAACTTGTTTGTGTGCGCGCACGGCCCCGCACGGACCCCCGGCCGCCGCCGCGTGCGCCCCACTTTTGCGTACAGACGTGCAAGGCCGCGGGAGATAAACCAGAGGAGTATTATGCAGGGGTTACAGGGTGTCCGCATCACGCCGCCGCGGGCGGCAACTCTGGAGTAGCCGCAGCACGGCGCCTTCACCATCGTGGCGTAGTAGCGCAGTAGTTAGCGCGCTCGGCTCCGGAGCGGGCGGCCCGGGTTCAGCTCTTTGCTCCCGCCCTAATTTTTCCGCCGGTCGCTTCGAACGGGCCCAAAAAGAACGTCGCCGAAAGCAAATGGCAGCAGGGTGTCACAGCGTTACCAGAGACTCGCGAGGAAGCGAGGGTGCCGAGGCGCCGCTCCCTGCGAGATTGCACACGGTGGGGCCCACGTGCACACGAGCGGCGGCCGGACCGGACGGACCTAAGCGGCCCACAGCCCCGGGCGGGGTGGTGGCGGCGGCGGCGGAGCGGGACGGCCCTGCCGGCATTCCTGGGGGAACGGTTTAGCGGTGTGGGGGAGGCGCTAACGCGAGGCTAACGTGAAACACTAGACCCTCTGGGACATCGGCCCCCTCATCTATATCTTGCTCCCTCTCTCTACTCTCTCTCTCTCTCTCGCTCTCTCTCTCTCTCTCTCTCTCTCTCTCCCTCTCTCCATCCCTCCTGTCTATTTCTTTGGCTCCCCCCGCCATCACCACCACCACAACCCTCCCCTTCCCCGCCACTTTCGATCGGCGGGAAGAGAAAAGAAGGTGGGTCAGCGGTCGCTGCGCTGCACTCGGCGGTCTTTGGCACGTGCCCCAGGTTTCAATCATCTCAGTCGACCCGCGTCCGCCCTGGAAGTGCGCGCCGCCCTCCACCACCACCATCAGCACCATGGCCCCCACCATGGTGAGTGTGGCCATGGTCATCACCATGGTGAGCGTGACCATGGTCATCACCATGGTGACCGTGACCATGGTCATCACCATGGTGAGTGTGACCATGGTCATCACCATGGTGAGTGTGACCATGGTCATCACCATGGTGAGCGTGACCATGGTCATCACCATGGTGGGCGTGACCATGGTCATCACCATGGTGACCGTGACCATGGTCATAACCATGGTGAACGTGACCACGGTCATCACCACGGTGAGCATGACCACGCTCATCACCCTTGTAAGCGCTGACATTTACATCGCGGGCACCTCACGGTCATGACCACAGTTGTGATGCGATGACCATCGCCTCCTTTACGATTTCCGCGCGGCGATGCGCCACCACCATCAAACCATCCGTGCTTACTTTAGACGACCATCACCCCTATACACGCCGCCGGCGGCCCCTGCAGCCCCCGGCAGCCAGGCGGCAACTTTATACGACCTTGGAGCTCGGCTCCGCTCCCCCGCCGCGGCCCGTGTGCACTCGGAAAGTTGTGCGCCGTGCGCTGCGAGGGCCGGCTCTGCGGGGGGGGGGGGGGGGGGGGGCTCTGCGGGGGGGCTCCGCCGTGAGGGCTGCGCTGCACTGCTGCCGCCCGCGTGCCAGGCAGCCCCGTCGCCTCGCGCGCCGCCGTCCAGCGGCAGCAGCGGTCCGGCTGTGGCCCTCCGATTGACTTGTTTACTCTTCCCCTAATCTACTTATTCCGGGCGGAAAAAGATAAATAATAAAGAAACGCGAGAGCGGACGGGCCGCGCGCCGCGGGGCGGGGGGCTATTCACGGACAAACAAGGCGTGAAATTATTGTTGTGCCTGGCAAGCGCGAGCGGCGCGGGGATAACGGGGGTAGCGGGGGCAGGGCCGGCCACCCATCAGCGCCGCAGTGCCATGTCGCCACATCCGTCTTTTCAGTAGTATTTTTTTATTTTTCATTATTATTTTTAAATGCCGCGGGCCCTTCCCCGTTACTCCCACTCCGACGCCTACATACTACCCATCTCCGCCGAGCCGTGCTGGCGCCCTCTGCTGGCCTGCCACCCTCCGGCAATGAGCATCCGAGTTTTCTCTAAAGTTTTTTTTTTTCTCAGCGGAGCCCCCCGCGCTCCTCAGAACCCTGGCCACTACTGGCTTGGGGAACGGAAGGGGTGGTGGTGGCGGTGCGGGTGGATACACGTGATATCAAAGCATTCTTCCCGTTGCGAAAGGGGCAAGGGGGCCCTAAGCGGGGGGCGTAGAGGGGGGCAGTGGTCGGGCGGGCGCCGAACGGAACGAGACGTTTGACTTTGATGTACTGTTGCCACGGCGTGGTCCGGTCCGGCCAAGTTCGGCCGCCCCCTCGCTCCCCAACAACACAGGGACCACCGTTTGCGTTCCGGGGCATCCAGTGTTCCGCCCCCGCGGCCCCCTCGGCCGGGTGCCGCCGCCGCCGCCGCTGGCCGAACCCGCCGACTCCTTGACAAACAGCCAGGGATCTCCCTTTTGCCCCTCCCCCTTCATCCTCATCGAATCCCGCGCCGACTCGACTACGCAACTTGAACGACTCACTTCACTCAGGGAGTGTGTTTGTATGGAGGCTGAAGCTCCCTTCTCAACCCCCTCCCTCCACCCTCTCTCTATCTCTCTCTCACTCCGTCCCTCGCCCTCTCTCTCTCTCTCCTTCTCTCTCTATCTCTCTCTCTCTTTCTCACACGCACTTTCACCCTATTTGTCAGTGCCGCGCGGGGCGCAACATTTTCGGCGACTGCTGCACTCTTCTTCTCGCAGCCCGCCTTCGGCGGCACTCTATCGCTGCGGCGCGTGGCCGGCGCCTGTGGCCGGCGCGTGGAAGGTGCGTGGCAGGCGCGTGGCTGGCGCGCCGTGTATAACCACACCGTCAGCACAGCGGTACGCGAGGCCCGCGCTCAAAGCAAAGTCTGGCGCGCGGCGCGCACAAAGGCTCCATTATTTTGCGGCCTGCGCTGCTGCTGATAGTGTCGGCCCGGGTCTCGTTTGCTGCAGGTAAATAATTGGGCGCTGCATTATTAGCAGCCTGGAGGGCAGCGCGGGGGCGGCTGGGGGGCGAGGGGCGGATGGGCGTCACGTTCGATTGGGGCGGCCGGCCAGTCCCCTCCGCTGCGCACGATGACAAGGGGAAACGCTGACACAGAGACTGATAAACATGGTTCCAGACTGTAAAAAAAAAACTCTGTGTCCCGGACCTTTTGTTTTTTTTTCACAATATTTTTGAGCGCAACAAACTCCCTGTACCTGCAATAACTTTGCTTAATTTGCTTAACGAGTTGCGTGTTTCAGACCGGCTGCTGGAGGTGACGGCGGCGCTGGGGCAGACGGCGTCGCTGCCGTGCGCCATCCGGCCGGCGTCCGGCGGCGGCGGCGCCGTGCAGATGCTGCTGTGGTACAGCGAGGCGGCCGCCGACACCGGCGCCCCCATCTACAGGTGAGCCGGGGGCCGGCGGCGGGGCGGGCCGCGTGGGCTGCCTACCCCGCGGGCGCTGACCCGATAAACACGCTGTCGCAGGGTGGACGCCCGCGGCCGCCCGCTCACCCAGGCCCGGCTCTGGTCGTCGCCGGCGGCCTTCGGGCCGCGGGCGCGGCTCGTGGTGGACAGCGGCGGCGACCTGGCGCGGCTCGTCGTCAGCCGGCTGCGCGACGGCGACCACGGCGTGTACCGGTGCCGGGCCGACTTCCGGGACGCGCCCACCAGGAACACGAGGGTCAGCCTCTTCGTGACGCGTCAGTAGCCCTCATCGCCCGCCTCCACCAGGTTTGCCTGTGGTGCGTCGCTGAGAGGGCCGGTGTGTCGTGTGCGCAGTGCCCCCCACGCAGCTCCGGGTGACGCGCTGGCCGCCCCCCGCCGGCGGCAGGCCCCCGCCGCCCCTGGACATGCTGCCGCCCTTCTACGAGGGCGACGAGGTCAGCCTCTCCTGCGAGGCCGTCGGAGGTGAGAGCCGCGACGCACCGCCCGGGAGTCGTTCCAGCACTGGGGGACACTGCGTCTGTATCTGACTCTCTCCCACTTCCGGTCCTCGCCGGCATATTATCACAGCCTCTCTACTTCTCTCTCTCTTACTCACACGCCCCCCGTGCACATCCTCGCTTTATCTCGCCCGCGTTTACACGCCCTCGAGAGACACTCACTGCACACAGTACACAGCCGGTCTCGTGTAAGAGCCGCACGCATCAGCCAGAAACACTTTCTACTCCAAAATTAAAGCGGAGATAAAATAAAAGCAGCGAACTTGACGGCGCGAGCTGCTGACGATATGTTTTGTGAGTCGGCGTGCACGTGAGTGGCTCCGGGCGGCTCCGGGCGGCTCCCTTTGGAGGGGTGCGCCACGACAGCATGGTCTGCGTGTCCGTGCCGCCGCCGCGCCGTCGGAGCGCCGCCCCCGGAGTAGCTGCTACTGCTGCTGCTGCTGCAAACCGCCGCCGCAGCAGCGCAGTTCATTTAAACGCGGCGGGCGGGAGGCGCGGAAGCGGCGGCGGAAGGAAGAGACAGAGAGGGCGGGAGGGTTATGAGGGGCCCCGCGGGAGACCGCAGCCCTAGGCCACACACACAGACACAGTGTGTGTGTGTATACGTTTCTATTGTGCGAGATGTGTAAGAATAGGGCGGGGACGTGTGTGTACATGTGTTACCGCCTCTTCAGGCAGACACTGCCGCCATCATTACCACCATGTCTACCAGTCCCCACCTGCACCACCACCATCACCACCACCACCACCACCAGCTTAGCAAGGCAGGGGGGCCGGGACGGGAGGAAAGATCAGCTAAATGAGGTACACGTGTCTGCGTTTGTGTGCGGTCGGGTGAGACAGCCCGCCTTGCCGTGCCGCGCCTGCCTGCCTAGCGAGGGGGGCCTCAGCTCGCGGATGGGTGTGCACCGACTGGTGACTGGACCGGACTTTTCCATTGACTGGAATGAAAATTTTGCGATCATTTATGGTTTCTGTGTTCTGAGCTGCTACCCACCCCAAAGTAGGTTAAAAAGTCATTCCTACCGTGACCAAAACTCTAAACGAAAATATTTTTGCTTCACTTAGAAATATGTGGATGCTTATGAAAAAAAATTGCAAAAATGGGTGGGCACTACCTCGTCCCAGGCCTCCGCCTGGAACCCTCCTGCTTAACTTCGGTGTTCGAATGGGAACCGGTGTACCAGGTATTGACCGCCGCAAAGACACCGGCACAACGCAGCGGCCTTTTTCAGGGGCACGCTTCCGCAACGGTCAATGTAGCCCCCTCCGCCAGCCAGATTTCCGGAATCAACTCCCTTCGACTGGCTGGTTGGTCTGTGGCACTGCGGCCACTCCCGAGCGGATTGGGGGGGAGGTAGGCTTTCCTATATCGTACACAGCCGAAGCTGCTGTACTTCACGACGAACACTAGTCGCGACGGCGTGTCCTCGTCTGCCAGATTCACAGGGAGCGAAAACGAAGGTACCGAACCCTAGGTACCCCCGTAGCATACACCCGAGTCTCCGAACCAAGTTTCCTTGGTAGACACAGAGCCCCCCCGCCGGAAACCCCGGGCGACCGAGAGAACCTCGGACCCGGGAACGGGGGTAAGCCCGACCGTGCTGCGGGAATCTTCAAGTTGAAACCCAACGCTTACATCTCTCAGTGACGCAGCGCGCACGGCCGTTCAGACAGCCATATCGACGCCACGTTCGGAAGTATATTTTACCCTCTGTCTCTCAAGCACAGACACAAGAAAAATTTTGAATTACTAGCCAGACTTGAACCCACGACCTTCCGGCCGCCGGTCAGCCACTCTACCCATACGGCCACAGAGCCGCGATGAGGGCGGCAGCACTCCCCAGGTACTTTACACACCGTCGCCTTAGCTGAGCCGACAGAAAAAACGAACGGACCGGCAAAGAGCTGAACATCCGACCAGCCACCCGCCGGCCGGACTCGCTAACCACGCGGCTACCGAGCTTCGGTGTGGGGCGGCCTTGCGCTCCCGGTACTGTAGCCGCACGACGTGTCCGACTGGAAATTGACTGGAGTCTGACTGGAGTCTGACTGGAGAGTGACTGGACTGGAAGGCGTACACTGACTGGAAGCAGTGGGGTACCCCTCGCTGCCTAGTCTTCTGCTTCCCTGCGCAACGCAGCTAGAGGAAGTATGGAGACGTCGTGAAAGAAACCCGATGCGTCTGACGCGATAACGAACAGTGTGTTAGTGAGGCTCCTAATGCACAGTTTCATTTTCCTGGCGTGGCTTATTTCCTTCACATTTTTTTTCCATTTTTTTTTCGGAGACATGTCTCAGCGAAACAACCACGATTTTTTTGTATTATTTTTTTTTGTGACAAGAGCCCTGGCTGTGCTGCAGGTCGGCCCCGGCCCGCCGTGGTCTGGCTGCTGTCCGACGTGGTGGTGGACGAGTCGTACGAGGACGCGGCCCGCGGCGACGCGGTGGTCAACAGGCTGGTGGTGCCGGCGCTGGGCCGCCAGCACCTGCACGCCCGCCTCGTCTGCAGGGCCAGCAACGACCCCGGCGCGGCCCCCACGGAGCGCGAGCTCTTCCTGGACCTGTTCCGTGAGTGCGAGAGAGAGAGAGGCCCCTCTTTCCCGTTTTTCACCTGCTGCGCTGCTCATTTGGGGGTCATTTCTTCGCCCCTCTCTCTCTTGTCCTTTTGTTTGAAATCGTATCCGGGGTTGTCACGTCATGTGCACGGCGGCGGCGGCGGCAGCGGCAGCGGCGCGCAACAAAGGTAATTGTTACCGGAGAAAGTTTTTGCCCAGCACGAAAAAAAGCGCTGAAAGCGCGCGCTGCTTGAAAAGAGTTGACGTGCCATTCATGTGTGAATGTCGGCTTTTGTCTGCCGGCTGCTGCCGCCGCGACGCCCTCCCCGCGCGCCCCGCCTCCCCCGCGCGGCTGAGTACCCGTGTGCGGTGCGTCTGTGTGTGCGCGCGCGCGCGTGCGCCGCGGCTCCTTTGCAAGCCTGGCAATAATGGCGTCGCGCGTTGTTTGCAGTTCGTCCGCTGAGCGTGCGCATAGTGGGGCGCGAGCGCGCGCTGCTGGCCGGCCAGAGCTACGAGTTCCAGTGCCGCTGCTCGGGCTCGCGGCCCGCCGCCAACGTCACCTGGTGGTGGAAGGGCGCCGGCCCGCTCAAGGCGCCCGTCCGCAAGGTAACCTTCTTCAACCGGAAACAAAACGTCAAGTAAAAAATAACTAAAAATGAATTGGAGACACCGAGCTGAGCTGTGCGGCCGGCCGGGTAGAGCGCCGTGCCCGGTAGGCAGCGCGCCGCGCCGGCGTGTGGTGCGGGCCGGCCTACCCTCCCGCTGGCAGGCGCTCCCCGGCCGGCGGCCCCCGCACTCCTCCGTACCGTGTCCTCGCCTGCCCCGCAGCTGCCGGGCTCCGCCACCGAGACCATCAGCGTGCTCACACTCACGGCCGCCGCCGAGGACCACGGCCGCCAGATCGAGTGCCGCGCCGAGAACGCCCTGTTCGCCGACAGCGAGATCCGGGACCAGTGGCAGCTGGACGTGCAGTGTGAGTGCGGGAGCAGAAAATATCCTAATGTTAAAGACAACTACACACTAGAAAAAAAGTTCTTTATATTCTCTGAAAATTTTAAAAATAAATTGATGTGCGTTTCACCGTGTGCTGCAGACTCTCCGAGGGTTGCGGTCCGGCTCGGGGAGCAGATCAACGCCAGCAGCATCCGTGTCGGCGGCGGCGTGTACCTGGAGTGCTCCGTGGACGCGAACCCCGCCGCGGGGCTCATCTCGTGGACCCACAACGTGAGTGCACAGAGTGCGCCGGCCGAGCAAGGAGTCCCATAATACAGCCTCCCCCTACTTATTGGACGGCGGAGAAAACATGGCGAGCTTTCGGTTGGTGCAGATTTTCAATGCTGAGCGGGAGTCCGCTTGCGAGTGCCCTGGCTGCGCTCCCCCCCCTTCTTTTTCCCTTTCGCACGCTCGGGGAGGACGTGTTTGTGTCGCCCGCGCCCGCGGCACGCCCCCGTCAGCCGGCCCCGCAGCCCCGCACCCCGCTCATGAAAATAATGGGGCGCGTGCGGGGCGCGTGCGGTTGTATTGGCGCCCGGCACACACGACCCGCACGCCGCGCTACGTGTGCTGTCGGCTCAATGGAACTGCGCCGGCGCAGCGCTGCGGGGGCGGTGGTGGAGGTGGCGAGGGGGGCGTGGCGGGGCGTGGGGCCCGGCCTCGCAGCAGCCCCCTTCCGGGCTCTCGGTCCGCCACGTCGGCCTGCGACACGCGGACGCGCTTATTGGCCCAAAGCCTTTACGGGCACCCCCTGCTCCCCCCTCCCCCTCCCCCTGCCCCCGTGTATGTGCGTGTGAGTGTGTGAGTGTGTGGGTGTGGGTTTCTGCTATTGTCACCGCCCCCATATGCGCGGCTGGCGGGCAGACGACACACCCGCACCCGCGGACCGTTTAATATGTAGTGAGCACCGAGCCGGCCACGCGCACGGTGCCAATACCAGCGCCACCTACGCTGCAAAAACATCACTAGGCAAACGCTGCATGCTTGTTGTTTGTTTTTTTTTTGTTTGTTTTGTTTTTTAGAGTGGGAGGGCTCCATCCTATGCCTACCTATGCCCAGTACCTAACATCATTCCAGCACTTCTAGTTTGCCTGCGCGTACTTTTTTGCTCGCCCCCCCCCCCCCCCTCCGTCTCCTCGTGTCGCACGTTGACCCCCTCCTCAACCCTTTCTTTCACTTTCATTTTTTTTCCTCTTCCATCGTCATGTTCGGGGGCCCTGTCTTTTGTCTTTGACGTGCCTGCTGCCTTGGCTGCGGGTCGTTGGCTGGGCTCCACCCACGCAGAAAAGATCAAGGGGAATCGCGTGTGTGTGTGTGTGTGTGTGTGCATGCGTGTGTGTGTGTGTCTGTGTGAGTGTGTGTGGGGGAGCAGTGTACAAAACTTGCCGCTTGCTTTCCCCAGAGCGACCGGTTAGACACCGTCCAACAAGCAGCATCAAGCCAGCCCGTGTTTGCTCCGTTCGGTTTCACCCCGTTTTCGTGGGGATCCGATATCAAATTCGGCTCGCGGCACTCGCTTCCCGGTGACGCCGACCTCAATCTCCCACACTCGTATCTCCGGCCCCAGCAGCGGCAGCAGCAGCAGCAGCAGCAGCAGCGGCGGGGTGCATCAAGCCATGACTCATTTCCATCCCGGAGATTGGCGCTTTCCACAGAAGTTGTCGGAGTGGCATCCATCGGGCGCTAATAGGCTCCCTCCCTCCCTCCCTCCCTCCCCTCCCCTCCCCCTGCTGCTCCCTTCCCCAGACCCCCACGGCAACGAAGCGGCGGGTGACGCACACAAGAGAGTGCTGCTCCCTAATCGAAGACGGCACGTAATCGGAAGATATACCGGCGGCGCGCCAGTCAGAAATACCTTTGGTTTCGCCTCGTGATCTGTTCTCCGGAGATTAAAAACCAACCAGACTTGTTTATATTTTATTTTTCAGAACGTGGAGCTGCGGCCGCGGGCCGGCGTCGTCCTCAGCGGCCGCTCGCTGGTGCTGCAGCACGTGGTCCGCGGCTCGGCGGGGCTGTACGCCTGCTCCGCCAACAACAGCGTGGGCCGCGGCCACTCGCAGGACCTCGGCGTGAGCGTGCAGTGTGAGTCCTGCGTCCGCGCCGGCCAGGAGACACCGGCCTGACTAACACTCCCGCGGGCGCTGTGGCTCAGTCTCAGTGCAGGCCCTCCGCGATCCTTCTTCTGGTGGCGGGGGAGGTGGAGGTGGAGGTGGAGGTGGAGGTGGAGGTGGAGGTGGAGGTGGAGGTGGAGGTGGAGGTGGAGGTGGAGGTGGAGGTGGAGGTGGAGGTGGAGGTGGAGGTGGAGGTGGAGGTGGAGGTGGAGGTGGAGGTGGAGGTGGAGGTGGAGGTGGAGGTGGAGGTGGAGGTGGAGGTGGAGGTGGCTGAGCAGGCAGAAAGCGGAGGGGGATGAGGCTTTAGCCGTGACGGCGGCGCGCCGCGGACGCCGCGGCAAGGAGCCCGATTCCTTTAGGTCTATTTGATTGGATTAGCTGTCAGGCATCGCGATGCCTAATGTCCTGAAGTGCCAGGGACGACAGTGCTCCCTTTCCCAATTGAGTCCCGTCTCTCTCTGTCTCTCTTGCTCTTTCTCTCAAAATGGCTGTGAATGTGGGAATAAAGAGAAATATAATCCAGTGAGAGAGGAGAGAGAAAAGTCTTCACGGAACGGTGTACCCCCACGAAAAAAATTCATCTAGAACCAGCGGCGAAAATATCGCAGTGCTGAATGAAAAAGAAATCACTTCTACTGCCAAAACTCTATAAAAGTCTATGATTAAAAAAAACTCAAAAAAATTATTTTTTGGGGGTGGGGCATGATTTAGTGAAATAGGATAGGCATATCCCGCCTCCCCCTGGTCCGGCCGCACGCTGCGTAGAGGAATCTCCACATCTGGATCCCGTCGCGGTCTCGGTTTCACTACGGAAGATCCGCTGCCAGATATCCACTGGCTGCTGCCCTTCGAGGGGAAGGTATATTTCTGGTGCGTTCTTTGCCCTCAGAATGAGAGAGAGAGAGAGAGAGAGAGGGGGGGGAGAGTCACAGTCCCCCCTGGCCGAAACGAAAGGAAATGTGTCCGCTGATTTGATTGAAAAGGAATGGACCCGAGGCCGGGGCAAACGCATCAGCGGCGGCCTCCTCGGTGACCGGGCCTCCCCGGGCTGCGCGGTCATCTTCAGAGAAACCAGAGCTTCTCTCTTATTTTTCCCCCGTGTTTTTTCCATCTCAGAAAAAGATATCACTGCGAAAGGCAGGTCTACATTTGGACGGCGGCGGCGCACGGCGAAACTAAGCTCGCGACCTTTCCACCTCCTCTTCTTATTTCTCTCCGACGCGACGCCCGCTTTCACCCGTGTGATTTGTGCCCCGGCGACTCGTAATGCAGTGCACGCATGTGACTGCCCCCGCCGAGCCCCTGATAGTAATTTACGCCCCTCGGCGAGATGAGTTTGTGTCTCCTTACGGGGCGGTAAGAAGAAAATAGTGGCCGGCTCCTCCGGGGCAGTGCGACGCCACGGCGACGCCGAAGCGGCCCGCTCCGCTCCGCTCCGGGCTCCGGGCTCCGGGACCCGCCGCGCCGCGCCGCGCCGCTTCGCAATCCCTCAGATTAATGTGTCTCAGCCGCAGAGCCGTAGTGTGTGGCTGGCTGCCGGCCGGGCCGGTGCGCCGCGCGTGTGCGTGCCGCCCGGACCCCCTGCGAGACCGCTACGCGACAAGGAGGGATCTTTCACTTTAAAAAAAAAATAATCAATGCGGACACACAATAGGAAATGTCGGGAAACAAACAGCAACTTGAGAAAGAAATTCATTTTGGAGCGAGAAAAAAAATCTCAATAATATAGGTCAGAAAAAATTACGGCCGTGATTTTGAAGCGCGCCGTTGTTGTTTTTTCTCTGTGATCGGTCTGAAGCCGTTTCGTTAGTTGGTTCATCCATCACGGCCCTGCGCGGTTTAGAATGTGTTTGTGCGTCCTCGGGGGGCGGGCTGGGGAGTGTGAAGGCGTGCGCGGTGCGCGGTGCGCGGCCCGCATTCACACCGCCGCCACCGGCCGCTATATACTGCGCCGCGCGCCTTGTGTGTCGCCAGTCTTTGCCTTGTTCCCGTAATGGTCCGACTGCGAAGATGGATGGAAAAGGCCGGTCGGAGGCCGCCGCCGTCGTGGGGGGCGGCCGTGCGCCGTACGGGGGCGGCCGCCATGGGTCCCCGTGGGCCGCCCGCGCACTCACCTCCCAGAACGCTGTTTATGCGACACCGACTATTCGAACGCGGCCCCACTCTAAAAGCTGTGCGCAGACACCGTCTTGGCACCGAGGCTCATTATTCGAGCACCTCCCTCCGTCCCTCCCTCTCTCTCTCTCTCTCTCTCTCTCTCTCTCTCTCTCTCTCTCTCTCTCTCTCTCGTGCACAGAGGCCGCACGGTTGCCTACCCGGCTGGCGCTGTGCCGGTTCTTTACGGATGATCCCGGCGCAAGTGGTCCGCGCGGCTCGTGTTTTTGCCCGGATCGGGCGGCGCAGGTATGGACCGAAAGCGGAGCGTTAATGCGCCCCGAACAGCAGCACCGGGGCTGCCGAGTGTGGGCCCCCGCGCCCGATGGCCAGTCGGGCCGAGTTCGGCGCGGTCAGCCATAAGCCGCGGAGCCCGCTCGTAAAAGCCTCCCGTCCTCTTAGTCCGTTTATTTCCACTTTCCCGCGCGCCCCGCTCCTCCCGCTCTTTCTTCTGCGCTTTTTTCTTCCTTCCTTCCGGCGCCGCTGCGGAAGCTGCTGCTTAATCCGGCACCGATATCTCCCGCAGCCCCCCCCCCCATTATTTTTTTTAAACGCAAGTGCTTTTTAGCGGTGTCGAAGTTTCCTCGGGCCTACCCTACCCACCCCCGTATCGCTCTCTCTCTCTCTCTGCCTGTCTCTCTCTCACTACCTCTCTCTCGCTCTCTCTCCCTCCCTGAACCGCATTCCCCCCGGCGCGTCCCTTTATGATTTCGTTCTCCTCTTTGTCTTGACGAGCAGCGCGTTTTGTAACATCGCTTTGGGGAACCGAAGGGGGGCTAACAACTTTTCTCCCCGCGAGTTGGATGGTCAGCCGAAAGGTCCGTTGTGTTCTGTTCCGGTCCGTTCCGAGTCCCTCGGCCGCATGACGACGCTGGTCGCGCCGCGAGGATCAAAGGGGGAGGGAGGGAGGGAGGGAGGGAGGGAGGGGTGGTAGGAGGGAGGGGGGGAGGGAGGGAGGGGGCAGGGAGGGAGGGAGGGGGCTATCTGTGCGGCTTGGGGTGTAGTCTGCTTTGCTATTGCCTCTCCTGTCTTTTTTCTCCCCTTTTTTCGGTCTTCACCCGTTCCCTTATTCCGGCGGTCGTATCGTTCGGCGCTTGTTGTTGTGTTCGCACGGTGCTGTCGGAGAAGCCCCGGGACCCGCGTGCCGCCGCGTGCCGCCGCGTGCCGCCGCGTGCCGCCGAGGGCGCGGCGGGGGATCAGGCGCTGCCGGCACGCGTCGTGTCTGGGACCTGCTAAGCGGAGCCAGGGGCCCTCGGGAAGGCCTCCGGGAGGGCCTCCGGGAGGGCCTTGGCGAGCACAGCAGCCGCCGGTGACGCGGACAGCTGCCGCAGCTGCCGCAGCTGCCCGGCTCTAGGCCCTGCCCCGCTCCGGTGTTTGCCGTGGTCCGCTCAGGCAGTACAGGGAGGTCCACAACGCCACCCAACTGTTGACACGCCGCTTCCGATCCAGCCGCTGATCGGTAAGAAGCGGAGCGGCGCCTTTGGACAGGCAACCAGCCTGCCTGCGGACAGACAGACAGACAGACAGACAGACAGACAGACAGACAGGCAGACAGACAGACAGACAGACAGACAGACAGACAGACATGCAGACAGACGGGGTCCGGGTGAGGCAGGGTGAGGTTCCGGTGGGGGCCTGGCCGCTACTAATCGCAGCGACGCGCTGTGGCCGGACAAGCCTTGGAGCGCTCTGCTCCGCGGCTGCTAGTCATAGCGGCAGCGCCAGCCCCACATGTGTGTGAGAGAGAGAGACAGAGACAGAGAGAGAGAGGCGCGGCACGGCGGCGCACGGGAATAGTCAATCAAGACCATTGTTTACGGGGCGTGTTGCCCCGGGCGGCCGATGGGGGACGACTCCCAGCCCCTCACGACTCCCCCACCACCAACCGCCCCCCAAGCAGTCGGGCACATCCCCACAGAGAGAGTGAGAGAGAGAGAGAGACTGCTGTCACACACAAAGCGATAGCGAGCGAGCGGTGCGCGGAGTCTGCGGGCCGTGGAAATCGCAGGTGAGGAGGAGGAGGAGGAGGAGGAGGAGGGAGGGCGGTGGAGCTGTGCTGTACGGGGGTGTGGATTCGTGAAAGGTATCGAGACGTTCTTCGTCGCACACACACACACACACACCCATAAGTCGCATGGCGGATCGAATGTGTGTTCTTGCGGTCGCGTACCCGCGGCTGACTGCCCGCCGCGGTTCAGAGTGAGGTGTAACCAGGACCGCGTCAATGCGTGCGGTCCGGTTGGTAGTGCGTGGTGCGGCCCGGGGGTTGGTCTGCGGGTTAAGCCGTTGCCGCTCCGCTCTCATGTTTTGCCGCCGCCGCTCCCCGGTCGCCGTTAGAGCCAGGCTGGCCACTGCGGAGCCGGGCGCTCCATTCCATTTTGCATCGCGGGCGCAAACGAGGCCGGGCGGGCCGGGGGATGTGTGGACTTGCAGCAGCGGGGCGCGGGGCGCGGTAGCGAAGTAGCGCTGCCCTTGTGTACGAGGTGCTCATCAGAGCTGAGCGAACAGAGGCCGCGGCCAAGTAAGTTCACCCGGTGATACTATGCCGTTAAGAGTAGGATTTCTAGTCCCGAAAATTTTAAAGATATTTTGGGCAAAAAATCCAGAATTTTTCATAAAACGCGAAATTTTCCAAAAAATTGTGAAATTTTCTGAAATTATTTGATTTTTTTTTAATTTCCTCCGCTGCTGGTGTCCTGCTGTGTGCCCGCGCAGCCCGCACGGCGCGCGGCGCGCCCGCCTCAAGTCGCCGAGACAAATGTCAGTCTGTGATTGAGCTGTTCCGCGTCCTGCTCACTTACTGTTGCTCGGCTCGGGAGCGCGCGGCGGGCGGGCGGAAGCAGAAATCGGTTTTCTCTCACTTGCACGGCTGGCGTCGGGCGAACGGCCTGGTAAATCTGCGGCCCGCTTTTTCACGCCTCTGCAGCCGGTGGTCGTGGGGTTGAAGGCGGTGGCGGAACGGAACGGAACGGAAACTCCTCTTGTTGTGTGACGAGCATCGCCGGCCGTGTACGTTAAGCACGTCGCCCTCTCTCTGCCCTTTTGTTCCTTTCCGTTCGGTTCCGGGCCGGACGCGGCGGCCGACGTAAACGGTGCGCCACGGCCACGCACCGCCGGCACCGCCTGCGCGCAATGAGCGCTGTAACGTTACGCGACGCCGTCGTAAATACGGACAGCGGGACGCACACGGCAGCGGCAGGACCGTCGTTTCCCCAACGCGAAAATTACTTTTCGGTTGGGATTTGAACCCCGGCGGGCCGCGTGCGCGTGTCGCGCGGAACGATGCTGCTGTTACGACTCCGTCCGCGCGAGAGATACTGCACGGCGGGGAGGGGAGGGGTGGACGCGGCCGGCGCCGAAGCCCCGTCCAATAAAGAGCTCCCGCGGCCGCCGGCCGGCCCGCAGCATTCTGCAGATGCGGCCGTCTGCTCGCCGCGGGGGGTCCGCGGGGGGTGCGCTGCAGAGGTGTTCTCTCTACTCCTCGCCGCTGCCCCTATTATCGCTGACGCTTAATCTTTTTAATAATTGCTGCCCGGTGGTCGCTGCCGGCTAGCAGGTGGTGTAATGCTGCCGGTCCGAGCTGAGCCGGTGCTCTACAAGCTCGCCCCGCCCGCCCCCCGCCTCCCCTCGGCCGCGCGCCCGAATCCTTTATGCAGTCGCATGCCCCCCCGCCCCGCCCCGCCCCGCCCCGCCCGGCTCCGCTTGGGACCGGAACCCTGCAGGGTCCCCGCCCAGCGGCGCCCGGAGCCGCCGGAGCCGGCATCTGGTTTTGAAAACTGATAAATGGCGTCAGAAATGGTCCGGGACAAACTAACGACTTGGGGCTCCGGGGGAGGAGGGAGGAGGCACTGCGCTCGTGAGCGACCCCGACCCGCCTTCCTCGTGTGATGGACTTCTGTATCGCAAACGGGGCGCGGGGGGCGCCGGCAAAAATATTTATGGGGTAATATCTATGAAGCGGGCCCTTTATATCACACGCGTCGCACTGATGCCACTGTCTCCACCGCCACAACGGCAATAATAATGATAATATTGTTAGTAACAGTAATGATCTTATTTTTAATAAAGTGGGCCGATGGGAGTGGTGAAGGGATATACAGCTCGAGCTGTCCGCGTATGGACGCGAGCAGGCTGGGCTGGGCTGGCCAAGGCCTTGGCAGCCTCGGCAGCCTCGGCTCGACAGACGGATGATTTCATTCCGTTAACGAGGCGGCGCTGCCACAGACGGCATTCCGTCATTGTCTCTCGCCGCACGGCTTTCTTTTTATTATTTTTTTTCTAGCTGTCCCGCCCCTTTTCCCGCGCTCCCTTATTTTATTTTTCTTGTTTTCTCTTCTTGCTCCATGCTTTCTCTCTCCCTCTCTCTCTCTCTTTCTCTTTCTTTCCTTTCGCTTTGCGAACGACCTTAACCTCATATATTTCACCCTTCACAATACGGCGCGGCGACATGCGGTGGATTGGGTAGAACAGAGCGGCCGAGTCAGCTACATGTGTACTTGCACACTTAACCGGCAGTCTATTTATCTTACTCTAGATCATTCGTTGTCACTGTCTGTGTCTGTGGAATATTAACCGATGTGAAATTGTCAATTATTAATGGGTATTTTCCCAGAAAACAAAATCATGCCACAGCTCGACCCAATCATGTCCATGTGTGCCGTGGAGGCGCCGCGAGTGCCCCGTGCGGCCGTTGCGAACTGCTAATAACGCTGGCGCCGCTTGTTTGCAGTTCCTCCCGAGTGCGCGCACGCCGAGCCCGTGCTGCTGGGCGCCCGCATCGGGGAGACGGTGCGGCTGCCGTGCGCGGTGCACGCGCTGCCCGCGGCCCGCTGGTTCCGCTGGCTCTTCAACGAGACGAGGCCGCTGCCGGACGCGGCGCGCGCCCTGGCGGCCGGTGACGCCGGGGGCCCCGGCGTGGACCTGACGCCCGCCGCCGCCACCGACTACGGCACGTACGCCTGCTGGGCCGAGAACGCCGTCGGCCAGCAGGCGCGGCCCTGCCTCGTCAGCGTGGTCCCCGCAGGTGCGTACGCGGCCGTGCCCCGCCGCTGCCGGCTGACGGCGTCCTCGGGGGGCCCTCGTGGTCCGCCGGCAGCGCCGTCGTGGGGCTCGCGGCATGAGGAAATCGGAGCGGAAGCCTCGCGGCCTATTGTCCGCGGGAGACGCTGGGGGTTAGCGGACCGGGGCGGAGGGAATGTCGAGGCGAGGGGTGTGGTCGGGGAGGGCGCCGCCGGGGCCCGTTACCCCGCCGTGACGCGCGCCGGAGCCCAGCGAGGCCCGGCGGGGCCCGGCGGGGCCCAGCGGAGCCCGCGCGCTCTGAAAGCAGCTTTTCAATGGGGTGGGATGAATGTCACTTGGCGAGATTGCCGCCGAGTTGAGCCCCGGCCGCGCGCAGTCCAACAAGCTAAACGAGGCCCGGTCCTCTGCGGACCCCCCGCCTGTGCCGCCGTGCCGCCGCCGTGCCGCCGCCGTGCCGCCGCCCCGTGAATAAGTTGACGTCATGTGGTGGCGGCCGTGCGGACACGGGCAGCAACAGCCTCCTCCAGCCGCTGCCAGCTCCGCCGTCCGGCCAGCCCGGCCGCGTCAGCTGCCAGCTCTGCCACCCGGCTGCCGCCCACCAGCACCACGCACTTTCCCTAATTTTACCCCTTGC
This sequence comes from Megalurothrips usitatus, assembly GCA_026979955.1. Lineage (NCBI taxonomy): Eukaryota > Metazoa > Arthropoda > Insecta > Thysanoptera > Thripidae > Megalurothrips > Megalurothrips usitatus. The sequence goes on from CM049595.1 coordinate 915,599, forward strand.
TTAAATGAGTCAAATGTAACGAGGGGAAAAATATGAGCGCAGGGAGAAGAGAGAATAAAATGCTCCGGACCACCTCTTTTGGTGCGTAGGATGAAATTATTTCCGACTTCGGCTCGGGAATGGTGGGACACTCTTGCGGGTCCCAGCGGCTCCCACTCCCCGGGCAGTGTATTAGATAGTGTGTTGCGTCGCCGTTTCATTTACAAAGTACGCATTCCGTTCCTCCCCGACACACCACGGTCTACAATACGGCGGGGGATTTCGCTCTCTCCGGCCGCACTCTCCAGCAGCTCTCTGCATTCCCCCTCCCTCCCTCCTCTCTCTCTCTCTCTCTCCCTTTTTCGCCTCCACCACTGTTTTTTTTTTTACTTTTTTTATCCCCTGCTGTCCTCATCTGCGCTGAATATACACGGCTTCCATTCGCTATTATTACTCCTCACGGTTCCATCACCTGAAAAGCATCAGCAGCGCAAGGCAACGCCAAGCCACGCGCATGTATACCGCGTGCCTCAGCCATAAGGCCTCAGCCAGAAGGCCTCAGCCAGGAGGCCTCAGCCAGGAGGCCTCAGTCGGAGGGCCTCAGACCTCAGCGTGGGAGATAGGGAAAGATCTCACTCCGCCAAAGACTGCCCATTTTTTATTTAAAAAAATGCGGAATACAGCAAGGAGGAGAGAGAGAAAGAGGGAGAGAGAAGGGGGGCGATACGACGTATGCAGATGCTCCGAGGGAGCGGGGAGCTGAGGGGTGGGAGCGGGTAGGGCGAGGCAGAGAGATGAAGAGAGACTGAGACACACTGAGAGAGACAAGGAGAGTGATGAAGGGTGTGAAGAGTGCGCTGCCTCCTTCTGTGGGACGGCGCGCGGTATTGCCTATGGTATGGCGATGCTGTACGTGCGACGAAGAGGGGTTGGGAGTGAGAGAGAGAGGGGGGGATATGGGGCAGGCCCCTTGCTTGATACGGCGACGTCGTCCAGGTGCGTGTACGTCCCCGGACACTTCGAAGTAGAAATAGAAAGATAACATACACCAGGAGGGTGCTAGCCGCCGAGTCCCTCCAGGGTCCCTATCCCCCGCAGCACCCGCAGCGCGTGGCTCGGCGGGGCCCCTGCCACCCAGGGGGCTGCCGGCCGGCCAACAGGTCACAATTCACTCTGCCCTGAGATGGCGAGAGGAGAGAGGGGGTGTTGTGTGTGTGCGCGCGCGCGAGACTTGCAGCGTCGTGTGGCCATCGCGTCAGCACTCCCCTCTGATGGAAACCCTCCCGTCCCGCGACACGGCGCCGCTCCGCCTCAGCTGCTGCAGTGCCCGTGTGTGTGTGTGTGTGTGTGTGAGGGTCCGCCGGCCCTGCCGTGCCCCCGCCGAGGCCAGGAAGGCGGTGTGCTTCATCTGTTTGTGTCCCCAGAGGTGCCGCTGCCGCCGTCGAACTGCTCCATGGCGCGGCTCCTGAGCGCGGCGGAGCGGCCGTCGGAGATCCGGCTGCGTCCCGGCGGAGCGCCGCCGCCCCCCGGCGGCTTCAGCTTCGGCGCGGAGCCGCCGCCGCCGCCGGCCCCGCTCGAGGTCCCCGAAGACCGGGCCTCCGTGCTGCGCGTGGACTGCCGGCCGCCGCCGCCGTCCGGGCTGCCCGAGTCCTTCCAGATGCTGCTGGTGCGCGAGCCGCAGGCCGTGCTGCGCTACAACGTGACGCTGCCCGCGGGCGCCGCCCCCGTCTGGGAGCTGCCCTGGGCGCCCGAGCCCGGCGCCTCGTACTCGGCGCGCCTCTACACCGTCAGCGGCAAGGGCCGGTCCGAGGCCACCGTGCTGGAGGGCGGACCGCTGCGCGGCGTGGACCCCGTGGCAGGTAGGCAACACGGACTCTCCGCGCGCACGCGTGCCGTGCGGGCTGGCCTACCCCGGCCTCGCAGGCGCCCTCCGTGCCGCTCCGTGCACTGCAGCTCACGCTCACACCGTCTCATGCCCCCGGGCCGCGCCCCGGGCCGCCTCGCCTCGCAGGAGGGGCGGTGACCGTGTGAAGGGCGCCGTTGCCGCCCCCGGTTTATAACCTCGCTGTCCGCCGGCGATGCCGTGCGTCCCGTAAGGACCTCCGCAAGGACTCCGCACACGTCCTGCGCCGCCGCCGCCACCGCCTCCCCGCCGACATCCGCAAAGAAGGGGGTGCGGAGATAGGGGCGACATCAAAGCCAACATGATTGCACTCGGGCAGATGGTCCTTTCAGAATAATCCTGCGTGGGGGTGTGGGGGCCCGGCGCGCCCGGACACGCAGACTCGGCCCCCGGCATGCCTTGGCCGAGGCTCTACAGTGCCTTCTTAGCGAGACGGTCCCGTTAATTAGTTTTCTACTGCCTCTTGAGTTCTTGGCGGCGGCTCGGACAGGGCGACATGTCATAGGGGCTCTTTGCCGCGCGGCGGCAGGAGCAGGAGCAGCGACGCTCTGCCTGGCACATTAGAAAGGTCCTCTCGCTGTCCGTCCCTTCGGTTTTAAAGGACCCCTCTCGGGCGCGCGCCGCCCCGTACGCGTCCGTCCCATCGCCGCCGCCGCCGCCGCCTCGCCGCCCGGCCCGGGCTCACAATCGACGTGGAGGATTTGCGTGAGCAGCTCAGCCCCGAGCCCTCCCGGCCGCCAGGCTTAACCCATCGGGGCCGAGGCTGACAAAAAAAAACTGTTTTCACGGCATCTGCTTTATTTCCCCCTTCTCCCCTCTCTCTCTCTCTCTCTCTCTCTCTCTCTCTCTCTCTCTCTCTCTCTCTCCCTCTCGCTCCCTCCCGCCGCTCTTTGTATTCTTCTTCTTATTCTTCACCCTGCTGTAGCGCACGTCCCGTTCAAAAAAAAGAAAGAAAATACTTTGCTTAATAGTAGTGGGAGGAGGAGGAGGAGGAGGAGGAGGAGGAGGAGGAGGAGGAGGAGGAGGAGGAGGGGCAGGAGGGGGGGATAATAGTGCCGCGCACCGCCGCCATCAGGCCGCCGCCGTACCCTCCGCGTTGGCGGCTCCGTGTCGTCTGTAACACTTTGTGTTTCTTACTACGTCCGCGCCAGTTCATTTCGGCCGCCGTGCCGCCGAGGCTAAGAGAGAGAGAGAGAGACAGAGAGGCGGCTGTGTGGCGGATGCTGGGAGTATGACAGAGAGGGGCAGCAGGGCGGGGCCGTGGGCCGCGGCCCTGCCCGCCGTCATCGGACTTCTCCTGGATTCCGGCTTCGGAGTCGATATTCAGGAGGTATGCAGGCAGGACGCTGGACGGCGGGCCCTGCCGTGCGGGGTGGAATACCGACGTGTACTGGGTCAGCGGGGCGTGCCTGCAGGAATGCGAATATGCCTTATTCCTTCCATCCCCATCACAACCACACTCACTCGCACGGTGCGTGGCCGCACCGCACCGTCTGCCGCCCCACTCCCACCCCACGCCCCCCGTCCCCATCTGTCCCCGCTCCCACAGCTAGTGTGTTCCTGCGGGAGCGGAGCGCAGGGTGCAGAAACAGGACAAAGGCAGCAGAAGGGAAACGAAAAGGGAAAGAGAGAGAGAGAGAGAGGGAGAGAGAGAGGGAGAGAGGGGGGGATGGGGGGGGACGAGGAGGGCATGGCAACAGAATCATAAACACGCAGAGTAAGCCTCGCTTCAAACACCACTTGGAGAGTACGCCTGCCGGGGATATTTGTATCATAAAACACCAGAAATGAGATCTTCTCTCTCCTCTGTCCCTCTCTCTCTCTCGCTCTCTCTCTCTCGCTCTCTCCTAGACCCCCTGCCACACGGGGTCTACGCCCTCTCTCCTTCTACACCCCTTGCCTCCGTCTCTCTCTGACTCACACGCTGTCCCCCCCCCCCCCTCCCCATCCGTTTTGTCTCTCCGGTCCGTCCCCTTCCTTGCCCCAGCCGCCGCCGTTGCCGCGACGAGGGGCGACGGGTTCGCGTTCAACGAAAAACGAAACAAAAAGACGTAGTGCGTTTGAATGTAAAGAGCCGACACGTCAGTGAGCTCATCCCCTCCCCCGGCAGGCAGCGCCCGCTTTCTTCTCCGGTTTACTCCCGGCCCGATACTCAGTGCCCGGAGCCGGCGGAGACAGCGCGGCCCTGCGGTTCCCCCGGAGAGCCGCGCCCGAGGGCTACCCCACAGCTTCCAGTCAGTGTACGCCTTCCAGTCCAGTCACTCTCCAGTCAGACTCCAGTCAGACTCCAGTCAATTTCCAGTCGGACACGTCGTGCGGCTACAGTACCGGGAGCGCACGGTCGCCCCCCACACCGACCTGCGGTAGCCGCGTGGTTAGCGAGTCCGGCCGGCGAGTGGCTGGTCGGATGTTCAACTCTTTGCCGGTCCGTGCGTTTTTTCTGTCGGCTCAGCTAAGGCGACGGTGTGTAAAGGACCGGGGGCGCGCTGCCACCATCATCGCGGCTCTGTGGCCGTATGGGTAGGATGGCTCACCAGTGGCCGAAAGGTCGTGGGTTCGAGTCTGGCTGATTCTTCAAAATTTTTCTTGTGTCTGTGCTTGAGAGACAGAGGGTAAAATATACTTTCGAACGTGGCGTCGGTATGGCTGTCTGAACGGCCGTGCGCGCTGCGTCACTGAGAGATGTAAGCGTTGGGTTTCAACTTGAAGATTCCCGCAGCACGGTCGGGCTTACCCCCGTTCCCGGGTCCGAGGTTCTCTCGGTCGCCCGGGGTTTCCGGCGGGGGGGCTCTGTGTCTACCAAGGAAACTTGGTTCGGAGACTCGGGTGTATGCTACGGGGGTACCTAGGGTTCGGTACCTTCGTTTTCGCTCCCTGTGAATCTGGCAGACGAGGACACGCCGTCGCGACTAGGGTTCGTCGTGAAGTACAGCAGCTTCGGCTGTGTACGATATAGGAAAGCCTACCTCCCCCCCAATCCGCTCGGGAGTGGCCGCAGTGCCACAGACCAACCAGCCAGTCGAAGGGAGTTGATTCCGGAAATCTGGCTGGCGGAGGGGGCTACATTGACCGTTGCGGAAGCGTGCCCCTGAAAAAGGCCGCTGCGTTGTGCCGGTGTCTTTGCGGCGGTCAATACCTGGTACACCGGTTCCCATTCGAACACCGAAGTTAAGCAGGAGGGTTCCAGGCGGAGGCCTGGGACGAGGTAGTGCCCACCCATTTTTGCAATTTTTTTTCATAAGCATCCACATGTTTCTAAGCGAAACAAAAATATTTTCGTTTTGAGTTTTGGTTACGGTAGGAATGACTTTTTAACCTACTTTGGGGTGGGTAGCAGCTCAGAACACAGGAACCATAAATGATCGCAAAATTTTCATTCCAGTCAATGGCAATGTCCGGTCCAGTCACCAGTCAGTGTACACCCGTCAGAGGCCCCCCTCGGCCGCGCCCCGCGTCGTCGGCATCGTCCCTTCCCTCTCCTCCTCCTCCTCCTCCTCCTCCTCCTCCTCCTCCTCCTTATCCTCCTCACCCTCCTCCTCCGATACGTGTCTGCGTCTGCTCTGCGTCCAAACGCGCATTCGGGCCCGCTAAACAGAGAACAATCATATTTTTCTTCTGGGCGCACAAATATTCGCCTGCTCAACAGCGCAAAAGCGAAGCGTGGATGCGGATAGATATTAAACAAGCGTCGCTGCTGCCGCTGCTCGGCGGGGTGGCGCGGGGCGGCATGTGGCGGGGTGGGGCGGGGTTGGGTGGTCGGCCGCTCTCCAAACGATGCGGATGCGGAGAGCGCGCGGGAATTTAATAATTGTTTTCCTTTTTTTCTGCCCCTTTTCCCTCTCTCTCTTACACACGCACACGCACTCTTTTGCCCCCTCAGGCGGAGTATAGTAGCAAAGCAGCAGCAGCAGCAGCAGCAGCCGCGGAGGCCGCGCGCCTCGGGGACGGTCGGAGAGCCGTGGTATATGCCCGGACAGCGGCGCCTTCCTTCGGGCCTCGCGCCTCGCCAACACTTATGCTGGCGAACGGGGGAGAAGACGAGATAGGAGGGCGCGGGGGCGCCGGGGGGGGGGGGCAGGTGGGGCAGGGGGCGCAGGGGGGCACCGTTTGCGCGCCGGGTGCTGACTAGAGGCCGTGCGGGGGGGGGGGGGGGGGCGGGATAGACACTGTCCGCTAGATGAACTGCCTCCTTTATGAGGGGAATCTTTTCCCTCTCAGACTTTACTGTCCCGCCCCCTCAGGCCGCTTGGCTCCGGCCCCCGTCGCCAGGTGGCAGCAGTGTTCGCACTCTGCCTTGCTCGCTGCTGCTGCTGCTTTAGGCGTATTTTTGGGTTTTTAGGGCGTCAGAAGTGTAACAGGTCCCCGGGGCACAGCACGGGCGTAAGTAGGTGCGCGTCCGAGGGGCACAGCAGCGGGGTGGACGGTGGATTCCAGGCCGAATGGCCGGCGGCCGGCCCCGGCCCGAGGCCACCTCGGCCAGCCCTGCACCCGCGAGCGGAGCACCAGGCCGCGGACGGGGTCGGGGTCGGCCCCCCCCCCCCTCCCGGAACTGCCAAGAATCCATCTCCTTCCCCGGCCCGGCGGCCGCGGGGCGCGCCGCTCACCCAAATTATGCGATACAAGCCGAGGCAGCAAAATGTCCGCGGTTTTTGTTGCGGGTGTAATCGAGCGAGACGCTGTCCGTCTCCTGGCCGGGGGCGGGCCGACGGGGAGGGCAGTGGGGGGGGGGGGGGGGGGGCACGAGTGCCGCCCGATCCGCTCTATAAGTAACCCAACGAGAACCGTGGATAACGGGTCGAACGGACCGCGCCGCAATCTAAAGTCTTGCCAACGGGACGGAGCTAAACTTTTCCGAGGCTATGGCCACGGCTATGGCCGAGCGGCAGCCGGGCGGCAGGGGCTCGGCGCACCCTCCACCCCCCCCCCCCCTCTGCGTCATGCACCCGGGCGCCGCAGCCCGCGGCAGCGGGGGCTCCCCGTCGTCGAACAGGCCTCGCTTTGCAGCGCTGCGCGCCAGAGGAGGTGACCCCGCACCCCGCCGACACCGTGGTGTTTGAACCCGCGGGCTCGTGCGTGATACGGCCGAGTCTCGACCCGCTCCGTTTTATTTCATTTCTGGATTTTTGTCCCCTCCCCCCCCCCCTGTACGTTTGTGCATTATTTTCTGTCCGGACCGCGCGCCCGCTGACCTGAATCATAGAGGGGTCTTCGGGTCCGGGGCCGCTGGACCGTACGAAGTGATGCAGCCAGTATGTCGTGCCCGATTCATGCCGCCCGGAGAATGCTCTGAGTAAAATGCCCAAGCAGCGGCGGGGGGAGGGGAGGAAGGGGAGGAGGGGGGGGGGGAGGGGGGACGTACCGGCGAACCGTGCGCGTCACGGCAGCGCGAGGGGGAGGGGGGAGGGAGGGAGAGGAAAACTACAGGAGGACAACAACTTTCATAAATATTAATACGCCGTGCGGCTGCAAAACTAGATGCAAAGCGAACGCGCGTGCTGTATAATTTTTGTGTCCGCGGGAGTCTTTAACAAACATGGCAAAAAGACAAGCAGGGGACGGAGTAACGGAGTCAGTTCTGGCCACGGGGACGTCCGGGGCGGCAGCAGCGGCGCCGGCAGCGGCGCCGGCCCTTGGACCTTGGCGTGCGTGTGGACTGAGAGTACGGCCCGCATGCGTGCACACACACACACATACACACACACTGCTTCACCTAGGCCTCCCGGCTGCGGTAGTTCTTCCAGTGAATGCATTATCAACAGAACTTTAGCAGTCGCACCCCAGATTTTGGTGAAACATTTTTGACTTCATGTGCCAGTAACGTAACACTCGGTGACCGAATTTTAGCAACTGCTGCTGCCGATTATTTTGCAAGATATATTTTTCTTTGTAAACATCTGGTATCTTGAAAATCAGTTCGGCGATGGCGCGGGAGCTGAAATTCGGTTTCCGAGGGTTCTTTCACTAGAACACCAAGCCACAGAAGTTTGGTAAGAATCTGGGAGTGACAGTTGTTGTTTTTCCGCTCCTTGTCCGTGACTTAAGCCTTGTTTCGGTGTTGTTCTTCTCCGCAGACCCCGCGAACCAGACGGGCTCGGCGGCGGACCCGCTGCTCAACGGCCTGGTGGCGGCGGCCTGCGGGCTGCTGCTGGTGGCCAGCGGCGCGCTGTTCGCCATCGTGGCCTGCCGGCCGCGGCGACGGCGGCGCGGCCCCGACCACCCCGACGACGGCGACCCGCCCGACGACGGCCCCGCTGCCGCCACCAGCCTGCTCCTGCTGCGGGAGGACGGCGGCGGCGGCGGCGGCGGCGGCGGCGGCGCGCTGCTGCCGGTGACGGCGGACGACGCGGACCCGGACGTCATCCCCGTCGACGGCGTGGGTGAGGGAGGACGAGGTCCGCCTCGGACCTCTCTGTCGCTCTCTTGCGGAGCACCCCACGAGTGCGACAGAGACAGCGCTGTGGGGGCAGTATTCGGACTCGGCCCGCAGGACGCCCGGCTGGCTATGCAGCCTCCTGCGGCGCGCGCAGCTCTGTGCGGCGGGCGGCCTACCCTGGGCATGACAGGCGCCCGGCCCGAGACAGAACCAGGGCCCGCGGTGCCCGGCCCGACGGCGTGCGTTTGCGTGCCTGTGTGTGTGTGCGTTCGAGTGTGCGTGTGTGTGGTAGCGGATGAGGGGGCCGCACTCTCCCGATACAGCCGCTCCCCCATCGGCCCCCCGCGCCATTCTCCATTTCTTTTGTTTTCGCGCTGGTCGGCGGGGGACGCACGCGGGAGGTTTCGACTTCCGCGCGCGCGCCGGAGTAAATGAAAAGTCATTGTCTCCGTGCGAGCGTGTACACGAGTGCGCGCACGTGTGTGTGCGTGTGTGTGCGCGTGCGCGCTGGCGGGCTGCGCACAGCGGGGAAAACAAATCCTCGCTCCAAATTCGCGGGCGTCGCGTTGGCGGCGCGTCGGCGGTCGTGGTGCTCGGTGCTCATAATGCGGAGGCGGCACGGCGCTACCTGACGTCTCGTTGGGATGCTTGGCGTGCGCGCGGCGCGTGGCGGGCGCGTGGCGGACGCGTGGCGGCGCGCGTGTCCTGTCGCGGCACGTGGCGTTACCGTTTCGCCCTCTCCGTTCTACTCTGCTGCCCTTAATGTTGTCGTATTCTCGCTGATGTACCATAGCAAAGAACCCTTCCCCCCTCCGCCGCCGCTCCGCCTCTCTTCCACCTTGCCTTTGCACGTCCCCTCCACCGCCGCCGTTCTCGGACTGGCAGAGTGTGACAGAGACAGGGGCTGCAAAAACACTGCAATGAGAAGGGCGTGAGAGTGTGAGAGGGAAAGAGAGAGAGAAGGGGAAGGGGGGTTCAAGACAGAGCGCCGGGTAGAGCGCGCGTTCCAGGCCAAAGACTTTCCCCATTTCCTTTCTCAAAGAGCCCACCGCCACCAATGTACACATCGAACTGAGCACAACTCTCAACTGTTGCTTGTCTCCCGCGCCACCATATGTCCTTGTCCCTGCGCGCGCGGCGTCCGTGCGTCTGCCTGCCTGCCTGTCTGTTCGTCTGTCGCTGTACGCTGCTGCGAACTTACTAGTCGCGCTCCGTCTTGTGATGGGAACTGCAAAACTATTTGCTGCGTTTTGCCATTTTGTGATTTTATTCGCTGCTCCAGCCTTATGAACTGGGTTAGTTCTTACAACTAATCTCCTCTCCCGCGGGCGTCATGCAGTGCTTCCCCGACCCCGCGCGGCTCCGTCAGCACACGACAGGCGGCACACACAGTTGTTGGGCGGCGGCGGCGTTGGGGTTCGGTGCGAAGACGGAGCCGCCCGCTGTGCCGATTGTCACCGATCCCCGCAAGAAGTTGCCGCCGCGGCATTTGCATGTACGAGTTGAGGGGGCGCATGGCGCGGCCCCGCGCACGCCAGCTGCCGCCGCGCCCCGCCGATGCCGTGTCTGCCTCCCGGCGGCACACGGGGCCGGCCGGGGACCCGGGGACCCGGGGGGTATCCTCCCCTCCGGAGCCCTCCGGGACCCCCCGGGACTACACCCCGGGACTACACCCCGGGACTACAGCCCCCCCCCCCCCCTGCCCCTCCGGCCCGGCTCTGTAGAGCGATGCCGAAGACTGCGTCTTCTCACAGGCCTCTCTCTCTATCTCTATCTCTTATGGAGCACCCCGAGGAGTGCGACAGAGGCAGGCGCCGTTATTCGGAATCAGCCGCCGCGCAGGCCGCCCAACATCACCGCGCGCTCCCTCTCTTCCACAACTCGTCCACCGCCCTTGACCACCACTGTGTGTGTGTGAAGGGAAAGAAATCGCCTCGAAATAAATCGAGTTTTCACCGCTCGCCGTCGTAGTGAGTAGTCCTTTATTACTGTATTCAAAAGAAAAAGAAAATGAAGCAGGATACAAACAACGACAGGAACAGCGGTGCCCCGACACCACCGGCCCGCGAAAACTCTCTGGCGTCTTCCGGGGTACCTGTCGCGTCCCCGGAGACACGGCCCGCACGCCCAGCCCGCCCCCAGCCCCGCCCCCCCGCCGTGCAACCCCGTGGATTACGTCGCAAACGAAGGAGTCGGGGCGCCTCTCCGTGCTCGCAGGACTCTCCCTCCCCCCCCCCCCCACTTCCTCCCGGTCTGTCTCGCTTTATTTAGTTTCAATATCGCTCGGCGGGAGAAACTTTTGTCGTCTTCGCTGTGGCTTCCGGCGGTGGCGGGCCGTCTTGCCGTCTGGCCCCTCTGCACAGAGATGAGCAGCGCGGACGCGGCGTGGGGGGTCTTGCTAGCGGGTCAAGAGTGAGACAGCGGTGCAACACGACAGAGAGAGAGAGAGAGAGACACCGGCGGTACCAGTGCCGCGGCCTCCTCCGGCCCTGCAGCAAGGCCCTGATCCTGACCTAGCGACACTTCGAGGACCTCCGCGAGGACTCTCCATGACCGGAACGCTCCGCGCCATGGCCGAGGCCGCGGAGCAGCCGCGCTCTAAATCTCCCCGCGTCCAGCGAGGGAGGGAGGGAGGGAGGGAGGGAGGGAGGGAGGGAGGGAGGGAGGGAGGGAGGGAGGGAGAGAAAGAGGGAGGGAGGGAGGGAGAGCCTCGTCTCGTGGCGACCCCGCAGGGAGCAGCTATCTCTGACGCGCCCGGGGGAAAAGGGGTGGGGCGAGAGAGACAGAGAGGGTGGGGAGGGGGGAGGCGTCCTGCGGGAGAGGTAGTCCGATTTTGCAAGTCACTGTCATTAGGGCCCCAGCGGCCGCCGCCACGCGCCGCCACACCCCGCGCCTGTAACGGATGTGCGTAGCCGAGGCGACGCCTTCTTAAAACGCCCTTAAAGCGCCGCGCCCTTTTCCAGCAGGTGTCCCCAGGGCGTCCTCCTCCAGGACGCGGCCGAGGCCCGGCAGGGCGGGGAGGACGCCGCTGCCGCCGCGGAGGGCGGGGCGGGCCGAGCGGGCGGAGCCGCCGGCGGCGCCGGAGCGGCTGGCGGCGGCCGAGGAGCGGCAGCTGCTGCCGGAGAGGGGCCGCCTGAGGACCCCCCGCGACTCCAGCGCGGAGCGCGCCCGGCTCCAGGAGGGCCTTGATGACGGCGCGTCAGGTGCAGCGGCTGCGGCGGCTGCGGCGGCAGCGGCTCCATCGCCAGCGGAACGGGAGCTGCAGGTACGGCGCTGGCACGGCGGCACACGCCAGGCAACGCGAGCAGCGCGGGGCCAGGTACGCGCCAACGGCTTAACTTGGCATGATAGCGTTTCGGTTGGATGGACTTTCGCAACAGAGCCTGCCTGGCTGCTCGCTGCACAGAGCAGCACTTTGGAACAAAGTGGGCGCGGAGAGGGCGGTGCGGGACGCGGTGGGGGCGAGGGGAGAGGGGAAGGGGAGCCGAACGCCTCCAACTGTGTAAACGGTAATTTGCCAGCATGATTATATTTGTCGCAGCCGACAGCCTGGGTAGGCGGGTCTGCGCTCAGCTCGCAACTCGGGGCAGAAATGACGTCCCGTCTTGTTCTTGCCGGCCCCCCCGCTGGACCGGGCCGGGCCCCGTAGCCTCGCACCGACTCGGAGTGCACCCGGGGGAGCTCCGGCGGCTGCGCGCGGGGGGGACCCCGGGCGAGGCTACGCCCGCATCGGCCGGCCCGTTCCAGCGTCTGTCCTCCAAGTTCCGGCCAGCCCCCGGCAGCAGCCAGGTCCGAGGGCCGCCCCCGGGGGGCTGGCCCCGCCCGCTCCAGTGCCGAGGTTTCTGGAGCGGCGGCCAGTCCGCGTTGCACCGCGATGCGCTCGCCGCCGACGACGCCGCGAGTACTGGAGCCCAGCGTCCTCTGTTCCAGGGGTTCCAGGCCCGGCCCGCGACGCGGACCCTCCAGCAGCAGCGCGCGGCCGCCACCGCCCTCTCCTCGCGGGACCTGCGAGCGTCGCTGGCGCGGCAGGAGCCGGACCAGGAGAGCCAGTGCTAGCGGGAGCGGAAGCCCGCCGGACGACGCCCGTGTAAAAACCCATGTACAAAGCTTATTTAAAAATACAGTTAATGAGAAAACTACTTTTTCGGATCCTTATTCAGCACCATGTGCAACCCCGCTACCTCTTCTCTCTCCCTCTCTCTCTCCCCTCTCTCCCTCTCTCTCTCTCTCTCTCTCTCTCTCTCTCTCTCTCTCCCCCTCCCCCCCAAACGATTTCGCGGTGCGTGTCAACGTCTCTATTTCCGGCCGCAGCACCCACTGTTATTTCACGCTCAAACTGTCACACGGTCGCGCTGATAAATATTTGTGTAGTTTTGATGACAGCACACGGAGGGTGGGGGGGGGGGGGGGGGGGCACCCACACGCACAGAGCCCGGGTGCTCATTTTCTCCCGTGCCACCTTTCCCCGCACACCCGCATTCTCTCTCCTCTCTTCTCTCCCTCTCTCTCTCTCTCTCTCTAACTGCCTCTTTATCTTCCTCTCTCCCACGCGCGCGTGCGGACGGAAAGGTGCATACTGCGGACATTACTCTGTGGCATAACGCGGACACCTGGTCCCATTCTCACAGAGCACACGGTCATGTAACACACGGCGTCACACACACACACACACACACGCACACACACACACGGGATCGGTGCGGTGCGGGGCGGTGCGGGGGTAGGATGCATAAAGAGAAAAGAAAGGGGTGGTGGCGGGTTTATAGGGGGAGGGGTGGGGGCTGCTCAAGCGCCAGGCACCAGCCCCCCTTCCCCTTCCCGTGAACTTAAGTTTGAATTGGGCACGACAAAGTTTGCGCGTTGTCTGTTTCGGGGGCCCGGGCCGCCGGAGAGGGACTGCCCCCGCCGCCCCGCCGCCCCGCCGCCCCGCCGCCCTGCTTGTGTTACCGCTGCCGCTACTTGCGTAGCGGAGGGGAGGCGGGAGGGGGGCGGTGGCCGCGGGGCTGCACAACAGTTCATTACAATTTAAGTCATTTGTAAAGTTGGTTAACGCGAGGAGTACCCCATCTCCCTCTCGCCCCCGTCGCACAGCGGCGGCGGCGGCGGCCAGGTTCGGGTCTCTTATCTTTACGCGACCCGGCGAGCAGCGGGGCCGCTGCCGCCGCGCGCCCTCAGTCATGGGCCGCCCGGGTGGGGGCGGAGACTGATGCCGTTAGCGGGCGGGCCTTGATTTTCCGAAACAAAGACGAAAGTGTAAAAAAAAAATTCTGTAAAAGGGGTGAGCGCTAGCAGCACCTGAACCCGAAACTCCGTCTGGAATCCTCTCCGCTTAACCGTCGGGTGGGAGCCGGTGCACCAGCAGAGAGAGACAGACAGACATCTCTCTCCTCTCCTGACCCGCGCGCGGTTGTTGCAAGAAGACTGCGGGAGGCAGAGCGGGAGGAAGAACAAGGGAGGAACAAAAACAGAAATTGGTGTGACTGAAGAACGACAAACAAGGTGTCCTAGCTGGAAGTTGTGCTCGCGGAAACAGTCCGCAAACTGCGGCAATGGAGTGGAGGCGGAGAAAGAGACAGAGAGAGGGGAGGAGGGGGAGAATAAAATCCCCCGCGGTGGGGTCGTGCCGAGGGCCGAGGGGGTTAGAGTCGCCGCCGTTCCCCGCTTATCTCATGCGTAACGTCTGCGCGATTCGGCCGCGAAATGGAGTGCTATGCATAAGCAAGTCACTTCTTCACTCCGACTCGCCGCGCGCGCGGCGGCGGGGGCGGCGGGGGCGGCGGGGGCGGCGGGGGCGGCAGTGGTGGGGGCCGCGCGCGGACGCTCCCGGGCCGCTCAAGGAGAGTGGAGAGGACAAACTTGTGCCGGCCAGTTTAACCCGCAGCCGCGGCCAGCCGGTGCGGCCCATTGCTGTATTTCTGGAGGAAGGCAGGGGGACGCCTCGACTTGTGCGGTGAATCCGGCAGCGCGGGCAGCGCGACAAGGAGTTTCTCTCGTTTTTGACCGATTCCCGCGGCCAGGTCCCCCCGGGGCGCGCGGCGTCGCGGTGGGGGCGTCTCCATGGCAACGGACGCCCTGGGATCGAGCCAACAACGCGGCCACCGCCGCCTCCGACGGCACGGTCGGCTCCGTCGGGCCTGTGGTCCCGCGGCTTTGGTGGATCGTTGTAATCCCTTAGGCGGGCGCGCGCGGCGCACGGCGGCGTCGAGAAGAAGGGCAAGAAGTGCGTGCCCGTGTACTCGGACGCGGCGGTGCGGCGGTGCCGGGCACCCGCGGCGGTCCCCGGGGGGGCTACAAGGGAGCCGGAGCGCCCCCCAGTAGCGCAGGGAGGCGCGGCCGTCGCGCTCGCCAGCCAGCCAGACCGCCGCCGCCCATCCCGAAATACCACCGCGGCCCGCGCTGCGACCACCGGCCGCGTAGCGACGCCGCGTAGCGACGCGTAGCAGTGAGCGATGCTCTTCTACTGGGGCACCAAGCCCGTGCCGCACCCCGCCATGGAGTACGTGCAGCTGGCCTCGGGGCAGAGCATGCCCGCCGTCGGACTGGGCACCTGGCAGGTGAGTGTGCGCGTGCGTGCGTGCGTGCGCGCGTGCGTGCGTCTGCGGGGGCCGGGGGCCGCCAGGGGAGAGGGCTTGTTTACAAGGGCGTAAGCGTCGTTAAGACGTCCTGTCCCCGCCTGGTCCCGCCCTACCGCCTCCGCGCACCCACTGGCTAGCTCCTGTCAGCGCGCTCTCTCTCTCTCTCTCTCTCTCTCTCTCTCTCTTTCTCTCTTTCTCTCTTTCTCTCTGTCTGTCCCTTTCTCTCTCACGCACACACTCCTGTGATGTCGCTCTTCGTATATCCACCCACGCTCTCTCTCTCTCTCTCTCTCTCTCTCTCTCTCTCTCTCTCTCTCTCTCTCTCTCTCTCTCTCTCTTAATGGCGTGTACAGTGTGTGCGAGGAGAGGGTGTGTTGGGCGCTGGCTTCGGACGACAATGTTGCTGATGAGGTCACCGAACCCCCGCCCGTTTGGAGGGTCATAAGTGACATCAGAGACATGTCCCGAGCTCCGTACTTGTTGGACAAGGGCGGGTGGCCGCCGGGCTATGCCACAAGGGGCAACAACTCTGATGTACTGCGTGCTGTATGGAACTGTAGTGGAAGTGCAGGTAGAAATCGCAGGGAAAAAACATTTTAAGAAGAGTGTTTGACGCACTTTCAATAAATATTTTTAAAGATTTTTTACCTGATTTTTTTCACCTGATTTATTTACCAATATAAAGACAACATTTGAGGAGGAAAAAAAATGTGAGTGCGGGGGAGAAAGTGAGCGGAACCGACTGCGGGAATCGAACCCGCCGAGCTTGCAGCCACGGGGTGACTGTCAAGCCCGCGCCGACGTCAGTTTGCCCCGCCACAGCGCCCCTCGCACGGCCACAGTATGAGAAGTTTGTCGTGCCTTCCGAAAGCCCCGCTGCAGGCTGCAGTGCTCCGTCCCTTCCCGCATCTATCTGCTTGGCCGTGGCCTTGGTGTTGCTCGGGGCCCGGCCGCCGGGTGGTGGCGGGGGGTGGCGGGGGGTGGGGGCGTGGCGCCTGCCCAGCCAGACCCAAACTGACGCCCAGGTCCCAGGTCGCGGCTCGGCTCGCGGCCCCGCCCGCCCCGCCGACCCAGTCGAGGCCTCGCCACAGCTTCGCAGGCTTCGACCCCCGCCCGGCTCGTCTTCTCTGACGGGGACGGAGGCCCTCGGGGACCCGAGGCGACCCGCGCGGGGGACGGCGCCACCGCCTGGCGCGCGCGCCCGACGGGCTGCAACTCGATTGCCACAAGACGTGGCCGACGTCGTCGTTGCGGCGGCAGCCAACGGGGGTCACGCGATCATGCCGAGGATGCTGAAGGCACATGCTTAGAAATCAAAAATACAAACAAAATATTGTTGTTCAAGTCATAACAAGTACACATAATTTTTTAAAAAATCAAATAACAGTCAAATTTTGATTTTCGAACTAGGTTCGCTGTTTTTTTTTACGAGTAAGGAACTGACCCACTGGGCCGGCCGCGGTACGGGGGAACGGCGGCGCGCCGAGCCCCCTCCCCCCCCCCCCTCCCTTCTCCAGGGGGCGTCGTAGGCATGATTTGTATTCAATGGATCCTCCGATGGCCGCGCGGAACCAACTTATGATGATAGATTCGATGTTGTGGAACGGCGGCGGGTGGAGAAAGGCAAATTTGGTGCGGAGAATGGGGTGAAAGAGCGCACGGAGAGCGGCCTGCTCTGCTCGGCTGGAGGGGAGGGGAGGGGAGGGGAGGGGGTCGGTGTGAGGGGCGCAACGGCACGCAGGGGGGGCTACCTCCGCTGCGAGGTCCGGGGAGATACGTGGGTTCGTTCCGGCCGCGCCGACCGCGTACGTCGACATGCAGGGGATGCGGGTCCGGGTTGCGGGGGCGCGCCGCGAGAGAGAGAGAGAGAGAGAGAGAGAGAGAGAGAGAGAGAGAGAGAGAGATGGAATGAGGAGGGGTGGAGGCCGAGAGGGAGGGGATGGGGCAATTTAAAATAGATTAGGGTAGATTACCTGGAAACCAATCGGTCGGGCCGTGGCCTGTGGGCTTGCGCGGGGTGAGAGGGAGAGAGAGAGAGAGAGAGAGAGAGAGAGAGAGAGAGAGAGAGAGAGAGAGAGAGAGAGAGAGAGAGAGAGGGAGGACAATCGACGTCGTGGGCCCGAGGAGCTTGGGGGCCCGGAGGGGAGGCTGGCGCCCGGAGAGCGGCGGCGCCTGGACCTCTCCGCCTGCCGAGGAGACGCGGCCGCACATCCAAGATAAGGGGGAAAGGGGGGGGGATTTTTTTACAGTTCGGAAATTGTCCTCCCCAGATCATCTGATCGTTTCTTGCGTAAAATCGGATCGAATATCAAGGCCCTCGTAGTACTTCCAGAGATACGATTTCCACGCATGAAAATGTGTCCCGGCGGCGGCGGTGCGGCGCGCAAAGAGACGCTAGAGCGAGCGAGAGAGAGAGAGAGAGAGAGAGAGAGAGAGAGACAGACAGACAGACAGAGAGAAGTGTCACAAGCTCCCCTCCCCTCGCTCAAGACTCGTGGACCGGACGGCCGGGGGCGAGAAGTTCAACGGCTGTAAGTTTGTTCCCACTTGTGTCATTAGCTTTGTCATTGGAGCCGCGAGCAACAGGCGATCGTCGCGGCCATGACGGGGGTCATCATAATCATGACCTTGTCGGAGGAGGTGCGGGTGCGGGGAGCGGGGAGCGGGGACCGGGGTGGGCGGCGGGGGCCAAGGGCAGGGAATTAGTTGATGCAGACAGGTGATCTGGGGGAGGTTCTGCGAGGTGAGCGGGGGGAGGGGGCCTAGGAGGACGGCGACGGGGGACTCAGCGCCGCTCGTCGTGTGCCCCGTGTTGCAGTCCCACGCCGGGGAGGTCGAGCGCGCCGTCCTGGACGGCCTGGAGGCCGGCTACCGCCACTTCGACACCGCCTTCAACTACGGCAACGAGCAGGACATCGGCCGGGCCGTCGGCGCTTGGCTGGACGGGGGCCGCGGCAAGAGGGAGGACCTGTTCATCGTGTCCAAGGTCGGCGCCAGACGCGCCGCAGCAGCGGACGTTTTGTTGTTGTTGTTTTTTTCAGTTGGTATTTGAACCCGTGACCGCTCGATATTGGCTGCGTCTTGACCTTGGTCCGTGTCGAACCGCAGCTCCCCGTGTTCGCCAACAAGCCCGAGCTGGTGGAGCCGTACCTGCGGAAGTCGCTGGCGCGGCTGGGGCTGCAGTACCTGGACCTGTACCTGATCCACGGCCCGTTCGGCATGCTCGCCGACGGCTCGGGGGAAGTCCTGCAGCTGTCCGAGGACGGCTGCCCCACCCTGGACCCGACCACGGACCACGCCGCCATCTGGAAGGTAAAGGCGCGACGCGACGCTGTCTTGGCCGGGAAACTGCTGACACCAGCAACGCTCAATGCTCCCTCTATCTCTAGGAGATGGAGCGGATGGTGGACTTGGGTCTGGTGCGCTCGCTGGGCGTGTCCAACTTCAATGTGGACCAGGTGCGGCGGCTGTGCAAGAGTGCGCGCGTGCCGGTCTCCGTCAACCAGGTCGAGCTGCACGCGTCGCTGCAGCAGCGGCACCTGGTGGACTCGTGCCGGCAGCTGGGGGTGGCCATCACCGCCTACTCGCCCCTGGGCTCCCCCGGCGCCCAGTCCCACTTCATCAACAAGTACAACTACAGGCAGGTGTCGAGTGGGTGCTGCCGGAGCTGCAGGCTGCAAGTAGTTCGTGCTCATCTTCTCCTTTCTTTCTTCGCAGCCCTGACAACTTTCCTGACCTCCTCGGCCATCCCTTAGTGCGGGAGCTGAGCCTCAAGTACCACAAGACACCGGGCCAGCTGTTGCTCCGGTTCTTGCTGGAGCTCAAGGTAGCCGTTATCCCGAAGAGTGCAAACCCTACGCGGATACGGGAGAACATCAATGTAAGTTGACGCCTGAATTACGCATGACTGTTCTCATTGAATTGAATTCCGATTGTCCTTCAATCGCCACTTAATGATCAATTATAGGTATTTGATTTTGAACTGGCGCCTGAGGAAGTGGAAGCTATGAGAGCTTTGGACAGAGGCGAGAGCGGGCGCATATTTAATTTCTTTTTTTGGAAAGGGTAAGAAAATGCCCACACTGAGCAGTCCAATGAAATCGGTGGATCACGTGTCTCACATATGCAATGCTTTGTTTTCCAGGATCACAAAGCATCCAGAGTATCCATTCCCTTTACCAGAAGAGCCAGAGATAATTAAGTGAAACCCCATGTGAGCACCTGTCTCACAACATAACTTCTTTGCATTTTATTCATGCAAATTATTTTTCTACACCCCTTTTTGCTCATCTCTCAAAAAAACCCTCCTTCTGTGGAAGGACAAGCACATTTATTTTTTCTAAATGGCTGTGTCACTGTTTAAGATACCTTAGGATAGGTATAACCGTAGTAGAGGAGTTGAGAAATGTAAGACAATTAAGGTGATTGTTTTTAAAAACCTGATCATGAGTTTATTTAGCAATGTGGCAAGGAACAATATATAACAGGCTTAATAAAAGACAGACAAGACAATGAGATATAGTAAAACATGTAAATATTGTAATTAAAAATTGTACAAATCAGATGTAAGGCACAGATTTTTTTTTTAGCAGTGTAAAGCAGAAAATTAACGTCTACAATTTAATTGCACAGAAGAGAAAAACATATGTACATGATTATGAACAATGTAAGATGAGATTTAGTCCATACCAACTTAGTTTAGACGGTACAGCATTTTCCTCTGCATTCTATGCTGGAGTTCACCACGGCGGATCATTGTGTGAATTACCTTCATGATTGCTCTCTCGGGGTATTTCTGAAACATATAAATTATAGCAGAACATGTCACATGCATATTATTTAAATGGTATTTAACCTCATCCTTAATTTCCCGTACCTGTTTCAAGAAATCTTGTACAATATTGTGTTCTGACACTTGAGAACCAACTGCAAATCTCCTCTTCAGTTGTCTCTCAATGCGAGTTAGCATTTCTGTGTCTTCTTCCGTTGTGAATCCTTCAGCTCCAGCAAGAGATCCTGACATCGCAGCATCTAGAGTAGATACTTGGAAGAGCCTCAGTGCTTCATTAACTTCCTCCTCCCCAGCAAAAGGTTGAAGTTTCATCTTGGCAAGTGATTCAGAGATGCGAACAACAGCCTCGAGTTGTCTGTGAGAAAGAAAATCATGTACATTTCTAACTGTGTAGATGGGTGGAACAAGCCTTAATATCACCTAACAATATTTTGGTACCTCACTGTGATGGGAATAGACATTCGTTTTTCGGTCTCGATTTCATGTTCACGGGTTCCACTCCTCATTAAGACATATCTGTTTTTCAACTTGTCACCTGCCGCTTCAGATAAGCGAGGTCCACAACGGCTGCACACAGAATAAGTGTGTAACAAAAGCATGTAGATACACAAGTTGATAAACATAAATGAGATACATACAGCCGGCAATAATTAATAAACTTCTTAAACAGGGGCAGCGAAATTTCTCCCTCAGATGCAGCCTCTTGCAGAGACTGTCCAGCATTCATATGGACATTCATGATGTGTTTTGCAAGGGTCTGTAACAAAGTACAATTCATTAACAGTACGGTACCAAAGCAAACCTTTTTTCTTCTAAAATATTATATGTAAGAATATACCAACCACATCCCGACCCTCATTATGTTCATCTTTGACAATGAAGATCATATCAAAACGGGATAGGATAGTGGGCATAAAATCAATATTTTCTTCTCCCTTGGTGTCATCCCACCTGCCAAAAATGGAATTTGCGGCAGCCAGTACAGAACATCTGGAGTTCAATGTGGTGGTGATTCCAGCCTGTAACAAGATGGTCAGTACTCAAACCACACATTTTCATTATCGGGCAGCAGGCCATCAAAAACAGCTTTCCCTCCTACCTTTGCTATCGAAATGGTTTGCTGCTCCATAGCTTCATGGATGGCCACTCTGTCATCCTCCCTCATTTTATCGAACTCATCAATGCAGACAACTCCCCCATCGGCTAACACCATGGCACCTCCCTCCATGACAAAGTTACGCTGAACGGAACAAAATTAGAGGAAATAAGTCAAAAAAAAGCTGAAAAATATTTTCAAGTAAGCCAGTCCATCAGATGGCCCCTCGCTCAGCATTCAACAGAGAATTTTCAGGTCTATAGATGAGAGCACAGAGCGCGCTCCTCAAATTAGACCGTTGGCGATCATCACAAGGACAGTTCTAAAGTATGGCAAAAAGCAGAATTTTCAAGCTGGCTGTAAAATTAATAAGCATTAGCTGTCCATCAGATGGCCCCTCGCTCAGTATTCAACAGAGAATTTTCAGGTCTGTAGATGAGAGCACAGAATGTGCTCCTCAAATAAGACCATTGGCGATCATCACAAGGATAATTGTAAAATATGGCAGAAAGCAGAATTTTCAAGCTGGTTGTAAAATTAGCATTAGCTGTCCATCAGATGGCCCCTCGCTCAATATTCAACAGAGAATTTTCAGGTCTACAGATGAGAGCACAGAATGCGCTCCTCAAATTAGACCGTTGGCGATCATCACATGGACTATAATAACAACACGGATGGATAAAAAAGTGCACAAGAAGTAGAAACTTACAGAGACTGGATCTCTAGTTACAGATGCAGTCAGACCAGCAGCAGAGGAACCTTTGCCAGATGTATACACTGCAATAGGTGCAACTCTCTCTGCAAACTTGAGGATCTGAGATTTGGCAGTACCAGGGTCCCCAAGAAGTAATACATTTATGTCACCTCTCCGGGTGAGATTATCAGGCATCCGTTTTCGAGATCCTGAAAATAAAAACATGAGCAAAGGTATTCAAACACAGTGCCAAGGTAACACTTCTGGATGATTCCAAGTAATTGGAATCCAAGCTTATACCTCCAAAGAGTAAACAAGTGAGCGCCTTCTTAATGTCGGCAAAACCAAAAATGCTGGGGGCAACGCTTTTGGCTAGCCTTTCATAAATGTTGGGACTAGCTGCAAGCCTGCGGAACAGATCCTCCTCTTCAGGAGTAACACTGATGCCCTTGCTGTGACCAGCCTCGTCACTGTTCACCTGAATGCCTACAACTCTGAGGTAGGGAGCTCTGACACCCACAATGCCCTTTTCTCTGCCATCCATCTGCCAGACAAAGAAACCATCAGATAAAGTAAGGCATTTATTTTGTTTATTCTAAACTGACATAACACTCACCTTCCCTGTTCTGGCAATTTTTTTGATTGAGTAGATACCAAGGACCATCATCCTGTTTCCGGGAACTACTCGATCACACAAATACCTGTAGATTTCGGTCGGAAAAAAGATAGAGATGGGGAGAAAAAAATCAAAAGCACAAAAGTACCAACACCACACCACAGTACCTGTCACAGTACAAGGGCAAATGACGTGGCATCTCTCCCTGTGGAATAGAATCTGGAAGCTCTTGTAGTTTGAGTGTTTGGAAATCAACACATTGACACTTATCAGGCATGATGAAGAAAGGGTCAAGTGGACATTTAGGGCGCCCCGCTTGTTCACTGCAATAAACAAGGGACAGTTTCACACTTCAAATCTGCAATTACCATTGTCAAAATTTTTAACACAAAATTGCAAGGACAAACACTTACGTGTTACACTTTCTGGGCATAGCATAGCCATCAAATCCAGGCTTAATAGGCAAATTAGGAATCACATTCCTGCAAGAGCGGCACTGAATTGCAATCTTGGTGGCCTTAGCTCTAATACCTGAAGCTGATACAACTAGACCAGGAATCTTCACAAGTTTGGATACAAATTCAGACTGAAAAAAAAAAAAAACTCACATTCACAACAAATACTTTCAACACAGGTCAGGTGCTAGGGAAATATTTAGCCTACCCTCATGTCACGCAAGGAAGAACAATTGGCATCCGACGTCAAAAGAACTTGGATATCATGAACTTTATCTTCTCCCTCAGGTCGGGGTGCGGTAACTTCATCAGCTACCTCTTTGGCAGCCTCTTCAAACTAAAATAAAATTTCAGGATTAGGAAGATAAAATACAAATGCTCGTTTTCAGACAGTTCATGTAACAAAACTAACCACAGCAAGGTGTTCTGTTGGCTGCTTGTACATTTTGTCTGCCAGAGATTCATCAAAACTAGCCAAGTCTTCCAAGTTGATTTCCAAGTAGAACTGTCCAAGATTGTACTGGCGTTTAAGAGCATCTCTGTAAGTGAACAAAAAAGCGTAAAGTTAACAGAGTGTGACCGAGTTAGGACTGTAGTTCAAGCAGAAAAGAAATAGCAAGAATAGGAAAACACTGTGGAGGGTTAGAAGATAGTCACTTGGTATTCTTGACATCAAAAAATTTCAATTTTCCTGACAGTAACATAGGCACGCAAGTATTAACATGACAAAAACAAAAAAATGGCAGCACGCAAGCGTATGCGAAGATTTTACCTGTATTTGTAATTGAAATTGCCTTCATGAAACTGACGCAAAAAGTCCTTCAGCTTCTTTTTGATTCCCTGGAAGCTAACGTGTACATCACTTTGTGGCTCATCTCCTCCACCGAAATTATCAGAAAAGAAAACACCGGGATTGTCAAAACCCTCCATATCGATTGAATGCCAACAAGCAACGAATTAAACACCAAACTTCACGACAAACCACCGCACTTCAGCTTAGCACAAAGCAAGTGGTAAGCAAGTACAAATTGGCGCGAAGAGAGCGGGTAAATAGGTAGAGTACCAACATGGGCTAAGAATTCGGCGAGTTAAGCAGGAGGCAGGGATGGGTTAAGGACCCATGTGCTGTAAAAAGGATAGAAACTTAATCGTCAGTGGGAGGTAAATCAGGTAAGCACGCTCGGTTCGTGTGCGAAAGAGAAAGAAACGGTGCGTGGGCCAGGCCAACCCTAGAGTTCAAAGCAGGTCACAATTACTCGGGAGCGACCGGAGCTTGCGTCCGCCACCGCACAATAGCCTAGCCTCGTGCCGGGTTCGGGCTCAGTACTAGTCTGGTACGAAATCAAAACCAGTCGTCAAAGCAGACGCAGCAGACGTCCTGCTTCACCTCCCCTATACCATTCACTATATTTTCAGTCACTTTGATTTACAATTTCTCATGTTATATCGAAGCTGATACGTCAGTCATTTCTCAGCGCACTTTATTGCACCTGATGGCTGAATCTTCATTTTGGTAACCCTATTAGAAGTATTTCCATAGTTTATGGGTCATGTAATTGGGACTTAAACTGGGTTTGTTTACAGGTTGAGGTTGTAGTATGTGTATGCTAATTAATTCAACCATCCATAAGAAATATTTACCGCGGTGAAATTGTTTGAAAACTGTTGTCATCTTATTTCTTACGTTCCAGTAAAGTGGATGAATATGGTTTTGAACGAGGAGATGACTTCAATTATGAAGCATATGAAAAGTACATGTCAGAGTATTTACCAATACTTGCGAGAAGAGCTCGGAAATGGTCTCGTCTTATGAAGTATCCTAATTCGTTGCAACGTGGTCCAGTGATTAAGCGCTACATAAGAAAGGGTATACCATCAGAATACCGAGCAGAGGTCAGTAATATCATTATAGTCAGATTTTTTTATTATTCAAAAATCATTTTTCTTAATGAATGTAGGAATAATATTTTATATAAGAATTGTGATTTTTAATATTGTTTTTAGGTTTGGCTATGGGCAAGTGGGGCAACCCAACTACGAGAGAAGATGGGGCCTAACTTGTATAGGGAGCTGCTGAAAGAGACCCATGATAATGACGTGGTCAGCTCGATCCGCACAGACTTGCCCAGAACATTTCCCGACAACATTTTTTTCAACCAAAATGTCCATGTTGAACAAAGTAATCAGCTCTTTAGGGTTCTGTGTGCATATGCTGCTCATAACAAGCATGTTGGATACTGTCAGGTGTGTTGATAATTTTTTTTTTGGTTCATCAAATGTTTTTACAGTTTAAAACGTGTTACACAATTTCTCTCACAATGTTCTAGGGTCTTAATTATATTGCCGGCTTGCTGGTTATCATAACTAAAAGTGAAGAGAAAGCTTTCTGGCTGTTAAAAATTTTAGTGGAACAGATTTTGCCTGATTATTATGGCCCAACAATGGAGGGAGTCATTATTGACATTGAAGTTTTAGCAGAATTAGTCAGGTAACTGTGATCTAGAACTTGTGAAACTTATGAAAACCATGAATCAAATCGACTTCCTAAACCATATGTTTTCTTTTTAGGATAAAAGCTCCAGCCATTCATAAGCAAGTAACAGAATTAGGCCTTCCATGGCCAGTTGTATCAACTAAGTGGTTTATTTGCCTTTTTGCTGAAGTATTGCCGGTTGAGGTGTGTACCAGAAAAAAGGTTTCCTCTTTCCTTACTAAAACTCCTTTATTGGATGTTTTCTCCCATGATTTTTGTTTTTCAGACCGTGCTCAGAATTTGGGATTGTTTATTTTATGAAGGATCTAAGATCATTTTCAGAGTTTGCCTAACTCTGATCAAGAGTCTAACAAGCTCAGTGCAAGCCTGTGATGACTTTGGGAGCCTCGCCTCAACATTCAAATCAATAACAAATGATTCAAGTACTCTTAACTGTCATCAGTTTATAAAGGTAAAGTGATGGGGGAGGAGAAGTATTTTTCCTGACATCTTTCCTCTTCTCATGTCATAGACATTTTTTTCCAGAGCATATTTCACATTCCTGGACCCCTCTCAAGCAATACCATCAGCAGGCTGAGGGAGAGAATATCTCTAGAACGTCAGAACCAGTAACCTTAGAAAAGAGGGATAAATTTAAGAATAATTTTTTTTTATTTTGATGTCGTAGTAACACAGTAAGACAAATCTGACCTTTGTTTATAGGAGGAAAGCACTTGTCTGCCATATGAACTGCATAGCACACCACATTCATATGGCTTCTTCTTTCTTGAGCCAGCATGTATAGTAGACATTTTGCATTTTTTAACCAAATGTCTCTGATACCATACTTATTCACATTTGGCTGAACATATCTTGCTTTATGACAATTTGATAAGTCTTCAGGGTCAGCCAAGTCACCTTTGCAGTTGACATCGTGAGGTATATTTAGATATGTTGGAGCTGAAGCCATTGGCCTTGTGGATTCTTACAATGTGTGAAGCCATGTCTCCAATGCTATATAAGGGAACATTGATTGTATAAATGTCATGTTAAAGCTAAGCATCACACATGTCCAAGTGTGTTCATAATACTTCCTATTTTCATTTTCTTCTCAATACTTGCATATGTGTATGAAATGGCACAAAATTGTTTAGTTTCAAATACTATTTAATAATATGTTATTTCTTTAAGAGTATGAAGATCCCTCGTGCATGTGGCATTTGCTTCCAGTGCCCTTTTGTCCTCTCTTTCTTATGCCAGACATTTGTTGTCTGTGCTTCCAGTATTTAGCTTCTGTGATATATCCTCAACCTTAAGCCTGTGATAAAATATTTGGATTCCAAATATAGAAGCTTACTCTTTGTTGTGGAATTGAGTCTTTATGTTATTCCTTAATGTCAGTGATGATCCATTTCTGTATCTGTATCATACAGATCATCAGCATGTCTTTCATCACTATATGACGGCCATTTAAAAGAAAAATTCAATATAAGAACTGTTTAGAAACAAATTTTATTACACCAAAGCAGTTTCTTGTTTGCCCAACAATGCGCAGTGACCTTGTGAGATCCTCTACAACAGACTTGAAACCTCAGAAAACTCCAAATTAATTGATACCTATCTACCTATTCATAGACACTTATTTATATTTACACTTCCTGTTTGAATGATATTATATATTGAGGTAACTACTTTTGATTATCCAAAAGATCTTTTGCTTCATTAATTTTAGCAGCAAGATATGGAGAGCCTCCACGATCTGGATGATTGACTACCATGATGCGCTTGTGGGCTTCCTGTTTAGAAAAGAAAAAATACAGCACATTAAAAAGCTTCTTTCACAGGGTTTTGACTTTGTAAAAACCATAAAAGGCAAATAAATATACACATAGAGGGGGTATATAAAAGGCACACCTTAATTTTCAATTTGTTTGCAGTTGGAGACACTCCTAAAATAAGGGCAGCTTCTCTTCTAGTCATTTTTGGATCAAATCCTCCTTTATAATACTTTGACCCGATTGTCTACAAACAGATGAGAGTAATAAGGACACAATGAGGACCGCTACTAAAGTTAATATACTCAGTGGAAAATCTGGATGTTTTTAATACTTACATCAATTTGAATAGATGCAATTTTCTTTGACAGGCCTGACCTGATCATATAACGTCCTATGAAACCTACGGCTGCCAATCCAACGCCAACACCTATCAGACTTGACTGGAAAAAAGGTTTTAATGTACGATTACTTCGATATTGCACAATTCATATTAGAGCATCAACTTATGGCACAACATGTAAATTTTCAAAACGAAAAATGAAAATGAATGCACCGACAACACTCAAAGCCCTAGTAAAACGCGTCCGGATCTATCATTTTAATTCTGATAGATAAAAATGTTCGGGAAAAGGGTATGAGAGACAAAGGTTAGGAGTACACAACTATTTCATTTAACGTCTTACCATATTGACAGCTCAACAGTTGACACCAGATACGGCACGGAAAGTGTATCTTATGTTGCAGTTGTGTCAGTTCTACAACACAACTGTTTAAATTGGGGAAAAAAATATCAGTGGAGATATCCCGACGGCGCTGTGCCGTGTTTCTTGCTGCTGTTGTGCAGACAGATAGACAGCAGACTGATGGCTTATTCGCAGGATGACTGAGGGTCGTTTCAAAACAAGGTTTTAAGGGTTATGTTACAAGTGGATACTGCTTGGTGATGTCATGTTTTATAAAAACAACGCAAATATTTACTTAGGAACCAAAGTAGACATAAAATGATATTTTTGATATAGATAGTGTGGTTAGAGCGAAATGGCAGTTATGGGGGACTTCAAACAGAAGTTCTCGGGACTTCTCAATAAGTTGGTTAGTATTGTTCAGCTGTCAAAGTGTAAACATTTGGTTCATCGTAGATTTTTATTTAATCCTTATGCCCACTACGCTTTGTCCATTTTCACTCATGCACCTTTTCAATAGCGTGTCGTTGCTCGGTTTTGCACACTTCAGTATCACATGCAATTATTTTTTTGACCTGCTTGATATTAGTATTTACCCCTTTCTACTTCACTTTTATTTGATTTTCTTGTAGGGGAATCAGTCTAGATTATCCCTCAGCAGTCCACCGGAAGATGTCTCAAGACCGATTTCAAGTGAAGAGTTAAGTAACGTAACTGCAAAAGAAAATGACACACCTGCTGTGGAGCCAGAAGAAATTTTGTCTGATGATGAGATATTGGAAACTGTTGAGAAAGATTACTTTAAAGAAACTGGATTTGACCCAAGCAGGCACGAGTTGAAGGTGAACATCATTAGAACGTTATTTCTCATTTTTAGCGTTATCTTCTGCATGCTTAATAAAATGTACCACTTAAAACTGTTTTTCAGAAAATAAGTGAAAATTTAAATTGCGATAAAATTTTAAGTCAGTCTGAAATGTTGCATAGGCAACAGAAAGTGGTATCAAAAAAGGTACTATCTCAGATTCTTACAAACCAACGAGCTTGTAATGAAGAATTCGAAAGGTATTTCCTAGCCTTTATTCCACTCTCTCCTTAGGTATGTGATCTCTGTATTTTTGCTCTTTCCTTTCCTTATAATTGTTGTTACTTTTTGTTCAACAGGGTCCAGAACCTTCAGTCTTTGCTGCGAGAAACTTTATCTATCTGTCGAGAAGGACGTGCTAAACTTGGTTTGGGAAAGGAGCAGTTGACAACGACAAGTTTAGGAATTCTTGCAAATTACCGCAAGAGACAACTGCTTCGCGATCTATTGGGTTCTCTGAACATTATCAAAACACTTGTAAGTACACACATACTTATTAGTCAGGCTGTTTTCTAATGAAACTCAAATATGCCATTCTTTTCCACTTTCAGCAACGCTCTGAGGAACATATTCAAGTGCTACTAAGTGAAAATAGATATGAGGATGCAATTAGCCAATTGCTTGATTGTCAGTCTGCTGCTTCTTCATTGAGGCGTTTTGCATGTGTGGCAGCTTTGAATGGGAAACTTCAAGATACTTTGGTGATGACAGAAGAGCAACTGGATGTAGCCCTAGGAAAAGTTAGGAAAAGTTCAATAGGTGTTATCAATATTCTTAAATGTTTTAGTGATGTTTTTGCCAAACTGATATATATTATGTCATTCCATAGATTTGTGAGAAATTTGATGAAACACTTTATGGAGAGCTTCAAGCTGCATATGCTCGGTTGGGCAAAACTCAAGCTGCTATGGACCAACTGCATATGCATTTTACATCAGCCATTCAAAACACAGCTTTAAAAGTAATTAGAAACTTTGTGGGGAAATCTGAATCAGCTGCTGTCACTAGTGGAAAACAATACAATGAGCTTTGCAAAGTAAGTCTTATATATTTTTAATTTAGTATATATAAATTTCTTTGCTGTTCCTGTTGTTGTTTTTATTATGTTTACAATTCCCAAAATTTTATTTTGATTAGAATGTCAAGGAAGAGAATTTTATTCCCTGTCTTCAAGAGTTGTGTGCAAGTTTATGGCGCATTGTTTGCAGCCACCATAGTGTAGTGCTTTGGCATCAAAAACATTCTCTTGATGGCAGCTCTACAACAAGTAAGAGTAGTGTCTAGATACTTCTAGCGTACTTCATTGTGATTACCAAAGTTACTGATTTCATCTTTCTCAGATAAAGGAGTTGATCTTGAAGTGAGTTTTACAAACGAGTACATAAGACAGAAGCTCGAAAGCATGCAGGCAAGAATATGGCAGGATGTGCAAGCCCGCTTTTCAACATATCTTTACTCATGCGATTTAGCGTCTTTCAAATTTGACAACTTTCTACAAGTTCTAGGTCTTGTTCATAGGTATGTACATTTTCTGATACTGATTACAAACATTGTTACAATATTTATCTACATTTAATTTTTTAAAATTCATCTGTAAGATTACCAACTGTCTTTTTGTCTTTATTTCAGGTTAATGGAGGTAGGTGAAGAGTTTTGTGGAAGCCAGTCAGAAGAACTTCAAAAATCTATCAGACAACAAAGTGAAAATTACTTTGGAAAGTATCATGTTAATTGTTTGGAAGAGCTTCGTATTTTCTTGGAAAATGAAAGTTGGACACATTGTCCTGTTAAGGGTGACTTTACCTGCCTCCAGCTCCAGGTAAAGAATCTGTGTATATGGCATAACATTTTTAATTTGTTGTTTGTGTAAGATAAGGTACAAGTGTTCAACTTTTTCATTCCAGGAATTCCGTTCTCTGCGTGGAACAATACAAAACATCCACATGCATGAGCAGCAGCAATTGCAACAAAGTCCAGACAACAGCAGTCAGTCACAAGATGGCAGTTCTGTTGTGGGTGGATTTTTTGCCCGCTTTTCTGACTCTGGCACACCCTTTGATCTGGCAATTTGTGATCTGCAGGATGAAGACATTTTAGCAACTTTAGCTGTAAGTGGAACTGCCTCCAATATTATCACCTCTCATCAAAGAACTTCCCTTAGTACTGGTCAACTGTCTCTGTTCCATTCAGGATGAGGCATCAGGGTACTTCAGTGATGACAGTGATGAAGATGTGCCTGAAGAGCTGCGGGGTGACTTTGTAGACGATGGTCATGGAGATAATGCTCCCAATTTAAGGTTTGTATTTTGCAATTGTTTCATATCAATTATCTCATGTACTCATCCTTTTTTCCCTTGTCATTTGTGGTGTTGTTAGTGTTCATTCTTGAGCCTGTATTTCTCAAAGTATATTACTGTACAAATATTGACTTTCTGTCTTAAATTTCTTGTCATGCTGGGCTTATTCCCCTGATCTTACCCAGTTCTAAACGGTGTTTTTTTTAATTTATTTTTTTATAAATTTGAATCCAACAAACAAGTTTTCTAATCTTAGACATACTTACCCCAATATTCTGAATCTTAAATCCTTTTTCTGTAGCGAGGAGGTTGCAGTTAAATTTGAGAACTGTGGACGGGTTCGGTTTGAACAAAAAAAGTGAGTCAGTTTCTTGGTCAGCCTTTTTATTTTTACTTACAAACATTTAATTGAGCCCTAGGTTGTGTAATTTGGTCATACCATGTGCGTAAATTATGTGCATGTCAGTAGTCCATCATAATTGCATGAGCTGAAATGCATTAAAATGTACTGTATATGTTTCCATAGTAGCTAGGGTTGATTTCTTTTTCTTATACCCTTTTCAATTTTATGTTGGAATTGATGTGTGTCTTTTCTTCATAAAAGTTTGTGTGATGAACTGATTGTGACATATTTTCCATTTCATCATTTCTGTAAATGTCAGTCTTCATTTGACCTTCACCTTTTTACTTGTTTCAGAGTGACTCGCGGGAATAAAATACATTCTCGGCCTCCCCAGGGACCACTTCTTACAAATACAACATTAACTGTCCTTAGACATTGCGGAAAGTACCTGCAAATGAGTCGCCTTTTGCGTACTATTGCAATGGACGTAATCATTTGTCTATCCCAGCTATTCCAGTATTACCTGTACGCAGTTCATTCATTCTTTACTGCTGATCTTGTAAGTGTTTTGATTTTGTAGATTTCAAAGATTTTCCCCTTCAGTTTTGTAAATCTAAACTTTCCTTTTTGAACTTCTCATCTTCCCTTGTGAAATGTATTCTTATAGTATATGCTGAGTAGCAATATGTTTTATTGTCTCAACTTTAGGCTATTGATCAATCCAGTCTTTATAGTATTAAGATGCAAGCTGCTTTAAAAAGAATTGGATTGGAATTAATTCGCAGTGAACGACTTCCAAGCACCGCCCTGCAAATAAATCCTGATGAAAGGAAGAAGGTAACACAATGCAGACTTATATCTTATTTTCCTCTCTACTTTCCTTCATGTTTTCCCCTTCGATTTTTAATTCTTTGTGTACTTTTCTTTCAGATTCCACAACCCCATATATCTCCTATTGTTAATCTTAATGATCCAGAGAGCTTATTTGGATTATCTGAGAGAGTTGTTGCTGTAGAGTCCCTTGTGTTCCTGGCGGAACAATTAGATAGTCTGCGTCCATATCTAGAGTATTTAGTTCGACATGAGCCTAGAAAACATTTTG
The DNA here is from genome assembly GCA_026979955.1 of Megalurothrips usitatus. Lineage (NCBI taxonomy): Eukaryota > Metazoa > Arthropoda > Insecta > Thysanoptera > Thripidae > Megalurothrips > Megalurothrips usitatus. The sequence goes on from CM049595.1 coordinate 947,623, forward strand.
TTCAACAGTTTTATTTGCAGGTATTTTAGTATGTCATTTAGCGTCTTTTGCTGACCCCAAATTCGCACTGTATGTACCAACAGCTTTGTTTTTTCTAGGTGGTTAGCGTAGCCACCGATTTGAGATTGCCTGTGTATGCCTGCATATCAGCAAGAGCTCTTGATTTGCGTTCTATGGTCAACATGATGGGACGTGTAAATTGGGAAATCAAAGAAGTCTCTAGTCAGCATAGTCAATATGTTGACTTTATTCTGAGGGTAAGTTAACATGATTAAATATATTTCTGTTAGAAATTATTTTCAATACGTTTATTTCAAGGTAGTAAAAATGTGTATTGGATTTTGTAGGAGATGCAGATTTTTAGTATGCGTCTAGAGGAGGCAGCTTCACATTTATATATTTCCAAAGATGTACACAATACCTTGTGGGAAGCTCTTGTGATTGTTTGCTGTAATACCTTTGTGGAAGGGTGAGTATGACTTTTAAGCTGGTGTCAAAATCCTTGTTGCATTGTACTCAACTCCTTTGACTTGGCAGGTTTTCCAATGCAAGAAAATGTGCGACTGGAGGGCGTGCTTTAATGCAGCTTGACTTCACTCAGTTTGTATCTAAACTTGAAAAACTCACCTCCCTACGGCCTATTCCACACAAGGATTATGTAGAGCAGTATGTGAAAGCATACTATATACCTGAAGAACATTTGGAGAAGTGGATCCGTGAACATACTGTAAGTTTTCATCATTGTATTAACAACTTAATAAAAGTGCCCTTCTTCCTAAATCTCTATTTTGTTTCAGCAATACTCAAGCAAACATCTTCTTACATTAGTTCAATGTACATGTCAAAACAACAAGAAGACTCGCCAAAGATTATCAGGGGTTGTTGAGGAACTTGAACGCTTGGGTTCCCTCAAATAGTTTTGAGGTTCGTGATGCAATTTCAAATCTCACATTTGGAATACAAGACTTCACAATGTGATAATAGTGGGTGGTAAACAGCAGTTCATATGTCATGTTATAATTATTTTATTTTACTGCTGCCTTCTTTAAATGAGGTTTTGAGGATACCGTGAGCAAACTCGTACATCTTGCATTCTATTAGCTTAAAATTTACACTGTACAATTTCAAGAAAGGATGCTTGTCGCTTTTGAAAAACCTCACTCTGGATTCCTCACTGTACTTAGTTTAAACAATGCTTCTCTTTCACACCACCCCTCATGTTCAGAAGGCACTGTGGTGACATACTGTATTTGGTCAGATCGGACTCGGTAATCATTGTTAACTTTATGCATGTTTTGTTACCCTCTTTGATGTATTGGTTCCCCTCTAGTTTTAAAATTGGTACTTCCTTTTTTTGAATGTGCCATGACGCAACCATTTCAACTTCTTATTTAAAGTTTCTGGGCACACATTTCTGTGCTGTTTACATGACAACTGTTTTACTCCATCCTATTTAAGTTGGTGAAATAACAAATTTCACCTGCCTAATACTCTTGAACCATTATAAATACTGCAAAAAAAAAAATAAACAAGGAAGATATGATCTGTATGCATTTGTGATTTGGTGATGTAGATAATGTACTCATGATGTAACTTATATTTTTGTACCGCAATTTGCTGGATTTTCAATGTCTCATCATTCTTTTGTCAGAATCAGTAGTAATGGTTGAAGTGCATGCTTATCACTCTGTCCAGGGCTATGACCCTAAAGCAGCACTCTTTAAAAATAACTATTCAATTTCATCAAATTCTCCATGTTAAAAATGTAATTTTATCATCCAAGTTTATAGCAACAAACTACATCTTAAACGAAATAGTCTGACAGGATCCTTGCAGCTCTGGTACATTGTGGATGTATGTAAGATAATGTATCAAATTAAAAGAGATTGTTACCTTATTTATTTTTGTTATATGTGTAGAAAATGCATAACTTTTTTTTTTTTAACCTCTTGCAAGCAAGTGGTTTTGTTTTTATGTTATTGTACTGTGACAAAGAAATTGACCTACCATACACCTAGTTCTTTAATCACCAAGGTGCATGGATATTGAGTATTTTGCATTCCTATTGCATTTTTAGCAGATTATGTATTTTAACAGCTCGTGTGAATACATGAAATGTGCTGTGTTCATAAACGATTAGTTGTACTGATTTTTGCCTGAATTCCCAGAATGCTGTGGTACTAATACTTTTTTAGTTTTCCTTTAGTCTTAGATCCCTTTATGCCTCCCTTTGCCTTCCTTTTTTTCTTCCCTTTCTTATTCTTTTTAATCTGCCCGATTTTTATACCTGCCCTAAAACTGACACCTCGCCACCATGCTTGGATAGCGACCACACTGCATATTATTTTCTCCTTTTCTTCATATTGAGCCCGCAAGATGGTTGCGTCTTTCATTATCTGCTTCATACGACACTCCTAAAAGAAATAATTGGTGCTTTAAAGAATGGAACATTTGCAAAGTACTGAAGAAATGCCGGTCACATATTCTAAATACCTCCGCCTGAAGTTCTCTATGTTCTTCGCTTTGTTGCTCAAGGGCACTTCGTAATTGCATATTCTCGGTTTCACGCTGCATCATTTCAGCATCATAGAGGTCTGTCCAGTGATCTAGATTCTTTTTCAGCACCTTATTCAACACACAGGTGGCAAAGTGATTATGCAATCATTTCACCGGAACTTTGATTTGCTTAACTCACCTCGATGTCTTTTGCCAGAAATCGCATGACTTCTGTGTGGACACGGTCCTCATTTGGCCCTTCTGGATCTTGTAAATGTTCAATTGCATCATGAAGTGTGTCCTCATTTCGACTTAACACTAATCCTTGTTGTTCACGTCGGTTGTGCTCCCAGGATTCAGCATAAGAGATTGTTAGACCCCCAGTTAAGTAAGTGTCATGCAGATTGCTCTAAATAGGGGGAGTAAAAAAATGTGCAAATGATTCAGAAACACTAAATGTGGCCTTTGGCATGTAATGTGTTGACCTCGCACATATCCACACCTACCGTGAGGTGGTCTGTCTTTTTCTCCCAGAAAGCCCTTTGGTCTAGCATGTTTCTACGGTCACTTGCGATCTGATGTAATAGCTCCCGTCGCTTTTCGAGACCTTCTTCATGCCGTTCGACTAGCTTGTGCTCATCAGCAACCATGACACCCTGCCAATCCAACGATGTTCGGAGACACCCAAAACTTCCTTTTTCGCAAAGTTCCGCAAGCACTTCGTTCAGGACCACCTCGGCAAAGAGACTACGAATTCCGGGCCAAAATTAAAAAAAGGGACTGTTTCACGACAGTTTACTAGATTCTTGCCACAAACCCACCAGTCACGCTGAACCTTAAGCATAGCATCAACGTCTGGGGGCCACCTGCCGGCCATCTCGGGGAAGACCCGGGGTGACGGGGGCGGCTTTCCGAACCGGGCGTCAACGTCCTGGAAGCCCTGCTTGTCATCATCGCGTCCCTCCTCGACCTTCGGCAGCGTTTTGCCCAGGATTGCCAACTGGTCTACGGCACCCTCGAGCACCGACGCCGTGGCGTGCGCTTCTAGCGGCTCTAGTTGCGCACGGTATCGCTTGCCGAAGCACAGGTGGGACGTCTTGTGCGCCGAATCGGTCTCCTTGCCAAAGCACAGATGTGACTCATCACAGATAAGGGACATGCTGGCTGGCCCTCCAGTCATCTCAGGCTCGAGTACTTGTCGGACGTAGCATGTGAAGTAGTATGAGACAGTCCCCTGGACAGCGACACCATTGTTGTGGTTGCTTGGCAAATCACCATGTCAAGTGTGGTCACTTGCCACATCAAAGACACATTTACCAAACAAGGAGAAGGGGAGAAGTCAATCAAATTTTGTTTGCTCAGCTGACATTTTAAAAATATATTTGATTGTCTTATGTGTACAATTTACAATAAAAGGTATTAATACCAACCATTACAAACAATTACAGCCACATTTCTATGTTGATTTTGTATTTATCATCCCATAGCTGGTGCATATTTTGTGACCATTTTGCGGTAAAGCTGAAATATTTCTTCACAAGCTGAACGGCACTTAAGCAATGCCTCTTGGTATTGTGTTTCCGTAAATCTTCCATACGTACAAGAAGATACAACCTTTTTCTCAATATTATCAAATGCGAATGTTAAACTTGCACAAGACTCCTATAAAATACAGAAACAAAATTTTATAACTCTATAATAGCAAAAATACTGTGAAGAAACAGATGGATACATACCTTCAGCTGCTTTTCATTGGGATCCAGAATCACCTCACCATCATTGCTAACCATACAGTGAATGGCAGCAATGAGAAATTTCATTGACAAGCCAGTGTTCATTAACGCTAAACACCCTGCATTGATGGCACATGCCAAGAGCTGTAACAATACATAATATAAATAAATAAAAACTTCACATACAAACTTCATACACAAACAAAATATGAAGACCATGAACTTACACCCCCAGAATCTTGCATTTCTTGGACTGAGATGGAGATTTGAGTTCGAGGATACTGGGTTGTCAAGATTGCGGCCTCCAAGGTGTTTTGAAGAGTATTTTCCGTCATTCGGTCTGATACAACTTCGAGAAAAGACAAAAAAAAGACAACTCTTCAACCCACCCAATAAATGTGTGAAGACGAAATCAACTGTAACCAGCAGATTACAGAAGAACATCGAGATAATTTACTCACAAGGAAGTCCACACTTAGGACGATATACTGCTTCGACATAGGCCTTTTCTATTAGTATTTTGTTCGGTTTCACTTCTATAGGACCGTAAACGCCCGCAATCACCGCCGTTTCACCTGAATATAAAGAACATGAGTTAAAACGTCTAACAATGGAGTGGTTATTTATTGAATCACTTTAGTTACTAACATACCCTGGGTAAGTACAGCACTTCCATCAGGTTTACTAAGTATGTTCAGCTCACAGTACAGCGGTCTGAGCTTGTGATCCTCAGATTCCACTGGAGATGTCGGAGTCATGTTTATCTGAACGAAAGATTTAGAAAACTGAGTCAGCACGAGACCAGCTCCTCAATGTTTACAACGATATCACGCTCACGCCTCCCATGCCACACTGGGCAACGTAACCTCCAACGGTACTTGCAGTTAAACATTATTCACAGATCGGCGGCGGCGATGGACACGTCAATTTAAGTCGGCCATCGGTCCGGGAAAGACTCACAACGCCGCCGAGAGAGAGAAATGGCGACGATTCAACAGGCGGAACGCCGAGAAACTTTTAAGATACAATTTCCTACAAATATCCAACGTACAATAGCCCGTCGTATCTGCGTCAAACACGCCGCCTCCCCCGCGCTCAGCTCCCACGCACCGTCATGGAGCGTGGGGTCCCCTCGGCCTAGGCCAGAGCGCGTCGGAAACGCGCGGCGCGAGCCGGCGGCGGCTGCCCGAGAGCCTGCGGCAAACGCCGCGCCGCCCGGCAGGCAGGCAACCCCCAACACGCGGCTGTGTGGCGGGCTGTCCGCGCCTACCTCCCAGGGGCTGAGGGGGGAGGGAGGGGGAGGGTGGGGGGAAGTACTGCGGAGTCCCGAGAGATGGCGCTGCCAGTCAGCGGCGGGACGTTAGCTCTCGCGGGGTGCTCCGTCCGGCGCCAGCATGACCTCCCGGCGGCTCCACCGTCTCGTTCGCTCGGTGCAAATGGGAGGTGCCGCCCCGGAAGGGTTTAACACGATACTGTTATATGAAGGTACCTCCGAGGAAGAAAAGAATTTGTGTGTGTACTTTAATTTATTTTAATATAGACTTTATACAATACTGCACGGGTCAGCAGCCGCTCACGCCACACACTCGTTAATCAACAATAAATAATGATGGGCGATGGGTTCGGCGGTGGGATGTCGGCCAGAGGTCGACGTCGTGGCGCGGGGCGGGGGTCTCTTGGGAAGCACACTCCGACGGGAGAAGGCGGGACTAGGACGCCGACGGCGACAGCCGGGTGTCATTAATGTCTGGCGTTCAGTGAGGCGCGTGCCGCGTGCCGCGTGCCGCGTGCCGCGGGCGTGGGGCGTGGCTCTCACTTGATTCATCTACAAGTAAGGGTTTCTGGGGGCTGGGGCGAGGGCGAAGGCTGATGATGCTGGCGGTCCGTACTCGGCGAAGGGCGTCCCTACGGGAGCTGGTGGTGGCGGCGGGGGTGGGGGTGGTGGTGGAGGAGGGGGAGGGGGCGGCGGGGCAGCGGCGACGAAGGTAGGCTCGGGGGCGGCAGCGATGTAGGCGGCTGGGGGCCCGTACTCAGCGGCAGGAACGGCCGGAGCTGGCGGAACAGGCGGTTTTTATCGTTATATGCAGTCTAGACCTACGCACAGTTAACGTGAAAAAACAATTTCGTAGATTTTTGCGGTTAGCGATTTTTTGGGATCATCACCTGGGGGTGGTGGCGGCGGGGGTGGGGGTGGCGGAGGAGGAGGGGGTGGTGGAGGCGGGGCGGCAGCGACGAATGTTGGCTCAGGGGCGGCGGCAACGTAGGCAGCAGGGGGGCCGTACTCGGGGGCAGGGGGGCCGTAGGTCTGGACTGGCACGGGGGCTGAAATGGCAAGGGACGTCTCGTTCAGCACACCCAGCTCGCACACAACCTCCATTTTAAAAATATACGAGCACTGCCCAGTTCCATTTTTCGTGTTTTTCACAGATGGTACGGACATTACCTGGGGGTGGCGGTGGTGGGGGTGGGGGTGGCGGAGGAGGAGGGGGTGGTGGAGGCGGGGCGGCAGCGACGAATGTTGGCTCAGGGGCGGCGGCAACGTAGGCAGCAGGGGGGCCGTACTCGGGGGCAGGGGGGCCGTAGGTTTGCACGGGAACAGGGGCTGGAAGACGGGGCAATTGTCGCCATGACGAATTGTCTATTCACAGGGGGTCACTCCGACGCGCCACGCGCCGTATTAACTCATATTGAAATTCATACGTGGCACCTCGAGCTATTAAGTGGAATCTGCCAAACGTATACAAGTATACGGTATACAAGTATAATCACCTGGGGGTGGTGGCGGCGGGGGTGGGGGTGGTGGGGGAGGAGGGGGAGGCGGCGGCGGAGCGGCGGCTACGAAGGTTGGCTCAGGGGCGGCGGCAACGTAGGCAGCAGGGGGGCCATACTCAGGGGCAGGGGGTCCGTAGGTCTGGACTGGCACGGGGGCTGAAATCAGTGGTCGATTTCTGTCGTTAGGTATGTGAAGCTGTGTATTCCAAACAACAACTTTTGCTTGATACGTAATCTATTCGATAAATTATTTGCCAATAAACGCACCTGGTGGAGGTGGAGGAGGGGGCGGCGGCGGCGGGGGAGGAGGGGGAGGTGGAGGCGGCGGTGGGGCTGGCGCAGCAGCGATCAGGACCGGCTCAGGGGCGGGGGCGGCGTAGGCAGCGGGGGGCCCGTACTCAGGGGCGGGGGGGCCGTACGTTTGGACCGGCACTGGGGCTGCGCCAGGGAGATTTTCGCCGTTATCAAGACATTCCTTGCGTTTCGTCCCAATGACTGAAATTTCAAATAGTATCACCTGGGGGAGGGGGCGGAGGCGGCGGCGGCGGTGGTGGAGGAGGAGGAGGTGGCGGCGGTGGCGGCGGCGCAGGCGCTGCGTAGACGGGCTCGGGGGCTGGGGCAGCGTACTCCGGGGCGGGGGCGGGCGCGGGGGGCGCGTAGGACGGCGCGAAGGCCGGTGCCGGAGCCGGCGCCGCGTACTGCGGTGCTGGCGCGGCCAGGCAGGCCGCGGCCAGCAAGAGGCAAGCAAACACCTGCAACCAGAGCGCCGATCCGCGAGGGTTAGTCCAGAGAACCACGGCGAGACCGCGGGCCGAGCTGGCTGTCGCTGTTGCCGCCGCTGCTGGCGGACTCCCTCATCGCGGACGCGGATCACCTGCGGCCGTCCCCGTCCCCGGGGGCCGCGGCCGCTCACCTGTGGGTGCATGTTGCCCGCTGACTCCGTCACAAAACTGATGGTCGAACGGGTGACCGCCATGGCTTTTATAGCGATGGCAGCGGCGGGGTGCGCGGTGCGGCCGGCGGCTCGCGGCCCGCGGCCCGCGGCCCCGCCCCATCACACCCTGGCGCGCTGCAAAAGGCACCCGCCCTCCCGCCCGCCCTCCCGCCCGCCCTCCCTCCCTCTAGGCTGCCGCTGCCGGGCCAGCATAGCCAGCGCTAACGGTGTACATACATTCGGCCAGCCTTATAGGCACCACGTCCGTACGCCTGCTCGGCCTGGAGTCCTGAAGTCCTGTAGCCGCCGCTGGTCCGGCCCCCGGGGAGGTAGGCCGCCGCAGCGTCCCCAGCCGCGTGTGCCTGGCGGGCTTGCCTACCCGAGGTTCACAGGCGCGTCTGTCGGGACGTGTTGTGTCGCTGTTGTTTTTTTTTTTTTGGATTAGCCGTGTCAGAATTTCGTGGAAGAGGCCACGGGCCACGCGTAAGGCGATGGAGCGCCACGGACAGACGGAGGGTCGCTTTCGTGATGAATCAATCTCGCCGACATCACAAAGCCCACGGTTTTTTCCCCTCGGCGTGCTCAGGCGCGGAATCTTCGTGCCTGGAGGGCCCCCGTTTTCTCCTCGCCGCGCCTAAGCCGTTCCGCGCCGTGGCGTTGCATGCCGCGTGTTTGCTACGCGCGTTCGGGCGGCGGCGGCGGCCGCTAGTGAGGGGTGCTGTAACGAGCGGAGGAGCGAGCGAGAGAGAGGGAGGGGGAGGAATAAATCCTAGAAGTAAATCTCGGCGGCATAGAAATAACCTTACGCGCAAAACAGTTTTGCTGGCGCGATCGGTGCGGTGAGATTAATGCGTGGTCGGCGGCATGCGTCCCGCGCCGAAACCGCGACTCGGAGAAGTTGGAGCTGCGCTGGCTCCGCTGGCTGCGCTACCTAGCTGGCCCCCAGCTGGTCCCCCGCCGGCCCGGGCGGGGCCGGGCGGGGCCAGGGGTCTGCCGGCATCGTGGGAACGCACCCGTCACGGAGCCCTCTAACGTTGGTCCCTGACGAGAGAACTTCGAACGTTCCTTGTGAAATTCGTTCCAAAAACAATCTTTTGGTTGCGATTTTTGAGACGCCCATTTGCAGCGGAACGACCTTCTCAGCAAGGCCACGGCCACTGCCAAGGCCTTGTTATGACTATCGCCCCGCCGCCCGCCCCCACCTGTCGCTCTGTCTGCCGTCTGCGTTTACCCCGGAGCCATGCATTTTTGCTCGTTCTCGGCATCCACGGCGGCGCAGAACCCCGTCTGGCCGGAAGCCCGTGTTGCCCAACTCGGCTCTGTCTCCGCCCTGTAGATTATTTTTAGATTGGATGCCGTGTGTGTGTGTGTGTGTGTGGTCCCCACGGCTCAACTTCGTATTCTCCTCCTGCAACTTTTCCGAAATCTCTGCTCGCGGGAGAATTCCGGCGAGTGCGGCATCATCGTGCACGTGACCGGCATGGAGCCGGCGGGCGGACTGGAGAAGCGATAAGCTCCAGCGGCTCCAGCGCAATGAGTCGCTCATTAGGCGCCGGGGAGGCCGCCGCCCCCGGCCGCGCAGCGCCGCGCCGCTCCGGACGTGGGCCGGATGGCCAACTCCCAGAGATCTATAAGTGGCCATTGCTCCGAGGCGGAATGTCGGAAACGACGTCACGGACGACATATTTTTGGATCTGCTGGGGAGCGTTTTCCTCTGTTTTAAGGAAGGAGGAGGGGCTAAAAAATTATGGCAATTGGTATTTCGGATGTCCTTATATTTCATATTTTATTTACAATAGGAGGTACAAAAACATGAACTAAGATCTAAGCAGCGTATTCTAAACAATCACGCACTCCCTTAATTCGAAATTTGGTACCGTATTTCTAAACGTATCGTTATCTAAACCTAAATGGCAACACCTGAACATTGGATATCTTATCTTACTCTAGAAAGCATGTGGCAGTGCTTTAGTTCGCGTTACCTGACACAGGTAAGCAAAGTGGCGACGTCCTTGTCAAGAATCGATTCTTAAGAAGTATTGTCCTAAGAGATGGCACATTCGTCATTATAGTCTACTTACACCTAGGTTTCAACAATAAATTTAAATAAGCGCCATTATGATTCGAAGTCGGTAACCTACTCCTGACAATCTATGCTAGGAGCACGTTGTGATAAGCTTTGGTTGAGGATTTAATTAATTAAGTAAATCTACAAAATGAGCAGAACCCTGCTGTTCATGTCACAAAGTCACAGGCTGTCGACGAAATAAATTTGTTCAAAGAATCTTGCATATATATATATTTCACACTGGAATCTATTAAAAACAAGAAGATGAATAGTCTTTGATCCCCCGTTACGCGTAATAACTTAGTGAGAAGAAACTAGGGTATTGCTGAGTTGTGCACGGTGATTAATTACTTAAGCTAATAAATAAGTTAGGTCACTTTATCCAACAAAATTTCCGTATTATAAAATTATCTGAGGGTTGAAATCATCTCCAACAGATTGGGCCTCATAGCGTTCTACTTTAAGAAAGTATTTGTACATCAGGCTACATAGGAAAATATAAAAAAACAGGCCTATTTTGAGGTAACTTCATACAATTTATCATGGGCTTAGTAAAGTACAAACGTCTTTCGATCGTGTCTGCTCGTAAAACATTGTGGTTCAACTGTTGCATTTTGGTCGAAATTAGACACAAAAGTTGGGTACATGTTGAGGCCAACCAATTGATCCTGGTATTTTTTCCTTGTGACTAGTTGAGGAAGGCTAACTGGGATAGATACCTTCGCGCTAAGCTTCTTCGCCTCCTGCCGAAGCCGTACCGGCCTCCTTGCTGTGGAGCTGCAAGAGCGAAAACAAAAATTAGTTTGCAAACCCCGTAACGAAAAACAAGGAGAAGGTGTAATCAACAGGTTTTGATAAAAGAAGAGACACGTTCTTTTGAATATTTTTTTTATCGTCTCATTTTATGTGAGGGTGGTTGGCAACAGATCATGGGGAAGTACCTTAGTCGCGGCACACTAATTACGGAAACCGTTCAGCCCGTCAAGGGCGCGTTTCCGAGCGAAAAAGAAACGGGTGCGAGGATAGCTTTTGCGTACCTTCTTGTTGGGCGTCATACAGGTGAGGTCCGATGGAGGGCAGCTGCCCTGCCGAGGTGCACGAGCGGCAGCAGAAGCGTGCGTAGTACTGGTGCGTGCAGTACTGGGCGCGCACGATCAGCTTGCAGTTGGCGAAGAACGGGTTGTCCGTGCAGTTGGGGTGGATGTAGGTACCTGGCGGTCGGGGACGGTGCGTTAGCGCGGTCAGGTGCCGGTTGCCGACGGCCCGCGGCCGGGGGCGCGTGCGTCGCGGTGCTCACCTGTGACGGAGATGGTCACCTCGGACCAATGCGACGAGTACTGGTTCGCGGCCTCGCACCGGTAGGTGCCCGAGTCGTTGGTGCCGGCGCGCAGAACCTCCAGGCGGTTGGCATCTGCAAGGAGCGAACATGGCATTAGGGGAGGCCGACCCAAGGCAGGAGGGGGTGTGCGAAAGCGGCCCCTGTACTGACCCGAGATGCGAACTCGGTCCGAGGGCTCGAGGTGCACGCCGTCCTTGTACCAGGACACCCTCGGGATGGGGTGGCCCTCCACCTGACAGGGGATGGACACGTCCCCGTCGACGGGGAACTCCCGCCGCGAGGTGGAGATGTTGGTCTGCACCGGAGCTGCGGGATGAAAGAGCCACTTCTTAGGATAACGATACACAGTACACGTGTTTTACTCCTATTGTCCCTCGAAAAAAGAAAAGTAACAGCAATTAGAAAATGGTAGGGTTGTTATTGCTGCATGCAAACAAAAATTGTTAGGCGCGAAAGTCGTTAAAATCGGAGAAAAACGATTTACATGCGAAGTGAGTGTGATAACCAACTAACCAACAACAACCAGCCCATGCAACTATTATAGTTCTGTACATGTTACCTCATTGATTCCTGAAAACCTTGAAAAACAACTGGAAAGGCATGACAAATGAAAACGTCGCTCCTACCGATGAGCGAATGGTTGCTTTCGTTCCTTGGCCAGCAACTTAACCCAAATCAGCGACCTACCATGCTCCAAACAGACCCCCCCCCCTCCCTCCCCATTACCCCCCACTCTGACGACACCGGGGACGCGCCTTTGAACTCACCGATATACGTCCTGGGCTCTTCCGTGACCGGGGCCGCGGGCTCCGCGGGGGCCTGGGTGTAGACGGGGTACGCCGGCCGGGCCGGGGCCTGGTCCGGCGCCACGAGGTACTGGTGGTAGTGGATGTCCTCCGGGCTGGACGACACCGGGTTGCCGACCGCCTTGACGGTCACGGTCCACGAGTTGGCCTTGCCGCGGCCGTTGTACGCCTGGCACGTGTACGGCCCCAGCGAGTGCAGGTCCACGTGGTTGATGATGAGCGAGTGGTCCTGGCGCTGCTCATACTGCTCCGACGTGAGCGGCAGCATGCGGTCCGCGCGCCACCACGTGATGTAGGGCGCCGGGTAGCCGTAGGCGTAGCACTGCAGGTGCGCCGGCTCGCCCAGCGTCACCAGCACCTCCGCGTTCAGGTCGCCGATCACCTGCGCCTCCTGGGGGACCGGGTCTGCAGGAGCGCCCGCGGGTTAGGTTAGGTTAGTCAGAGGCGGGGCATGCAAGCGGTACGGTTACGGGGTTACGCTGGGTTAGGTTTGCGTCGCGCACGACTGGAGGCCGGAGGCCATCGCGCGGCCGGCCGCCGGTCTCGCCCCGACCGACTGCTGGAGCTGCGCGGCACGGCGGTCGGCCATCCCCCCCCCCCCCACCCCGCCCCGCCCCCAGGGCCCCCAGAGCGCGCGGGCTGCTCTGGGAACGCCGCCATGCTGTGACGCTATCCTCGCCGGCCGGCCCGCGACAAGCCCCCGATCCCGATCTGTTAGCTGCACCCCGACGCCCGCGGGTTAGAGAGGTGGCGTTCTGCGGTCACCCCGAAGCGTTAGACGGCCCGGCGCGGCCTGGCCGGCCATGCACTGCCCCACGGCTTACCCGTTACGTCGAGCCGGAACTCCTTGGTGACGGCCGGGGCGACGCCGTTGTCCGCGATGCACAGGTAGATGCCGGAGTCGGTCCTCACCAGCCCGATGATCTGCAGGCTGCCGTCCGTCAGGATCTTATGGCGGCCGCCGATCCCGTCGATCTGAGAATGGAAAAGAGCGTGAATGAGAAACATGAATGGCCGGGAGACGAGTGGCAGCGTGGGACCGTCTCCGTGGCGGTCGGCCGGCGCACCGTCACAGAGTCCTTCCTCCAGGTGATGCTGGGCAGCGGGTAGCCGGTGGCGATGCAGCGCAGCGTCGCGTAGCCTCCCTCGGACGCCGTCACCTGCGGCTCCTCCACCCTCACCAGATCTGCAAAGTCGCCATGTAAGTTGTGATATTTCCACTAGCGAATATTTTTTGGTGTGCGGTCTGAGGCCCTCTACTCACCCTCGCTGGACTGGCGTGGCGGGAACGGTGCCGACGTGACAGGCAGGGCGTCGGACGCCGGGTTGACGCAGGACTGGCCGCAGCCGGTGTAGCAGCACTTGGCGTCCCCGGAGCAGTCGGCGTCCGAGCGGCAGTCCGTGGTGCAGGCGGACGACAAGGAGGGCGCGGGGCACTCGCCCGGCTTGTTGACTGCGGGCACAGGGGGCACTGCTCAGTCACGGGGTCACAGGGTCACAGGTCACTCGCGGCACGGGGCGCGGCTCTCTCACGTACTCAGGCGGCACACGGCCCCGAAGTTGGTGCTGGGCTCGCTGGCGGCGGGGTGGTTGGCTCGGACGAGCTCGATGCCGCAGCGCTGGTCCGGCGGGCAGCGCATGTCCTTGCAGGGGTTGTAGCACTCGCACACCTCGCAGCCGGTCGCGTCCACCATCTTGGCCACGCCGTACGGGCAGCGCAGCTCGCCGCACTCGCGGCGCGCGGCCTCGCACCGGTCGCCCACGTCCACCGCGTTCTCCTGGTCTGGAACGGGAGGGCGGGGTTGACGACGGCGCCACGGCGCCTGCTGGGTAGGCGGGCGCGGCCTGTGCACGCACGCGTGCCGCGCGGGCCGGCCTACCCTAACCGGCGCTAACCGTACCTGGCTGGCCGGCGGCGGAGGCGTTGCTGCCCTCGGGCGGCAGCTCGAAGTGCTGGACGCAGAGCGCCGTGCACTCCACGTCAGAGGAGAAGCGGTTGCCGTTGCCGCCGCAGCCGCCGTACACGAACTCGCGGCAGATGCCCACGCCCGTGTCGAAGAACCACTTGCGGATGGAGCCGCGGCACCGGCCCGTCTCGTACGGCAGGCTGCACACGTCTGGCGAGGGGACAGTTCACGGGTTCAGTCACTTCCAGGACCGGCAGGACCGGACAAAGTCGTTATGCCGCTGGGAATCCTTTAAGCCCACCTCTAGAAACTAAGCCCTGAGACGCACCTTGGCCGCGGAGGGTTCCGCACAGCCGGTTGCACTGCTCCTCCGACACGAAGCGGTTGGCGCTGCCGCCGCAGCCGCCGAAGTCGAAGGGCTGGCACTCGTTGGTGCGGTCGTCGAAGTAGTACTGGCGCGTGAAGTTGTTGCAGGGCCCCGGGTCGACGCGCACGCGGCACGACTCGGCCTGCGGGGTGCCCTCCGGGTCGCCGAAGCGCTGGTTGAGGCTGGGCGCGCGGTTCGGGTCGCGCACGCACCGCTGCTCGCACTCGGCCTGCTCGCGGAAGCGGTTCGCGTTGCCCTGGCAGCCGCCGTAGTAGAACTGCTCGCACTGGTCGGACCGGGCGTTGTAGTAGAAGGAGCGCTGGTTCAGACGGCACGGGCCCTCCACCTTGGGCAGCTCGCACGGGTCTGCAACAGGACGTCACGCCGCGACGTCACTCGTGCAATTCACGAGACTTCTCCTTTCTATTTATGATACTAGAGGATGAGCTCACCCTGGACGTTGGCGCAGGACCGTTCGCAGTCCTCGCGGCTCTCGAAGTTGTTCCGGTTGCCCTCACAGCCGCTGTACATAAACTGGCGGCAGATGCCCTCGCGCCTGTCATAGCGCCAGCGGGGCACAGACTCCTGGCAGCGGCCCGGGTCCTCCGGCATGAAGCAGATGTCTGCGGGGGGGGGGGGGGGACGGAATCACATTCAAGTGCCGCAAAAACAAAGTCGTGGCAGAAAAATATGACGGAATATGTAGTCAGGCAGATTGTTATACCGGGTGTCCCATCTGCCCCGTGCCAAGGCAAACCCGCATAGCACTAACTCCGTCTCTTTCTGACTCGGCCAGACGCGTGAGACAGAAAGAGACGGAGCTGGTTCGTTGCGGTATTACATTTCCCTTCGCACTTGGCAAATAATGGGACACCTGGCATTTTGTCTATTTTTTCCCAGGCGCAACAGCACCGGTGCATTGCAGACTGGGGGCAAAGTTGGCAATGGCCACACACTCTCGGACCGCACCGCATCCCCCGTGCTGCACGTGGCCGGCTCCATTCCAGAAAGGGCGAGTAAAAACGGCGTTTGCGAGCTGCATAAGCGCCTCCGCGCGGTGTGCGTTATTGCACTGCCGGCCGCGGCGCGGCGCGGCGTGGCGTGGCGCAGTGCGGTGACGGGTGGCGGCCGGCGGCACGCCGCCTGCCGTGATACCGTCTGTCCCTCTCGCACGGCCCCGGCAACAAGGCCGCGCACGGCGGAGGGAGCGAGACGGAGCGAGAGGCGCGCCGCGGCTGCCGGCCGACCCGCCAGTCCACCAGCTGCTCTGTTAATCGTGATGGTATCTGGCGGCCGGCGGCGGCGGCGGTCCGCAAACTCACCCCTGACGGTGAGCTCGGGGCCCGCGGGCTGCGGCTGCGGCTGCTCCGGCATGGGCGGCCGCTGCGGCTGCGCCGGCGGCGGCGGCGCGCCACCGCGCTCGCAGCGCTGCTGGCACTCCTCCCGCGACCGGAAGTTGTTGTGGTTGCCGCCGCAGTTGCCGTAGTAGAACTGCTTGCAGTGGCCCTCGAGCGCGTCGTAGTACCAGCGCTCCGTGTAGTTGTGGCACTCGCCGGTGAGGGCGGGCTGCAGGCACACGTCCTGGGCTGCAACAGGGCGGGCGGGGGCCCGCGTCAGTACGCGCGCCGGCAGGCAGCGGGGCAGAGGCCTCGCCGCCGCCGCCCCGCAACCAGACCAAGAGCACAGCGGTCCGACAGCGAGCGGGGAAAACGTTATCACCACCACCCCTTAAGAATATCCAAGCGTGCATCTCCTCGCGGCGGAGGAGAGCTTCCCGAGCTACTCGGCATGCGTCGTGCGTCGTGCTCCGGCCGCAGCGTCACCCGCACTGGACCGCCAGGCCAGGCCAGGCCAGGACTGCGAGCGCCTGTGAGGCGGCCGGGTAGGCAGCCCGGCGCGCGGGCGCGCGGAGCGCCGTGCCTACCCTCGCCGTCGCAGGGGCCTCCCGGACACTCACCGACGCGGCGCGGGCAGTCCTGCTCGCAGGTCTCCCGCGAGGTGAAGGTGTTGCCGTTGCCGCCGCAGCCCGAGTGGTAGAACGGCACGCAGCGGTTCTCGGACGCGTCGAACGACCAGCGGGCGATCTTCTCGGGGCACTCGCCCGCCTCGCGGGGCAGCGCGCACACCTCTGCACCGCCACCAAGGAGCATGCGCAACAGTCCGGGTTAGTTCCATGTCACGGTACAACAGTGAAGGGAAATTAGTAGAAAAATCGACATGCACTGGTTTTAGTTTCCTACATCCACGAAAACTTGTTAGTCATGAGGAAATGATTGTTATGTAGTTTTCACCGGGCTACCACCGCGCCTAAAAATAGAACTTCCATGCAGCACCGCGCGGAGAGGGCTCGGTAGACAGCAGACACCGGCACCGACAACCCGTCCCCCGACAGCTTGGCGCTCAGGCTCCGGATCCTCGAGGGCCCCTCCCGCCTCCACACTCACCGCGGCTCTCGCCGGGCCTGTTGCACTTGTACAGGCAGGCGGCCTCCGTGAGGAAGCTGTTCTTGTTGCCCTGGCAGCCGCCGTACGAGAACTGGCGGCAGGAGCGCGTCTCCTTGTCGAAGGCCCAGCGCGGGAACGAGCCGTTGCACGGGCCGGGCTCCACCGGGGCGGAGCAGGCGTCTGTGCGCAGAAACAGGTCGAGGGTTCAAACACCGACCGACTTGTTATTTAAAAACAAATCATTCTCGGCGACGACGTTGATGCTCACCCACTGCCTCCGGCACGCAGAGACTGTTGCACTCCTCGTGGCTGTTGAAGCGGTTGGCGTTGCCCAGGCAGCCTCCGTAGATGAACTGGCCGCACTGGCCGCGGTCGGCGTCGTAGTACCAGGTCGGGAAGTACCCGTCGCAGGGTCCCTTGATCTTGGGCAGGGTGCACACGTCTGCAACATGCCGGAGGGCCGGAGGGCCGCCGGAGGCTCAGGAACGGCATGCTTTTCATGGGACTATTTCTAAAAGCAAACTTGTGAACTTTCTACGTGCGGCGTTGGCCACAACGCCGCGGGTTCCCCCGGCACGCACCTCGGCCCGAGGGCTGCACGCACACGTCCTTGCACTCCTCCTGGGAGCGGAAGCGGTTGCCGTTGCCGTCGCAGCCGCCGTACCAGAAGCGCGAGCAGTCGCCGTACTCCTTGTCGAAGAACCAGCGCACGGTGAAGTTGCGGCAGGTGCCGAGGTCCTTGTCCAGCGTGCACGCCTCTGCAAGGGAACAACACGCCCGTCATTATCCCGACGCCCCGGCCCGGCCCGCCGCGGCCAGTGACCGTGTACCGACCCGTGGGGTTGAACGGCTTGTCGTCGCAGCCCTCGAACCGGGGCCCGATGGCGGTGGTGCTGCCGTCCGGGCAGCAGCCGTAGCGCGTGGACACGCACTCGCAGCCCTGGCCGCGGCCGGGGCCCCTGGCGGCCGTGACGCCGTCCTCGCAGCAGCCGAACTGGGTCTCCTGGCAGCCGCAGCCCTGCTCGTTGGGGCCGCGCGCCACCGTCTCGCCGTCCGCGCAGCAGCCGAACTGGTAGGTCCAGCAGGGGCAGCCCTCGTAGCCGGGCTTGGGCGCCACCGTCGTGCCGTCGGGGCAGCAGCCGTGCTCCGTGTAGCGGCAGCCGCAGCCCGAGTTGTTCTTGCCCGTCGCGATCGTGTAGTTGTCCGGGCAGCAGCCCCACTTGGTGTTCTCGCAGGTGCAGCCCTCGTGGTTGGCGCCCTTGGCGGGGGTCATGTTGTCCTGGCAGCAGCCGAACTCGGTGTTGATGCAGCAGCCCAGCTGGTCCGGGCCGTGCGCCGGCGTGACGCCGTCCGCGCAGCAGCCGTGCTTCTCCTTGGTGCAGGCCGCCTTGGGGCAGCCCTTGTTCTTCTTGCCCTTGGCCGGCGTCTTGTTGTCCGGGCAGCAGCCGTACTTGGTGCCCTCGCACAGGCCCTCGCAGCCCTGGAAGAAGAGGCCCGTGGCGGCGCGCTCGCTCTGCGGGCAGCACCCGAACTTGGTGTCCTTGCACGAGTTGCACTCGCCGGAGCCCTCGCACTCGAAGCAGCCCTCGTTGTTCCAGCCCTGCGACGGCCGCACCAGGTCTGGGCAGCAGCCGAACCTGCGGAGGCAGCGCTGTTGAGGCCAGGGTCCCGGTAGAATGCGAGGAGGATGGCCGGTCGTGGAGGATCGGGACTTACTCGGTGTCGTTGCAGTTGAAGGGCACCGTCTCCGGCTCAGGGCAGCCCTCGAAGTTGTTGCCCTCGGCGTAGCTGGAGTTGTCCTGGCAGCAGCCGAACAGACTGAAGGCGCACAGGGACTCGGGGCAGTTCTCCTTGTTGGGGCCGTCGGCGGGGGACACGTCGTCGGGACAGCAGCCGAACTTGGTCTCATTGCAGGTCTTGGCCTCGGGGCAGCCTGAAGGTTAAAAAAACGGAACGTAAATGTATTGGGACAATACCGTCTGTTTCAGAGATTGAGTCAGGTCAAGGCCTTACCTTCGCCGAACGGTCCCTTGGCCTCGGTCTCGTTATCCCAGCAGCATCCGAAGTCGTACGTCTTGCAGAGTTCCGGGTCGGGCTTCTTCCGCCTCCAGATGAGGCATTTGCCTCGGATCTTCTTGTTCGTCACTCTGTCGAGCGTTGCCGACGTGGTCGTTCCCCACGGCTCGAACGCCGAGGTGGTGCCGCCCGCGCTGGTGGTCACGTCCGTCATCTCACTGGCCGGGGTGGCCGACGAGTCCTCAGTGTCGCCCAGGCGCACGCCGACAGCCGCGGAGTCTGATGTGGACTCCGTCGCTCCCGTCGCAGCCGTCGCCTCCGTCGCTTCCGACGCGGCCGTCGCATCCGTCGCTCCGGAAGCAGCCGTTGCATCTGTGCCCTCCGTGGCGCCGGACCCGGTGGTGTCGGTGGCGCCGGCGGAGCTGGCAGTGCCGGCGGTCACGGTGGCTGCGGTGCCAGGCGCCTCCGTCGACACGTCCGTGAAGCCAGCCTCGCTGGAGGCGCCGGTCATATCCGTGGACGGGGCGTCGGTTGTCACGGCGTCCGTTGTCACGGAGGCCGCGGGCGTGGAGGCGTCGGCCGCCGTGGACGTACCGGCTGTCGTGGTGTCGACGGCCGTTGTGCCGTCCTCGGTGGTGGAGTCCGCCGTGGTGGAAGGGTCTGTCGTGGAGGGGTCTGTCGTGGTGGGGTCCGTCGTGGTGGAGGGGTCTGTAGTGGAGGAGTCTGTCGTGGAGGGGTCTGAAGCGGGGGCGTCTGCCATGGTGCCGTCGGTGGTGCTGGAGTCGGTGCCGGCCGTGCTGGCAATGGTGTCCGTGGCCCCGGGCTCGGAGGTGGTGCTGATCTCGGGGACCGCAGAGGCGTCGGTGCCTGCGCTCGACTCGGTGGCCGACACGGTCGCAGCGCTGGACTCAGTTCCAGAGCTGGCTTCCGTTGCCCCAGTTCCAGTGCTGGCTTCCGTTCCAGAGCTGGCTTTCGTTCCAGAGCTGGCCTCCGTCGCCGAGCTTCCTTCCGTCGCCAAGCTGGGCTCCGTGGCTGAGCTGGCATCCGTAGCACCGCTGCCCTCCGTGCTCGAGTCCGCGACAGTGGAAGCCGACGGCTCCGTTGCTGAGGACACCGTGGTGGCCTCGGGGCTCGCCGTCGTATCCTAAGGGAAACAGGACCAGGTTACCTCCGCGCGCTGCCCACGAGAGCCACCCACTCCGCCGCTCCCCCCTCACTCACCGGCTCCTCTGTGCTCTCGTCACTGCCATCGTCCAGGCCGAACCTAGTGTTGACGATGGTGACGAAGTTGGACCTGTCCCAGGACCACTCCCACTTGAGGCAGTCGTCGTCGCTCATGCTCTCGATGGTCGACACCTCCTCGGGGCCCAGGGCAGTGGTGGTCGGCGACGCGGACACGGACAGCGTCTCGTCTGTAAGAAACGGAAGCGTTGGAAGCCGTGTCCGCACGAGGGAGCGCAGCAGTCGGACGTGGGGGCGCACCCTCGCCGCAGGCGTCCTTGTTGCACGACTCGGAGCTGCTGAGGATGGCGTCGGCGTCGCACTCGGTGATGGCCACGGTCTGGTTGTTGAGGATGCACAGCACCTTGCGCGTCGTCTCTCCACCTCCGCAACGCTTGGAGCACTGGGGGAGCACAAGAGGTTAACGAAGTCCGCACACCTCCACGAAGCGATCGGCAAACCCTCAGCCTCCTCTCTGCTCACCTCCGACCAGGGCCCGACGAACCACTCTCCCTTGCAGGAGGCGTTGCCGATGCACTCCTCCGTGTCGCTGTACTTGAGCTCCGGGTCGCACTTGTCGTCCTCCGCCTTGGCCAGCGTGTCGTTCTCCCACGAGGAGCAGAACACCTTGCGCGTCCGGATGCCGGGCCCGCACTTGGAGGAGCACTTGCTCCACTGCGAGGCGAACCACTCGTACTCGCAGGCGCCGCCGCCCAGGCAGTCCCGCTCCGTCTCGGGCTTGCGGTACGCCTGGCACTGCTCGTTGTCGTAGAGCTTGCCCTCCTTGTTGGCGCAGTGCACCTTCCTGGTCTCGGTCACCAGGCCGCAGCTGTCCTCGCACTGCGGCAGGGACAGCAGGGGGGTGAGTCACACGCCCACACTTACAGAAAGGCGTTTCCAAGCACAGTGGGCGGCTGCAGCCTGCACCACGTACCCCGCTCCAGGGCGACGTGACCCAGTCGACGCCCTCGCAGGGCCGGATGGAGCACTCCTCCTCGGCGGCGGGCTTCTCCGTCTGGCAGTAGTTGTCGGAGAGGATCTCCTTGCGGCCCTCTCGCACGATGAAGCACACCACCTCGCGCGTCTTCTTGCCGATGCCGCACAGTTTGTCGCACTGCCAACACGAGAGTAACGGTTCATTTCACAATCGAAGTAGATTGTAAAAAAACAAAACAACCGGACTATCAGCTCGATTAATCGAACGCAACGAGAGTGACGGACCGGCTTCCAGGCGCCGACGTGCCAGGTCGGGCAGATGTCGTTGGTGCCGCACTGCTCGCTGGTGGGGGGCTTGGCGATGCCCAGGCGCTTGCACGTGGCCTCGTCCACCACGCTGGGGAGGCCGTTGCCCATGATCTGGCCGCAGTACACCTGGCGGGTGCGCGTGCCGTTGGCGCCGCACGACTCGCTGCAGGGCCCCCAGCTGTCGGCGAGCCAGCCCGGCGGGCAGGGCTCCGGCGCGCACGTCTGGTTGGCGGCCGGCATCGTGGCCGTGTTGCACAGCCCGTTGGCCACCATCTCCATGTCCCGCTTGCGCGCGCACGACACCCTCCGCACCTGGTAGCCTGGACAAGATTTTCCAGACGTTCAGTCACGTTATCTGTTTTCAAACCGTCGTTTTCAATAATTGGATGCGTACCTCCACCGCAGGTGGCGCTGCAGGGCGAGAACTCGGCGGCCTGCCAGGCGTAGCTGTCCGGGTCGAGCAGCCTGCTGGCCACCCCCTGGGGCACGCTGTACTCGTACTGCAGTCCGGGGCCGGGCTCCTGGTACAGCAGCTGCGGCACACAGAGGGAGTGAGGGTGGGGCCCCGGGGCCGAGGCGGCGGCGGCGGCGGCGGCGGCGGCAGCGGCACTCACCACGATGTAGAGGTCCTCGGTGGTGGGGCCCAGGGCGGACAGACTCTCCGGCGGCAGCAGCACCGTGTCCGACTTGCGCTCGTAGTGGAAGATGCTGCCGGCGAAGTAGAAGGAGCGCGGGTAGTCGATCCTCCAGTTGCCGTTGATGTAGTAGTGCCCGGTCGTGTTCCTCACAGCTGAACGTTTTCAACAAAAGTGGGAGTCGTTAAACCAACCTCGAACAAGTTACAATTCAACCAAGTTTGAACTTCTAAACCAGTCTTTTTTTCCCCACAACGCACCGAGATAGTTGTTGGACGATTTCACTTCTCTGACTTTGATGTTGGTGGAGCCGGCGGGGATGAGCAGGATGTCGTTGTAGCCTGGAAGGTGAGACACTTAGTGAGACGGGAGCCCTTGGCTCAGCGCCGGGCGCCCGGATGGTAGGCAGCCCAACGAGCGCCCCGGCGGAGCGCGCTGCCGCCGCCGCCGCCGCCGCCGCCGCCGCCGCCGCCGCCGCCGCCGCCGCCGCCCGGCCTGCCGCTTACCGGCCTGGAGGTCGTTGATCTCGAACACCTTGGTGTAGGTCGTGCAGCCCGTGCCGTCGCCGCCGCACTCCCGGCACTGGTCCTCCCTCATCCGCGAGCCCAGCAGCAGGTCACAGCCCACGGGCTGCGGAGGGAAAAGGGGACGACCGCGTCAGTGAGGGAGCCGAGTCGCCGCCGGCCGCCGTGCCGCGCCGCGGCCACACTCACCATGCACTGCCCGTCCACGCAGATGTTCTGGCGTTCCTCGTCGCAGTGGGTGCCGTCCGCCACCTTCCTGCGGTGGCGGTAGTAGAACCGCTCCCCCTTGGGCATGCAGTGGAGCTCGCACTGGTTGGGCGCCTTGGTGTACGGCACCCACCTGCCGCAAGGCACTCGGTCACGGTCACGGGTCACAGAGGTCACAGGTGACCCGCACGGCGGCGTCAGTACTCACGTGTAATATCTGCCCTCGAAGAGCTGGCTGTCGAACTCGGTGCACTGCTCGGCCCTGAAGTCGACCGCGTTCGGAGGGCAGTCCTGGACATGGACAGAAACACGGTTAAAACCCAAACACACCCGAATCCGATGCAGAAAAATATGATCAAAAATATTTTAAAGTAAAATTACCGACACCCACCTGAATATTACACGAGAAGTACCTGAGGTCGGCGCCTGAACACCGGTACCCCATGCACCGCCTCGTCTGGGAGGCGACGCCGCCGCCGCAGGACCGCGAGCACGGCCCGGAAGCGGACCAGGGGCCCCACTCGTCGGCGCTGCCGGCGCCCTCCTGGGCGCGCGGCCCGCCCCACACGTAGCTGGCGGGCACGTATCCGTCCTGGCCGAGCGCCGGGTGCTGGTGCTCCGGCGGCTTCGACTCGGCCTCGTCGCCGTGCTGCCGCTTCAGGCGGATCGTCTTGTCGTGCTGGTGCCGGACCGCCTGCAGAACCGGAAGTCACGCTGTCAAGAGCGGGCTCGTTTGCGCGCGAGTTTTTTGAACGGAAGGATTGAAAGACCGCGTCGAGGAGGACGTGGTCGCATTGGGGGCTACTCACATGTCTTGCTGTTGCCGAACTGAAGTAACTTGCTAAAATGAATACTAGTAGCGCCAGCGATCTGCAACAGAAACGGTGGGGAACTGTGATCAACACGAACAGGTGGGTGTGTGGGTGGGCGTGTTTACGCCCCCCGGGTCTGCGGCGCCTAGGGAATGCGGCCTGCCTCTCGTCACCGCGGACGAGAGTGTTTGCCTTGTTCTGCTCTGCCCGGCCATGCATCCGCACGACGGCGGCCGGCAGCGCCTGCTGGGCAACACGCTAAACCGTGCTAACCGGTGCAGCCGTGGCGGCGGCGGCTGCAGCGGCTGCAGCGGCAGCAGCGCCCTGCGGGAGGCGGATGTATTAAGCACGGCTCCGTTTTGGGCGCGCGGCACGCAGCGGCTGCACTGCGCAGCAGCACCGCACGGCAGGGGGCCCATCCGCCACGCGGGGCTCGGCGTCGTTAATTATGATCCGTGCGGAAGGGATACAAGGTGGCTGAGATGGCCGCGGGGCCGCCGGATCGGAAGGCCGCCGTGGGGGGGCGCACCGCCGTGTGCAGTGTAGAGGGCCGTGCGACGAGGGGGGCGCCCGGGAACACTTTATGTTAGTTTTTTGGAGGAATATGCGCGGCGGTTAATTTAAAACGCGAATTGCATGAGGGTGAAGAAAATTAGAAGGCGAGAGGGGGGGGGGGAGGGTGACGACTGCAGGGAGGGGGTGAAGGGGACGGGGAGCGGGAAAGAGAAGAATGTGTGAGTGTGATAGAGATAGGGAGAGAGGGGGGCAGAAAGAGGAGAAGGGGGGGGGGCATATCGAAACCCAAAACCCAACGTGTTCGAAACGTACATCAAGATTAGTTTGGATCGGAATGGAATGAATTGCTGCTGATCAAATCGATATGATAGGCGGGGAATAATCTATTACGTTTGGTACGGCTACACACACACACACACACACACACACACACACACGATGCGTTGCATGCTGAGCGGCGTAAAGACATCGCTTCGCTTCTTTACTTTTAATCATGATGCCGCCCCAGAATAGAGGGAATTCCAGACAGCAGAACGGACGAAGGACACACGGAGCTGGACGAGATAACCCTTTTCTGCGGCCCCCCAGCGGCGGCCTGCGACCTGCGGGCTGCTGGCCGGACCCCTCGCGGACTTATCTGCATGGCTGACGCAGCCCCCCCCCCCCCCTCCTCTCTCTCTCTCTTTCTCTCTCCTCGAGTTACCGCTGCACTCGTGTCGCGCCATGTCACCTCCCAGGTCCTCATCTTCCCTCTCGCTCCGCCCGGCCCGGCTGCTGCCGCCGGTCTACGTGCGCTGTCTGCTGCACATTTTGCAGCCAGCAACGAGGCGGCGGCGTCAGCGGCGGTGCGGCCGAGGTGAGAGAGGGCGATAAAGAGCGCGCGAGAAGGACAGTTGATGGGGAGAAGCGGGAGAGGAGGTGAGACAGACAGACGTGCGCCCTCGTAAAGGGGCGCGCGGCGAGCAGCCACAGTCTCAGACTCGGAGACGTGAATGCGCGAGCGAGTCCGAAACCCTCGCGGCCCGGCCTCGGCCACGCCATGAAGTGCACCCTCACGGCCTCATGGCCACGGTCATGGTGGGAACAGCACTGACCACCGCACGTCATCCATGAGGGCCCCCGGGCCGCCGCCATGAACGCGAGTCATGGCGATCGTTACCGTAGGCCCGGTTACGTGAGCCGTCATGAGAAATGGACACAGCGGCGGCGGCCCCGGCGGCCCCCCCACACATGGTGCCCCCATGCTGTCTAGCAAACGGCCGCCGTAAACGCCGGGGGCCGCGCCGCCGTCGAAAAACGACGAGGGCCATGAGGGAGACGGGGGGCGCGGCGTGCAGCGGCGAGGCGGTGACGGACGAGCACCGGCTCCCTCCGCCGGCCCGCGCGCGCCCTGCACCGTGCCTCCAGGTGCCTCCAGGTGCCTCCAGGTGCCTCCAGGTGCCTCCAGGTGCCTCCAGGTGCCTCCAGGTGCCTCCAGGTGCCTCCAGGTGCCTCCAGGTGCCTCCAGGTGCCTCCAGGTGCCTCCAGGACCGCGACGCAGGGCGAGAGCGCCTCGTCGCCGCGTCATAAGTAAGGCGTGTTTATCTGCCGCGGCCATCGCGGGGCGGCCGAGAAGTGCGTCGCCGCGAACGGCTGCAGCCACAGAATTTCTCCGCAAATAACTATGTATGTTGGGGCATGCGAGTGACCAAAAGGAAAGAAGCGAGTTGGGAATCCCTGCAGCACGGCGTTGTGCAGAGCGTGTGATGCTGTGGAGATTAGCCGAGCATCGTCGCGACATCTGGGCCCCTCTATAAATGACCCGCGAGGACGAGCAGATACTCTGCGCGTCGGCGGCTCTGCAAATCACCGCACCGATCTGGTCCCGGATGGCTGTGTGTGTGTGTGTGTCGTGGCCAAGCCCCGCCCCCCGCATTACGGGCCCAGTAGTGGTGCCCCACGCGGGGCTCCTCGGCGATGGGGCGTGAAATATTCCCCCCTCCGGCCTCTTCTGGTCGCGTCGCGGCGGCTCTGTGGCACTCTGAAGAAAGAAGTGCTGGCGCGCGGGGTGGTCGGGGAGGAGCGGAGCAGGCGGAGCAGGCGGCAGAGCCTACGGCAGAGCCGCCGGCCTCTGGTCCGGAACGCGGCGCTGCATGTCGCCGCCACGACGCAAGTGCACGCGCCATTAGAGGGCTGCCGACGGGGGCTGACGCAGGCCGCGTCCCGCCGACGCCCTCGAGTGCGGCTTCAAGTACACCATGGCGGCGGCGGCGGCGGCCGCCCACCCACGGCGACGCCGGACCAGAGTCAGCCGTCAGCCGGGCGCGCGTTGCCCGACTGCGTCCGAATAAAGCTTTGCCCCCGAAGTCCGTCGGCATCGGCAACGCGCGCACGCGAGCGGCGGCCTGACCGCCCGACTCGGAACTCTGCGCCGCCGGAGCGGGCCGCGGGCCGCGTCCACGTGTTACGTAACACCTCGCGGATAAGGCGCGGGCCGGGCTTCCTCTGGGGCTCCCTCGCGCGCTCGTCGGCGTCGCCTCGCCGCTATCACTGGGCCGCCGGAAGCAGATGCCGAGGCCGCCGCTGCCGCCGGCCGCTTCCGCTCTAGCGCCCGGCCCGCAGCCCGCCCACGCCACGCTCTCCTCCACGTAGCGATGCCGGCTCATGGCTGCTCATGGCACGGATCCGCGGGGCCCTGCCAAGGGCTGACGGGCTGACCCAGTTGGGGAGTCGGGGCCGCGCAGCCACGCACAGCACGGCTAGTGAGGGAGGCGGCCGCACACCTGTACAGTGTACACCTGGCCGACTGCGCGCGCGCACCCCATGCATGCAGCGATACTGCCAAACTAAACCTCAGTGCTCGGGCTCATGGGTGAATGCCCGCGGGCCCGCGGCCCCCCCCCCCCCGGACCCCCCGGGCCGTCCGCCCGCGTTAGCAAAGCCCCCCTGATGCACACACACACACACACACACGGCCGCTTGGATACACATGCATAATCGTCACTGGCTGCTGCTTACATTTCGTTTTGTGACGAGCGTGTGCATCTCTGTGTCTCTCTCTCGCTCTCTCTCCCAGGCACACACACACACACACACACGCAGACGGACGGAGAGGTTCAATTGTTCCAGCCGCAGCATTCTCCGCACAGATTATCCAAAAACTTTTGGCAGCAGCGCGGTCCACCGGCCACAAAGGGATGCGGGGCCGGGGAAGACAATTGGGAGCCTGGATATGAGCGCGGGGGCCAGCGGGAAGCCTCCGGCCTCAGCGGCCCGCAGCGGCCCGCAGCCCCTGCAGATAAACATCTCCCCGCCAGCATCCCGAGGTCCAGAGAGTCCCGGCCGCTCCGTCCGACCGTGCCCCAGGTCGCGTGCACGGTTCGTCACTGGCGGATGTTACACTACGGGCCTGCTTAATTAAGCAAAAAATCAAGGGGGGAAATTATGCATCTCTTCTTGCTTTGCATGCGCCTAGAGCCGCGCGTTCGGTCGCAAATCGCATGCCGGGGACATCGGACAAATACGTAATCCCGCCGGGGCCGCGGCCCGCCTGCGCTGCCTGCGCCGAGCATTCAAACAAAGCGACGCACTATTATCGGGCCCGACAGGGAGTTCGTGACCGCCTGGGGAGCCTCGCGGGCCGCGGCGTGCATAGACAAACCGTAAGCGGAGCAGCAGAAAGTGCTGCCTCAAACATAATGCCTTGTAGGAATGTAAGCAAGAGATTGTAAAACCGCTCTATGTATCCGCACATAGATCCGACCCCCCGACTCACCAGATACTGACCAAAGAGCTCAGCCTGAAAATTTATTGCCCTCAATGTTGGACTTTACCGGCGAATTGCGTAAGGTGCAGCAGCTCAAGATCACGGTCATGGCTAAAGAGCCGCGCCGGCAGCTGCCGCTAGCGGTGGCAGCGGCGCCGCCCGCCGTGCCCCTGTCACCTGTGTCGCCACGCCCCGCCACGCCCCGCCACGCCCCGCCACGCCCCGCCACGCCCCCCCCTCCGCGCGCCAGAGCCGCTGGCGGGGGACGTGGAGCAGGCAGTGCACACGCAGACACTCTGGTGAGTAACTCACGCCCCCCCCCCCCCCCCCCCGCCGCGCCGCCGCCGCCTCCTCGCCCCGCCCACCCCGCCGCCGACAACGGTAGCTCACCTGCCGTGTGCGGCAGCAGACAGTCCTCATCATCATCTGCACACGCTTTTTGCACTTTCTGTTATTATCCTCTCTCTGTCTCTCTCTCTCCCCCTCTTTTCCTCTCCCGGCCCGTGGTCACATTTGGAGAAGACACGAGCTTCGGCGTGCGGCAAACGTCCGCCAAAGATCGCTCGAGGCACACACTCGCAAAAATTCCGTTCTTGTGAGCGGCCTCAGCAGCAGCGTGGCCTCCCCCCGGCCACACGGAGCCGGTCGAAATAAGCTGCCTGCGACGCCCCCCCCCCCTCCCCCTCCACTGCCACGAGACCCGTTCACGATGTAATACGATGTTGAGGAGGCAGCCAGGGGCATCAACCCCAGCAGCGGGCCGCCACAGCATCACCGGACCACATCACATCCGCCGCAGCGCCGGACCATTGTCTCCCAGCGCCCCGGCGGACATGCGCGCGAGGAAATCGCCAACCAATTAGCCGGAGGGGCTCCGCTGGCGCCGCTCCGCATCCCGATGCACGGCAGACATGCCCCCCCCCCTCGTCTGTAAACGAGCTCATCCCGGCCACAATGTCACACATGCGGTGCGGTGCGGGGGCGGCAGGAGCGCCACCAGAAGCCCCCTAAACATTCAGACACAGAGCTGAGTTTGGGTGCTGCACTCTGCGGCCCGATCATCCCTGCGGACGAGAAACTCCACACATGATGCTGTGTGGGTGCGCATGGGCGCATGGGGGCCGAGGCCTGGCCGTGACCCCCCCTCGGGCGGGGGCATCCCGCCCCAGCCGGCGGCGGCGGCGCTGGTGACATCCGAGTGACGAGGCCGTGACGTGACGTGACCTGACGGGACGTGACGGATTTCAGCGACCGGGCGTCGCATGTGTGCGCTCCGTGCCGCGGCGGGGGGAGCCGGCGGGGGCCTCCCAGTGAGTACTCACTAACGGCGTGGGAGAAGAAGGGCGCAGCTGCCGAGAACGGATCGCGTCACGTTCACATTTCACGTAACCATGCGACCTTTGACCCGCACGCGGCTTTACACGCATACCTGAACCCGCGTCACCGCAGCACCGAAAATTCCTCGCGATAGTTTTTCATTGTGCGATGCGGTCGTCTGCGGGGAGGTCTCTGAACTTTGCCCCCCGCTCCACTCGAAACTTTTGGGCGCGCCGACGAGAAATGGTGCAGCACACATGGCGCTGTTACATTGTACAGCCACGCGTTGTCGATTTGTCCCGGCGAGTATGCCTCGGTGCCGCTCAGTGGTCCGTGAGGATTAATTTAAAGGGGAAGGGGCAGCCCACTCCGCGACCGTTCTCATTGGCCCTCCATCCAGACGCCTCCCTCCCTCCCCCACCAAAAAAGTTTCTTAGACGTCGAGTAAAAAAATATTTACAGTCACTTTACCAAATGTGTACCGCTATCCATAACCGCTTTGGTGGGCTCTTCTTCGGTGTAAACTCATTACGGTTTTTAGTGCGGAATAAAATATCCTGCTGGGCTGGTGAGAACGTTACTTCCAAGAAACTTGCAAAAGAAGAAGAAGAAGAAGAAAATAAAGGAAAATAAATGTCAGGGAGCGAGAAAGCACCCGGTCCCTTCGCTTCCCTTCCCAGGGACAACAGCGCCGTTCGCCTTATGACGAAGAGGGATTGGCCCCAGCTGCGGTCAGGTGATTCCAAAACCACCACTTTTTGCAGCGGGCCGAGCCACCGGCGTCCGCCCCCCCCCCCCCCCCCTCCCGTCTGGTCAGCCGCGTGGGCCCCAAAGGAGTCCCCCCCCCCCCGCCCTCTTCGCTACCACCACCCCACCCCACCCTCCTGTGGTCATGAATGTCGCCCGGCGCTGCGCGCGACTCTTCATTCATTTATACTTGCATACGGTGTGCGTATAATAATGAAACGGATTTTTTCCCTCCTCATTTCCCGGGGTGCTCATCTTTTTCCCCTGCCAGGCCCCTTCCCGCTCCTCGGCTCCCAGGGCCCCTGGAGCCCCTGGAGCCCCTGGAGCCCCTGGAGCCTCTCTGGACCCTGAAGGGACGCCGGATGTGTGGCGCCGCCGGCTCCCGGCTGCTCCCGCCTGCCGCCCCTGCAGGGCCCTCCCAGCCATTGACCCGGGCCGGCGCGCCGCTGACGTCACCGCGGACATATTTTCGCCCGGCAGGCTCATATATCGCCGGGACACTGTGATTAGCGTGCGCGCCCGTTTATAGTTTCTGCCAGAGGCTACGGCGCCGCGCCGCGTACTACGTCCTGAACCGGGGCGAACGAGGGCTCCGTCGGAACAATATGTCCGCCCGCCCCGGCGGGCGGGGCCCGCAGCGGCCAGCAGCGGCCAGCAGCGGGCGCCGCGGACCGCGGCCTCTAATTATCAGACACACTTTACCCGCGGGCCGCGAAGGGCTCCGGGGACAGGATAACCACCGAGTGTGGAGACGGGAGGTGTCCTGCTCAGAGATGCCCTCCTCCTGTTGCGATAATTGTGGCAAAGGCATGCGGGCGCGGGATGTACCGTTAATCAGCCAAATCGAAGGTCAACACCTTTTTCCCCTGCGTCCTCGGAAATGACCCCCACAAGGACCGCGATCACAATGAGGGTTGCGGCATAGCCTGCTCAAGGTTTCGTGCGTGGGTTTGACAGGTCACGGTGGACCCTCGGAACGAAAAGATAACGGGTACAGCGCGGCAAACCGAAGGCAATGCCCCCCTCCCCCGTCCCTGCTCGAGCGCTCCCTCCGTGGGGTTGCCTGTCTAGTGTCAAACGTGCGCTCCTTCCCCATCTCTCCCCTGCATGCACACACAGACACGCACTGGAGGAGGCCTTCGCACATTTGTCATTACTTGTCTGGGGAGGATCAACAGCAGTCAGTGCTCTACTGTGCCGCGGCAGTGGACGGGGGAGCCAGGGCAGAGCAGCTAAAAGCAGTGTTGGGGGAAATAGGGCACTCCGAAATGAAATATTGTTGTGCACCCCTCCTGGCATGGAGGTCCTGGAAACTGAGATTTTAAAAAAAGAGAAAAGAAGAAAAAGAATCAGTCCCGGGGAATGTGTTCCTAAAGCGCCTCCTCGCATCGCCGGGGCGGCGGCTGGTTGCGTGCATGCATAAAGGTAAACACGGACCGGCGTGGCCGGCCGGCCGGCCGGTCAAACGTGGTCAGATTATCTCCACAGCGCGGCAAATGTACCAATGGCGCTCCGTAATTGGCTGTTGTTGGCAACCCTTCTTTCGGACAGAACATAAAGGGCCCGAAGAGAGGCCTCTAATGCCATCTCCTTTCTCACCTGAGCCGGCAAAGAGCCTCGTCTACCTGTGGCGGTCAGTGCGGGACCCTCTCGGAAACAGTCGGGGAAAAAATATAAAAAGAATAAGGTCTCACCTCTACCTCCCACAAAAGGGAGAGAAAAAAAAATCAGGTGTCTGTGGCGTAGGTGTCATGCGCTAGGATAGACAGAGAGAGAGAGAGACATCCTTGGTAATGAAATGGAGAAAGAGATGGAGGATCGTCCCTAACGTGCCTGTCATCAGATCGACCCTAATAGTCCTAATGACTTGACGAGAGCGAGACCGGCGAGGCAGACCCCCGGCGGGGCCCTGGCCGGCTGCCGAAGGTGTCACAGCCAGGTGAGCAGACAACCGCCCGAGCGCCAGTCCCACTCAAAGGTATGTGAAGAGCCGGGAGGAAGAGTGTCCAGGCGCCGCACTATTTTGCAGTAAACGCAAAAAACTGATTTCTCATCCCTCAAAGAAAATTGAACTGGTAAGTAAAGCCTCGTACTTTCATTGCATTTTCCCGAATGCGAATGCCTTTAGTTCTATACCGTGTCCCCAGAACGAAAGGGCGCAGAAAATGCCAGAGACAATGGACAAGTGTTAAGGACCACAATAGGGACACACATGTTGGCGGCCAGCATAATGGATGCAAGCCAATCCACATACTGGAACAAGGCAGCTGACACAAAAGGGGCGGGGGTAAGGTGTGAAACAAAAACGGCAGTGCGCCGTGCCGGGACGCCATTCTTGTGGAGATGTGCTGGACCCGCCGCGCCGCGCGAAGCACGCTGGCAGCACGTGTCCGCAGGGGAGCCTTTGTCCATTCATTCGCCCATTCAGCGAACTGAGGACGTACGCAGAAAATTAAATAGCTGTCGGCCGGTCCGATCGAATGCAACTGTTCGTCGGGGACAAGCGCCTCCCCGCCGCCGCCCCGCCGCCTCCCCGCCGCCGCCCCGCCGCCGCCCCGCCGCCGCCGCGCCCGCAGCCCGCCGACCCACCCGACTCGGCCGGAAGTTGTCCACCGCAACCGCAGGCAGACCGGCGGCGGAGACAGTCGGAGACAGTCTGAGACAGCCCGCCCCGCCTGGGGGCAGCCTGGGGGCAGCGGCCGTCAAAAAGAGTCGCTCCCGCCGACAAAGTGTCGGCGGGGCTCGGCGGTCACATATCAAGGCTTCTTTCGGGGAGAAAGGAGAAGAGGGGCAGGATGGCGGGGAGGAGGGGGGGGGGGCGTCGAGGAGGCGCCAGAGCAGTGGGGGTGGGTGGCAGGACGTGGGAGGGAGGGCGACCACGCCCACAAGCTGCCACACCACCACCACCATCACCATGTGGGCCACCTAGCGTGTGTGTGCGCAGTGGCACTTGTAGCGCTCTGAGCTGCGGTGCTGCGGCGGCTGAAGCTGTGCATGGCTGCCGCTCGGCGCCCCGCCGCCCCGCCGCCCCCGCCGCCCCCGCCGCCCCCGCCGCCCCCGCCGCCCCCGCCGCCCCCGCCGCCCCGTCCCGTCGATCTTCGGGCCGCTCCTCCTGTCAGCTGGGCCTTCTGCCGCGCGGCGCCGTACGCCCACCGCTGGCGTGCACCGGCTCCGCTGCCGTGGCTGCACCACTAGAGCAGCCCGCAGGAGCAGAGGGTGTTTGTTTGCTGTGAACACCGGCCGTGTGCGCCCTTCCATGTATTCATAGAACCCTGCAGGTCCTTCCCCTCCCCTCCCCCCCCCCCCCCCCCGCTCTCTCTCTCCCTCTTCCAAACTCCCCGCGCGCGCGAACACACATACACGAGCGTCTGGTTCGCCAGGGCGGTTGCTGGCCAAATGCCGGGCGGGCCGACACGCCAAACACTCCCCCACGGGGTCCTTTCTATTCACTGGACGGACGGGCGGAGGCCGCGGCGCGCGCGGACCCCGCATCGCACCGCACTCGGCTTCCCAGAAGGACGACACACACATGCTGCGCACGCACACACACATACGCGCGCGCGTCACTTCCGAAAAGCAGCAAAAGGACTGGCTTTCCGCGACAGGACACGGGCCGGCACAAGCTGCCGAAGCCTCATTCAGAAGCAGCTCCTCGCTGCGCGGCCCGCCGTGACCAACGCTCTCATTATTCTACTGTTCATGTTGGCGCATCCCTGGCGCAATAACACGGCCCGGCACGGACCCCCCGCGAGTGCCAGACAGGAGAGAGACAGACAGGCAGACAGATGGAGACGGAGGGAGGGTGGAGAGATTGAAATGCCATCATCGCGTGCGCGCCCGATCCGTTCAGTGCGGTCCCGCACAGAGATGACGATAATCGCGAGGTAATTGAATGGACGCCCCGGCGGCCCTGCGGCCCCGGCTCGGTGCACACGCGAGGGCCGGGCTTACTTATCCGCCCCGATCTGGTCGGCGCTACCTGAGATTCGTCGTCCCCTCTCCGCTTCGAGACCGCGCGGCCCGGACTGAGAACTCGGTATGAGAAATGCGGCGGTGCGGTGCGAGACCAGCCGGGCCGAGCAGCGCGCGCATTCCCGGGCGATAACCAAGCAACCAGCCCCGGCGGCCGGGCGCTGAGCGCTGGGCGCTGGGCTCGTTAGTCCCACGGGAACCGCGAGAGCCCAGGACGCTGAGGGGGGTCGTGGCGTGATGCCGGGGATCCCGCGGACCCGGCCCTCTGCGCGGCAGTCCGCGGCTGTCGAGGAGTCGGCGCGTCGGGGCGGTGCGAGTAATGCAGCCATGCCGTTCGGTTCTGCGGCGTCTTGTTGATTCCCATCAGCAGCCACGCGACGACGGTCACGCCCCCTCCGTCATCCTCATGGCCCCCTCACTATCCGGTGCGCGCGGAGAGGGAGGGAGAGAGAGAGTGTGTGAGAGTGAGAGCGAAGACCGGAAACCTTGTCGCGACACGCCCGCAAGCAGCAGGCACTGCACAAGTGCAGGGCAGCACGGCTTACGCCGCGTCAGCTTCAGCCACTCCAGCGGGTAGCGATTGAGCCGTTTCGTGCGTCGCGTCGTCTGCCGTACACGTGACGTCCTGTCGCCTGCCTTTTCTGTCACGATCGTACGAGGTCCACCATGGTCCTTCACACGCGCCAAAAAATTAAATCATTGTACACTGTTGAATTTTTTTTTAAATCAGAAAAAGCCCGGTGTAAATGTGGCAGGCTTAGGAAAGAACAAAAATCGATGAGTGTGGAGTATTTGCTCCAAAAATTCAGAGATTTGATTCTAAATTGTATTGTGGAGAGGCCCTCGGGAGGGCGCGCCGTGCGCGCGCAGGGGACCAGCAGCGCAGTCACCTCTCTCCATTTTATGACGCGTCGTTACCGATGGAATCCCAACGCTCATCCCCGGCGAGCGCCTCCACGGCGTCCACGGCGTCCACCGCCACGCGACGCCCCGCCAGCTCGCCGTCCCTGATGAACCCAGACCCGGGGACACTCGGAGCTCTGCCCAAGGGCCTACCGGCTGGAAGGAACTCTCTCTCCCCCGCGCCGCCACCAGCCGCCGCGGACGCGGCCGCCGGGCGGCCAGGAGGCGGCTGGCCGCCGTGGTAAATGGCTGGTTAGCACCCGCGCCCCGTGGTTTTGTGGTACTAATTATTCCTGACGCCGGCGCGGGTTAATCCGGGCCGGCCGATGGCACCGTCGGCCTGGCGTATCCTCCACCCGACACCGCGTGGCCGCCGACAGCCGGGCTGCCCTGACAAGCCACCCTCGGGGGGTGCGTCCATGTAGCCGCTGTGAAATATGGTGACGGCGCCCAGGACGTTGGCGGCGCGCGGCGACTTGAACGCAAACGCCGGCCGGGGCCGCGAGGAGGGTGACTCACCTGAGATGCCGGGGGAGGTCCATGGCTGCGGCGGGGTGCCGGGGGCTGTCCGCCTTATCCTGTGGCAGCGCGGCGCGGGTGCGGGCGGGCGGGGTGCGTCCTGGACGCTGCTGTCCCGACGGCCACCGTCAGCAAGCTGTCCGCGGCATGTTCGGCGGGTTGTTAATCCTCTCGTGTGTGTCCGGCTGTGTCCGCGCACGAGGGCTACGCCGGGCCTGCGCGTCGTGCCGCCGTGCCGTGCCGCCCTCTGCTCGGTCCTCAATGGAACGCGCGCCTCGCCGCACTGAGCGCCGGGAGGAGAAGGAAGGAGAGGAGAGGCCGAGCGAAGGCCGAGGATGCCGAGGCCGGGCCGCCGAGGAGCAGGCGGAGCGGGGCGAGGCGGGGCGGAGCAGGAGCAGGCCGGGGCCTCGGACCCGGCCGGCGGCAGCGGCGTGGGGGCTCCGGGGGGCGGGGGCGGCAGAGGGGCTCTTCGCGTCCCCCGACCGCCCGCCCCGGACCCACGCAGCTCACGCCCTGGCCGTCGACAGTTACGGCTCCACGCCCCCGGCCCGCCCGGCCAGCCCGGCCAGCCCCATAAAGACTAGGCGGCTGGCCGCCCGTTCACCCGGCAGCATCAAAGGGTTGCCCCGCTCCCTGTTTTTCATCCCCCCCAGACGGGCCGCCGGGGAGGCTTTCAGCCTGTTGCTCGTCCCGCCCCTCCCCGCCCCTCCCCGCCCCTCCCCGCCCCTCCCCGCCCCTCCCCGCCCCTCCCCGCCCCTCCCCGCCCCTCCCCGCCCCTTATCTGGAGCAGCGCTGCCTGCGCTCTGGCCCCGCCGCGCCGCCGCCGGGTTAGAAAAAGTGACGCAGGAGTCGAAAGGAGAGCAGGAGCATCTCACGCCGCTCTGGAAGGCGTCTCCACTGAATGGGCGAAATCTGGCAACGCCCTTGTCAGCTGGTGGTGGTTGGCGGGACCGCCCGGGCCCGGCTCTGCGCCCGAGACACGGCAAAGGGGTGACTCGCGGGCCACGTCTGTCAGGTGCGCGTCCGAATGTAACCCCTCATCCGCACCGCGGCCGCAGGACGCACGCTTAAGGACAAGGACTGAAAGCTGAAACGTTTGAGCAGACTTTTCGCAACAGGGTTCCTCGTTTCGACGTTTCGCCTGCACCGCTACCGCCAGAGCACACGGACGATTTGCATGGAGAAGGGAGGGGAGGGGGAGGGGGGAGTGGGGGGGCGGAGACGATGTCTGGCGGCGTCTTTGACTAAACCGCACTGAGGCTGTCATAAGGACCACCCTGCCTCCCCCTCCCTCCCCTCCCCTACCGCCGCTCTTCTTCCGTACCCTGTTCGCTGTTCTCGGCAGACACCTCACTCTGCCGCCAGAAAGCGGTGGAGATTGTGCATTGCGGGATTGTCTATCCCAGAAAAAGCGCGGCGTTTCTAAATCACCTCAACGGTATGGAGCCTCGCGAGAGTTCTGTTCAGATAACCTGTGTGCCCCCCCCCGTGCGACACCTGTTACACGCGGTGTCGTCGGGAGTATACTAACAGGTCAGCGCCCCCCCCCCATCCGACATGGAGCACAAAGAGCCACCTTCACGCCCTCACCTGCCCCTGCATATACCCCCAAGCACCAGCCACGGTGTGCCCCCCCCCCCTCCCCCCACTTCCCGCCACCGGGACTGCGTGCGTAGCCCCGAAACGCTCTGTTCACAAGCATTTCCACTATCGCACCAACAGCCTCCTACATTGTTCCTCTCTAGCCGATAGTGAACGCGTGGGTGGAAGACTATACCCCTCCTTGCCCTCTCCTTTCCTTTCGCCCCCTTCCTTTTTATTCGCTCGGGCTCCCCCCCCCCCCTTTCCCCTATTTCCCTTCTTCAATCTTCCTCTTCCTCTCCTCGACGGCATGCTTTTGGGCCGACTTCGCCGAATGCTGGCCTTGGAGAGCGTCGGCCGTCAGTCAATCCATGAGGCCTAGATGGTCCATATGCCGCGGCGTGAGGAATGAGCCATGAGCTACGCGACACTCGATGTGTGCGTCGGGGATCAATGGGGCGGACTGTGCACTCGTTGGAGCAGCAGGCGTCGCCGCCCCCCCCCCCCCCCCGGCACGGAGGACGTGTCCTCCCTGACGTCGCTGGGGGCGTCGTGGTGCCCCGCATGGCGTTGCCCACGGTGCCGAGCCGCCCGTGCCGCCCGTGCCGCTGCTGCTGCCGCTGCCGCGCGGGCCCCGAAGTGCGTGCGGAAGTCCGACGACCTCCCCCTCCCCTCTTGGCTTCCTGCGGCTCGCGGCTCTCTTTCGGCGTGGACTTTTAGCGGTCCAGCAGCGCGGGCGACCGGCACAGGCCTCGCGCGTGCTCGGTGGATACGGCGGAGCCTGGAAGGCCCATGAGCCACGAGCTCATGAGTGACACACTTCGCAAGGCCGAACTTCCGCGCGGGGCGTGGCACTGGGGGGAGGGGCCTAGACGGGACAAGCCGACGGAAGGCCCAGGCCCCTAGCGACAGGACGGGCCGTGTTCGTGCTCCCACTGGTTCCCACGCCCCCCAGGGCCGCCGCCGGCCCGCCGCCTGCTCCGCTCGGCCCCCGCCTAGGCCGGCGCGGCACGGCCCCCCGCAACCCCTTCGACTACACCACCGACCCGGATGTGTGCGTTTTATTAGATGGCGCAGATGCAAAGAGGAGCGCCCACTCGCGGATAGACACTTGCTTACACGTCGTGCGGGGGCGCGGGGAATGACGACAATAAAAAATAGACAAATCTCATACATCTTTATTTGTTGCGTTTTTAATTGTGCACAATAAAGACGACGTAAGAGCGCGCGCATGTCGATAGTTTCTCCGCAGCAGGCGGCAGTGCGCTCTGCGCGCCACATTGCAGGAGTGACGTCACGTCACGTCAGCCAGCGCAATTTTATTGCGCGTGGCCCGCCGCCGTCCCATTTACAGTGGCGCGGATCCCCCACATGCTCGCTGAGGGGGAGGGCACCGAGTTGTCAGATACATGCACTGGCAGGGAGCTCGCCGTCGGGGCCCGTGACAACTGAGTCTCATCGACCGGACCGGCCTGGACGGGGAGGTGAGTGGACTGACATAGTGGACGGAGTACCGCTGGCTGGGCTCCGACCCACGCAGCTCAACACGGTAGGACGGTTGGCCCTCCCCGATCGGACATAGCCCCCGGCGAGCCAGTGGGAACCATCCCCACACACCGCCCCCGGCGTCGGACAGACTTTACCTCCCTGGCACAACCCCTCCCGTCCCCACAGTGGACAACAAAACCGCCCAGACATATCATGGTCCGGGCAGACGACATCAGCAGCGCGCAAAGCGAGCAGCAGTTTGCACGGTGGCGCCATCGGCGGCGGCCCCCCTAACTACGTCAGCAGCGTTGCAGTTGCACCGCTGGCCGCCGCCGTGCATGATGGCGCCACCGTCGAATTGTGAGCCGACTTCTCGCGCCGCGCGTATCCGTCGGCCTTACACGACTACCTCGACACCAAACGTCTTGGATGTTGTGCCCCGGCGCCGCGAGATGGCGCCACGGTGCAAAGTGCTGCGCGCTTTGCGCGCTGCTGATCTCGTCTGCCCGGACCATCATATGTCTGGGCGGTTTCGTTGTCCACTGTGGGGACGGGAGGGGTTGTGCCAGGGAAATAAAGTCTGTCCGACACCGGGGGGCGGTGTGCGGGGATGGTTCCCACTGGCTTGCCGGGGGCTATGTCCGATCGGGGAGGGCCAACCAGCCGGGGCTGGGCGCCCTGAGGGTTTATGGGGCCCAGCGGTTCCGAGCACTGGGCCAATCTATATTTTAAGAATTAATAGGGAAAAAATCCTCGTCAGGCGGGTGAGATTTCTGCAGTTCTTTACTAGCATGTCATAGTGCGCAAATGCGCCGTACTTTACTTATTGTTGTTGCATTTTTTGAAAATATCTTTTGCCATGCTAGGGAACGGCCTCCGCCACTCCGCTGGGGGCACGCGGGTGCCTGTAGTGCCTCAGTATGTAGCGATGGCAATGAGAAAAGTACATAATCGCAGAACCGCGGCGAGTTCGGTGGATTTATTTTTAGAACTAGCGTCCGATAAAGACGTACGTGCGCGTAGGGCGCTCGTCTCACTCTATATTGGGAGGAAACGCTTGCGGTCCGCCTGGTGCAGAAGAATGCCTACTTCTCATAATCTGACATTGGAATAAAATTTTACAGCACAGTACATGTTACGACAGTAAATATCACAATCCTTATTAATAAAACTGAGATCCACTTCTAAAACTTAGACTAAGAATCCTGGACTATGGTACATTGTTTTGAAATCCGGAGAGTATTGTTCCAGGATTATGAGTTCCCCAGATTTGTTTGTTAGAAATGTGCTCCCATTAACTTGGATGACACCAATTCAACCATGGAGTCAATTGGTATGTAGACATGACAAGAAGTCCATACCTTATTGCCCTATAGAGGGTAATAATAAGTATCTGAAATAACTTGTTCCTTGAAGATCACTTTTAAAACAAAGAAAATGAACTAAAAGTCCGATAAAGCAAAAAAAGCTGCCAATTGAAGTAAAGAAAATAATGAGATAAAAAAAGGGGGTGGGGGCTGGCCCATCAGTGGAGCAGTCAGGGGCATGTTGTATGCAGTCTTATTGTGCTGCTTCTGAGCTTCAGCAGATAAGGAAGCCACCATCTTTTGCTCCCTGTCTTGTTGAGTGAGGAAATCATAAAAATGCATGCAAGGCAAAACAATATGTTCAAGCCAATTAAAAAAAAAACATATACAGAACAAAATCAACATTTATTGAATGCGTGATCTAATCTACAAGGAATAGTTATAGTGCCCCTTGGGGCACAAAGGCCTGTGCTAGGAAGCCACAACATTGACCGCAGAATTTCCTACAGTTTCCTGATTTACTCCCTTAACAATTATTGCCTTCTGCTTCATCTCTGGGATGACCACATTGCTAACACTTTGTCCTGGGATAGACAGTGGCACAACATTAAGTTCCTTTCTTGCGTCGTCTAGCTTAGTCCACTTTTCACTAGTGAGCCAGAGCCACAGTGCTAACTGATCATTCAATGCTTCTTTACATGGCTCAGCAATTTCTCGCAGACTGGAAATAATCACAAGTAAGTTAGAAAAATTCTGCTTACACCTTCACTTTTATGGACAGAATTGAATTACATTTAAAAAAATATTTAATAAATGTGTGTGCTTACTTGAAGTACTGCCCTGTGGTCTCATTTAACTCTGGATGTAGAGCTACATGTAGCACTGCCTGAGCTCCTTGGTGAGGTGATTTGATGAATGGCCAGACAAATGGTTTCAGAAGGAACATCAGCATCTTGGTGATGGATCCAGTATGACGAGTAATATCAGAATCAACAATACCAGGGTGAACAGCATTTGTAGTGACGCCAGTCCCTAGAATTTTTAAAAATCATGTGTCACAACAGCAAATAATTTATAAGGTGAAAACTCTAAAAAGTCTAAGTTCTTACCCTGCAACCTCTTCGCTAATTCACGAGTGAACAGCACATTTGCAAGTTTACTTTGCTGGTATGCACCACTTTCAGTATATTTATTGGCACTATTTAGATCCTGAACGTTAATAGTTCCTTTCAAGTGTGCAGTGCTTGCCACATTAACAACACGGCTTGGAGCACCACTCTGTACAAAAATTTCAAACAGTTTAAAATGTTAATCCATAACATTTGTGTGGTGTTAAAGAGAGTACATAACTGTAAAGACAAATAAGAGCAAAGACTAATACCTTGAGCTTGTCAATTAGCAAATTAGTCAGCAAAAAGTGTCCGAGATGATTCACTCCTAGCTGCTTTTCAAAGCCTTCTTCTGTGATTTCTCGAGGACCCCACATGATACCAGCATTGTTGACAAGAATATCCACCTTTTCTTCATCTGCACATAAAGAAATCATTCAGATATTATGGCTGGTCACTAATGCCAGAGAAGTAAATTTTGAACTGACCTTTTTGCAGGCGACGAACAAACCTCTTCACTGACTCTAATGATGCTAAATCACAATATCTGCAGTGAATGTTTTTATTCTCGGTGGCTAGGAAAATGTCTTCTCGTGCCTGTCAACCAAATAAGTTGAAAGAAAAAACACAACCTTACAGAAAACGGGAAAACATGAGAACCATGACACCTACCTCAGCACATCTATCTTTATCACGACAAGCCAGGTAAACCTTCGCCCCTCGGGCAGCCAGACCTTTGGCGACTTCATATCCAATTCCTGTGTTAGCACCGGTAACTACTGCGACTTTCCCGTTCAACTCCACAGGTGCATCGAAATCAGGCCCAGCTAAGTAGTCCCTGGAGAAGACAAAAATTCAGGTCACATGCAAAAGAAGCACGATTGAAAACATAAAATCAAATAATCTTGATTCTAAGGCGATGGTGAACGACCCCCACTATAACCTAATCTAGTCAGCGTACTTTGTGAAGACAGCAGCTGCAGCGTACGCTACGCCACCAAGAGCGATCTTGGTCGCCTTGTCGAGAATCCCCATAATCTTGCGTTAACTCAACAGCTATGTGGCAGAGAAATTCAATTTTCTGCTGTTATGCCGTTTGTTCGTGCTGGTGCTGGTCTGCTGGGATTGTCTTCTGCTACGCTGGACGGGGGAGGGGAGGGGGGTGGCACGATGAAAAATTGCTGGAAACAGCATTTGGTTTTGTTCCGTGATAAAAAAAGAATAAAGATCCACTGATAGCTCATCAGAATCCAAATACACTAAATAAAGAATATTTCGAAATTATTTGTCTACAGCCACTGATAAATCTGTTTGCTGTTAAAAGAATTTCCCAGGATTTGTTGCCTTCAACTCTGCGAATAGTAATTTCAGTCCTTAAAGGACCTCTCCCCATCTACCCCCACCCCTACACTATTACTCTTGTGTGTACAAATTTTGTAAGGAAATGTGCAAGTGGAAAGATTTTCAGTGTTTCTGGGTACGTCTATTTGTATCCTGTGCATCCTTCATATTTAGCTTCTACACTAAAACGTAGGAATGGTGACAGAACTGACAGCTAAGCTGTTTTTGTGTCATGAGGGAACTTCTAATTGAAGTGTCGTCTGGTTGTATGACAGCAATGAAAGAAGGAGTTTTGCGTTTCCCACTACCCCAACAAACATTTGCAGAACTTTCCATTCTAACTCCTACCATGTTACATTGCCTCCCCTTGCCTAGTCGTAGAGTTTGTTCTCAACACGTCCATTCTTTTACACCAACTCAAGCAGGCTTGACAATAGAATTAGGCTATTTGCACAGTCTGCACTGGCTGTTGTGTGCTTGTGAAGTGGCATTGTTTACAGTGTATATGGTACACAAAATAATCTATGCTCGTCAAAAGAATGTGTAATTCCCCATTTGTATTTGCTGAGCTTGTTCTTATTGATTTTTGAACATTTCCTCTGTGGTGCCTCCATTGAATCACTTAGAACATGACTGACCAGTAACTTTCTTTGTACTGATGTCCACACAAACTTTTATATAACACTTATTTAAATTTTTTGGTCAAAATTTTCCCCTTTATATTTTTCAGGGAATCCCTGACGCACAACACCAGGATAGTGTTGTCAGTGCATCATGACTGTTATTTCAAGTTCATTTCTTTGTTTTCAGGGTCCTATAGCTGCATGCTCAGACGAATGTGTAATGTAGTGAAATAGCCAGTTGCTGGTGCCCCCTGGGCTTGCCCTGGGTGCCAAGGCATGGGTAATGCACTGAGCAACCTGTTCAGCAGCAATGGCCTTCTTGTCTCCAATCACCGTGGCATTTCTGATCTATCTAAGGATCATGTGAGACAATTGTTTGAAGTGTTAAGGGCAAACCCTCGTATTAACATTCAAAGATTAGAGGGATTTTTGCAAGGAATACCCAAGGTAATTGGTTTGTTTAATGTGTACCTAATCCTGCAGCTGCCGGACATATTTATGTGGCTTTCATGTAGGAAAATACTTCTATAGTTATTAACTCTCTGTCATGTCGCAGTGTGATAATATCTTGTTGGCTCACAATGGAGAAGGTTACAATCTTCTTCAAAAATGTGTTGGCATTAATAATGTTGAACTTGTAAGATGGATCTGCTCAAGAAATCCAGATTTGAACCGTGGTGCATGCTCCTTTCCTCTACATATTGCTTGTCTGAAAGGGTGAGTGCACTCATTAAAAAAACATCACCCTGCAAGTTTATCAATTAATTGCAATGGAATGTGTGGTATTAAAGCTGCAGAGAAGTAAAGTTATTGCTTTCTACAATTTGCTCCACAGACATGAACAAATAGTTGAGCTGCTTCTCAAGCATGGAGCAAGAGTTGATGTGGAAGCTCGTATGTGTTGGCCTGGGCCACATAGCCAAAATTGTGAAGAGAGGGGAAAATATTGTAAGTCTTATTCCATTTGTTATTTATAGATGTTAAATTATCATTTGTAAATTTAAAATTTACATTGTCCTATGTTCTATGTTTCATTGTAGCAAGTTCTCACATTGACCCCATACCTGTTGAGAGAACAAGTGACAAGCTTCAGAATGCAATATGCTATGCAATTGATGGAGACCAGGTATTAAAATGTTCTGCTCTTGGCCCAAAAATAACAGTGTGGCTGTTAATTTTTAATATTTTATATTTATGTTTACAGGTAGCAATACTAGAGCTACTAACCCAAAATGGTGATGAACATTGGTTTCCATGGCAAGCAAAGCGTCCTTTACTGCACATTGCCTGTGACCGAGGTGCTTGGCATTGTTGTAGATATTTAGTAGAGGAAAGACCTGAGGAAGTGAACCTCTGTTTTGATGAATATTACCCAATTCATCAGGCTGTCCTTCATGATTTACGCTTCCTTGAACTCCTTATTTCGTAA
Source organism: Megalurothrips usitatus (assembly GCA_026979955.1). Classification (NCBI taxonomy): domain Eukaryota; kingdom Metazoa; phylum Arthropoda; class Insecta; order Thysanoptera; family Thripidae; genus Megalurothrips; species Megalurothrips usitatus. The sequence goes on from CM049595.1 coordinate 991,746, forward strand.
GCTTCCAAAATCCTTTTAGTGGTGCTGCACCTCACTTACAGCTTATGTACAAAATTATTTTAACATGGCAACTATATGGTCATTCTAGGTGTGGTGCTCAGACCACTGTTCGCACAGCAACTCAACAGATGACTGTTTTGCACATATTGTACCTTATTGGACGCAAATCTGCTCAAGACACAATGGCAACAACACGTCTTTTATTGGATAATGGAATGAGAGAAAGTATTAATGAAGCAGATTCTCTCGGGAACACACCACTTCATGGTTTAATTGTAAGATATGCCCTAGAAGAAGCTCGTTATGGATATGATCATGACAACCAGCCTTGGAATAAGTGGGATGTGCTTCACTTGGTATGCTCAAAGGGATCTCTTCAAAGATAAATTTCTCCTTGCAAATCCAAATCTTTACTAAATTATTAAATTATTTTCATTAGGTTCGCTTTTTACTGCAAAATGGAGCACGTCCTTCGATCAACCAGCAAGGGAACTCTGCTCTTGCGTGTGTACTGCGTCATGTTCGTGATTGGGAATTTCGCTATGAGTTGCTGACCATGCTCTTGCAAGAAGGTGGCAATCCCAATTTTGTTGGACGTGATGGTTCTGTTCCCTTGATGGTCTGTCTTGTTCCCCTAATCAACAAAGACCCACTTCACCACTTTACCCACAACATGAAGGTATTTTTTTCTGATACATGCATTTCATACCGGCAATACTGGTAATTTAAAAACAGTTAATTTTTAATGAAATGTATTTTGATTAGATCTGCTACTTGAACTGTGTGCGAATTCTGTGCAAGCACGGTGCAAGTCCTAATTGTTCTTCGAGGTCCAATTTAACTCCCCTACATGTGCTCATGTTTACTGCCAGTGAAAGTATTGCTCTTTCACGTCAAGATGAAAAAGCTCAAAATTTTGAGTTCATTCGTAGTCTGTTGGTAAGTAACCTAAGTTATTTAGGATCTTACTTTTATAATTATGAATTTCTTATTTAATTTTAAAAAAATTTTTTTTGTTGAAACATTGCATTTTTTTAGGTCCTTCTTCTTCAAAATGGTTTGGATATCAATGTCCAGTTTTCACAAAAAACACCTCACATCCTTCCAGCAGTGATGGACATGGTATCCCAAGCTCGTTCACCAGCTGACTTGGTTCACGTACACTCCCTTACATTAGCTATTCTTCAGTATGGTGCCGACCCCAACATAAATGTTCCTCCTCCTGACCACATAAATGTCTGTCATTCTCAGACATGTGTCTTGAAAAAGGCTTCAAATCATGTAAGCATATATGTACTTTTAAAAATATTTCAATTTTATAGGGACACACTTGTAATGTTTTCTCTGTCTTCAGGTTCTTTATTATTATATAGTGACAATATGCAGGAGAGAAGAAATTGTCTTGGACCCAGCTCAGAACTTCATTGCCATCATAATGCTGTTCTACTTTTGTATGGATCACCATCCATTATTTTCATGCCTCAAAGTGATATTCTCAGCTTTACACTCAGGCATAATATCAGGAAAGAGTGCTGTTCTTCTTAACTTATTTCGTGAGCTTCATGCTACTCCACGTACCTTAAAGCAGATGTGCAGAGTATCCATTTACAAGGCGCTCAGGAGATGTCCTGGAGTTAATGCAAACAAATTGCCATTACCTCCTCCCCTGAAAGATTACTTACTCAATTTTGAACCTTAGCTAGCCATATATTATTGCCAAGGTACTTGTTTTAGGTTTGGAAATGTTTATCTGAGTCTGGTTTGTTGTTTTCTTTGTGTATTAAATTAAAGATGTTATATTGTTGTTAATCAAGTTAATCATTGCTCGACCATTGGAATTGGTGCTGCTTGACTAAATGTTTCTGACAATTTTGGATAGAATAGAATTATTCACAGCTTTCTTTTTTCTTATGAAAGTACTGTCATTGGTAACTTCCACTAATGAAGTGAGCATCAGTGTACTTATTTATTACTTTTTATCAATTTTCAACATTGGTGCTTCATTACTTAACTCGTCAGCTTTCTGTATTACTTTCATTCCTTTCTTAGTGTTTTATTTCATACTGTTTGTATTAAAATGATTTATTAATTTCACACAAGAAGGGAAGAATTCTAGCTTTTAGAGAATCCTTCTTTGTCAATTGACTGTGATTGGGTCTAGTTTTCAAATGCGTCTTGCTAACTGGTTTAAGCGCAACTGAAGAAAACATTGCTGACAATTGAGGGCACATGTGCCATTTCATGAGCTCCCATGACCAATTATTTATTCATGTTGCCGAATAAGAAGTGGCATGCCCCCTCGCCCTTTTTTTCTTTAAAATTATTATTGGTTATTAGCCGTAAGAATAAGTTAAGCACACTCTCTGAAATCTCAATTCATGCAGGAGGGAGAAGTGTTGGTCCTGCGCAATATGATATCAGTCTACCATTTGTAACCAAGAGAACTTCTTGACCCCTCATATTGTACTGCGTATCGTAATGAATAAATGGATGTTAGGATGGTAAACAAAAGCAAGTATTTTTCTTTAATTTTTATTGAGTCGTGAATCACATTTGTACCATTTTTAATATTGATTCTTAACTACAATTCATTCATTTGAAACTGTCCTCATGCTGTCAATCAATGTGTTTAGAACTATGTACACAATTGATATATATTAGAGGTAAAACCTTGATCTCACATTACACTTCATTGCATGGCCTGAACAGATTCACACTAAGTCAATTTTCCTTTGAACCATCACCAATGCCGCACTCTAAGATGATAATTCGAAGAATGAATTACAATTTAACAGCACGTGAAATTGCACATTTAACACAAATAACTGTAAACAAGCGCAGAGTGCAGTTGTGACCACCTGTGGACAAGTGATTTCACAGCATGGACAAACAAATTAAACACTTTATATCTCCTAATAAAAAAACATTGGTTCCATGAGAAAACAACAGTACCTAATGAACAGACAGAATTAATACAATGCAAACACTCGACAGGGAAATCAACACCTGTGAAAACGCAAGTGCTCAATGATATAGATCTAAATGTACGGCACAACAGCAAACATTTTTTTTAATTTTAAAAAAAGATTATTATTAAGAGAATTTTTGAACAACTTCACTGTGCCACTTGGCTATATTACAAACAGTGAACGAGAACATGCCACTGCACACGTCACAAACAGAATGCATCAAATTCAGTTCATTATAAAATTGCACTTGATCAGAGGTGGAATTGCCACACCACAAGCACAAAGAGGATGCTTAAGTTAAATAAACATAAAAATACAGTGTACCTACTGTAAATACCATATTAGTGAAAGTATAATGCTACTTAAAAGCTCATAATATCTATACAATCTTTGCATAATCATAGGCATGACATTTGTCTACAACATAAAAAGATCATCATCATATATAAAATACAATGATTAAGTTTGATTGCAATACTAAAGAAAGAATAAGAAAAGTTATCATTAACGTCCATTAAGTGCCATGTCGCCCATGTATCCAATGCCCCTAGAGGCTCCACCGTACTGGTTGTTATATGCTGAAGAACTGCGGTCCACGTAGTCATAACGACCACCGGCCATGCCACCAGAGTAGTTGCCCGTTGATGTGGCTTGAACACCGGACTGAGCAGATCTGCCATAGTTATCAGATCTGTAGTCATCATTGCCTCTGTAAACCTGCTGAGAATATGCTGCTGAGCCTCCAAAACCAGACATGGTACTTCGGTCTCTGAAGTCGTTCCTTGTGTCACTTCGAATGTCCCTCATGTCAGTGTTGCCGTAGCTGCGCATGTCTGCAACATCCCTGGGCATGTCATTTCGTGTCATGGCACTTCGCATATCTCCACGAGCATCAGCTCCCATTCCTGACCGCATGTCTGATCTTCCATCAAGATTTGCCTCACTACGGAAATTATTTCCGTAGTCTCCCCTAACATCCCTAATGGCATCTCCAAGACCTGCTTCTCTATAGAACCCAGAACGGAAGCCAGCATCACGATTGTCACCACCCAAGTCAATGCTCCTGATGTCTCGCAGATCACGGATGTCACGAACATCTGAGCGATAATCATCCCGCATGCTGCCGCGGAAGTTATCAGCAACAGGAACATTGTCATTTCTCATGTTGGCACCAAAGTTGCCCATGGGTCTACCTCCATAGTTTCCAAAATTGCCACCTGCATTGTTAAGGTCAGATGATCCAAAGTTAGCAGACCCAAAGTTCACAACTGGCTCATTAAATGGCATCTTCTGCTGACCCATCTTCATTGCCTGTGCATTAGGCACAAACTTGTTCATTTGAACATCATTATTTAACTGGGCAGGGAAACGAGGATTAGGCCGTCCGCTCAATGGTGGATTGTTGACGGGCATATTCGGATTAATGGGTGGCATGTTCTTCCTCATCCCACCAGGACCAACAGGGCCACCTTGCCCAACTGGGGCATTCCTGTTAACCTGAGGACCAGCCTTCTTCAAAGGAAGAGGCTTAGGTCCAGGGGCAGGAACATTCTTGGTGGCATTTGGGCCAGAGACAATATTGTAAGTGACTTTGCTCACTGGACCTCCAGCCTTGGGAGCGTTATTAGCAGCTCCTCCAGGAGCATTGAAGTTGCGTGGTCCACCAGCCACATTGTTACCTTGGAATTTGCGCTGATTCTGAGGTGCATTCACACCCATGAGAGGCTTCTGGCCCATTGGCCTGTTAGCCAAAGGTTTGGCGGCAGCAGGCTTAGCAGCGGCGGCATTCTTGTTGGCACCACCCTTTTCCAAAACTAAACCTTTCTTTCTCATGTCAATCACTGCAGCCTTGTGCTCGGCAAGAATCATATGACCGGAGAACTCTTGGTCCTGGTTACATCCAAAGTTGCAAGCATTGCACAAGTACAGCCACTTTTTCCCTGCTTGGTCAGGTTTAGGTTCCACCTTTCCATTCACCGCAGTTGTGGCAGTGCCAGCAGGGCGTTCGAGAGCTTTCTTGTGCCGTTTACTTGTTAGATGCTGATCATGCTGCTTCTGACCATACGATGTAATTTTGCAGACTTCACACTCGAACGGCTGTTTATCTTGCTTACGTTCTGCTACATTGTTCTTATGCAACTGCGAGTCCGTGTGGTCATTCAAGTCAGTTACAGAATTGAAGAACAGTTTACAAATGTCACAGTATGCTTTGCCCTGGGCACGAGTAACATTCAGCAAGTGTCTCTTTCCCGACATGTGATGGTCATAGTCTTGCTGCTTGCCCATGGTCAATTTGCAAACTTCACAATGGAATTTCTCAGTTGAAGCATTCTGGGCATTCTGATTCTGATTCTTCATTCGCTTCGGCGAGGGAGCAGCCGCCTCTTGGTCTCCACTTCGCTTCTGAGCTTGACCAGTCTTGTCAGTATTACCCTGAGCTTCAGTCTTAGGGCTGGAATGACTTATTTTCGCTTTGTGGGCATCACTGTTCATGTGTTCTTGATAATTTGTGAAAGAGCAGTTGCACACCTTGCAGTCTAGCTCTACCGCCTCTGCACCAGCCTTCCGAGGAGATCCCTCAGCTTTAGCTGGGCTACCCTCTGAAGGTTTCTCGCCATCTACACTAGGCTCGGCGGGAACATTTTCTGACGCCTTTTCTCCCTCAGAAGAACCATCGTTCTCTTCAGTAGCAGGAGCGGCAGCATCACCAGTTTCCACATCTTCAGGGGTGGTCTCCACAGGGGCACCTACCTCATCTTTACCATCTTCTTTCTCAAATACTGTCTCCAGATTTGCTTTGACAGAATCAGTTTTCATCTCTTCTACTGGAGCACCAGCTTCATCCTTCTGTGGTGTGACGGCAGATCTTGATCTCCTGGAAACACAATATAAATGCAAGTGGTGAGAAGAATGAATAAATAATGTAAAATACCAACAACGAGCAATTATGCTAAAACATCAGTGGAAATAGTACCTTGTTTGACGCATTTTTAGTACTTCAGTGATTAGGACCTCTTAAACGTTGCCACCTTGAACTTGTGGCGTTTGCTTTCAGTGTGGTCCTTGAAAGTCTTTTCGGAATTAACAGTAGTGTTGCAGGGGTGACAGTAAAATTGGCCTGAAAAAGAAAATCAACAAACTGGTCAGTCATGATTGGGTACACTAACAGCTGAGAAGCTGCTCACAGAACACACAGGCAAATTATCTTATCAGAATGACTCAATAACCTCAATTAAATAACAGCCAATAATACATTCAACAATATGAAAACAAAGGAGTAAACTGTCAACACAAGATAAAATTAAAAGAAAAAATGCAGGCATTACA